>CM073604.1:9009000-9011500 GCA_037074985.1 Solanum bulbocastanum
GGTTCGAATCCTTCCGTCCCAGAACATATATATTATCTGACAATATAGATTGCTTTTTTAACAATGTTCTATTTAAAATCGAAATGTTAGCTGGAATGTGATTGTTGTTTCTGATTTTTTTCTTCGATGAATCATTTTTTTTTTCAAAAACGAAATCGAGATACGAAAGAATCCATATTCCCTATCTCATATTCTCTACCCGCTAAATTAGCCTAATTAGATTCAATTTTCTTTTTTGTAGATTTCTTCACTTTTGGCCAAGAGGGGGTTTTTGGTACTAATTCAATTCACTAAGTCTCTTAATTCTTAATCAATGAGGTAGGCTAAAATAGAAAAAAAGGAGCAAAAACTGTACTTAATCTGGGCTTGTTTGGCTTTGAGCTCGCATTTCGTAAAAATAAAAAAGACTAGGACATCCCCTTCTTTTGATTTATGCTGCATCAGTCCCATAGAATGGGGTAGATAGGAGTTAATCAGTGATGGGAAGGCGTTCATTTCAATATCTATAAACGGTGACAATTGCTCAGTCTATTTGATCGAATTGATAGATACAAAACCCTTCCCATTCTTTGGATTTTATCAATCAGATGAAAAAAAAAAGACTTATCTTTTTTCCTAAGATGATCAAAAGTTATTTTTAACTATCAAATTTTCTTGGAATAATGATGTCGAGAGGGGAACTTTCGAAATTGATTCGAAATTTCGAAAGAGAAATAGTTTAAATCATTCCTTAGAAGCTGAATCTTTCTCTCCTATTAAGTCACGTGAAGATGCAGAATCAAAAAGAATTCGTTTATTCGTCTTATTTTATTTATATAAATAAATTATTTATTATATATATTTATTAATTAATATTATAATGTTAGACAATTAAATATTAGCGATGGGGTCTTACTAAGACTTCTTCAGAAAAATATTTATCCACCTATATCTATAGTATTATTTATATCTATATACTATAGATATAGAAGATATAGAAAAGATATAGAAGATATAGAAAATACTTTAGATTATGGTGTTTATACATTAGCCCAACCAATGACTATTCATGATTCCATAATTGAATCAATTCCATACCGGTTCTTAGAGGAATGTTATGGTAAAACTTCGTTTGAAACGATGTGGTAGAAAGCAACGTGCGACTTGAAGGACACGATCCGTTGTGGATTTGTACATCCACCATTTTTTGTAGGAATGAAGGTGCTCTTAGCTCGACATCATTGGTTCTGTTTCACTAGAACCCCTCGTTTTTTGTTGTCTTGGAATGTAAATAGTCCATGATGGAGCTCAAGTAGAAAGTATTAATTTATTTCTCGGGGCAAGGGTCTAGGGTTAATGCCAATCAATAAAAAAATTGAAACAACTTCGTAAATATATCTTAGGTATGGAAATCGAAAGAATCAAATTTGAGCAAGTTTAAAATGAAAAAATTTATTGGAATTGATCAAACTTTTTCGATCCAAAGTGTTTCACGAGGGAATCCATCATCTTGTAGGATTCTTTCATAAAAATCGCAAAAAGGGTATGTTGCTGCCATTTTGAAAGGATTAAAAAGCACCGAAGTAATGTCTAAACCCAATGATTTAAAATAAAACAAAGATAAAGGATCCCAGAACAAGGAAACACCTTTTTAATTGTCTTAATAACTGGATCAGACCAAAGAATCCGATTTTAAACGAGACAAACAAAAAAGGAGGAAAGACCGCTCAATAAATGAAATTGCCAAAAGATTTTCCTTTGAACTGTTTGAAAGTTATCCAACTTGAGTTATGAGAGTATGAGTGGTTTCTTTTTCATTTTAAGGAAGAACGAAGAAAAAAAGACTTAGATCTTTAATTGCTTTGATCATTTTATGGATCCAGTTGTCATTTCTTAGATAGAATTCCATACAGAGACAAAACTTCAAATCAATCATTTTTCTCGAGCCGTACGAGGAGAAAGCTTCCTATACATTTCTAGGGGGGGTGTTGTTCATCTACATCTATCCCAATGAGCCGTCTATCGAATCGTTGCAATTGATGTTCAATCCCGAAGAGAAGGAAAAGATCTTCAGAAAGTGGGTTTTTATGATCCGATAAAGAATCAAACTTATTTAAATGTTCCTGCTATTTTATATTTCCTTGAAAAAGGGGCTCAACCTATAGAAACTGTTCAGGATATTTTAAAGAAGGCAGAGGTTTTTAAGGAACTTCATCTTAATCAACCGAAATTCAATTAAGGAAATAAATTAAGGAAATACAAAAAAGGGGGTAGTGATTTGTATATAACTTTGTATGACTTTTCTCTTCTATTTTTTTGTATTTCCTCCCTTTCCTTTTCTATTTGTATTTATTTATCATTGCTTCCAGTGAATTCCGTGTTCTATAACGACAAAACCTCTTATTTTATTGATCTTCGAAATATTAAATTCGGGCATTTCGGAACGAAATCAAGTTTGCTTATCTCAGTTAACTTGATTGAATCCATTATGAATTCAATAAATCTAAGTAAATTAACGTAA
>CM073604.1:9021500-9024000 GCA_037074985.1 Solanum bulbocastanum
TATAGTATTGGAAGAAATGGAATAGAGATAAGTTACAAAAATGAAACTTGTTTTATTCCAAAGAAATAAAAATGCCAAAAGAAATCTCTTTTAGAGTATCAGTCTTCATAGAGACAACACTATATGATACAAAATTAACAACATGTTGTCAAATTGACAATGGATCAGAAGCTAGTTTAGCTAAATCATTCTTAATAAACAATTGAGATATTAACCAATATAATATTTCTATGATAGGAATTACAGGAGTAAAAGAAAAATTGAATCGTTCAAAAGAAAAGGTTGAAATAATCCTAGGATCAAAAATTGTGAAGATAAATAAATTATTTGCCTATGATAAATTAGAAACTGATTTATTATTAGGAAATGATTTTTTACAACAATTTCAGGATTATCATCAAACACTTTATATGATAAGTCTTAAAACTCCATGTGGACATTTTATAAAAGTCCCCAGGAAACAAAATCCATATTGTCTTATAAAAGAAAATGAAAATTATAAAGAAAAATATTTAGAAAGCTTAAGACAAATTTCCTGTAAATGTCTTAATTTAGAATGGATAAAAGAGAATTTACAAAAATCCTATGGTGAAAATCCATTAGAAAAATGGGAAAAGAATCAAGAAAAAGCAGTTTTAACTCTAAAAGATCCTAGTGTCATTATTAGAGTAAGACCTATGCTTTATAATGAAGAAGATAAAAATGAGTTTAAAACACAACTCAAAGAATTAATTAACCTAAAACTTATAAGGTTAAGTAATAGTCCTCATAGTAGCCCGGCATTTATGGTTAGAAATCATGCCGAAGTAAAAAGAGGAAAAGCCAGAATGGTTATAAATTATAAAGAATTAAACAAACATTGTGTTTTTGATGGGTATTTTATACCAAATAATAACAATCTAATAAATCTTGCTAAAGGAAAAACTTATTTCTCAAAATTCGATTGTAAAAGTGGATTTTGGCAAATAAAGTTAAAAGATGAATCAATTCCTTTAACAGCTTTTAGCACACCTAATGGTCATTATGAGTGGATGGTAATGCCATTTGGACTAAAAAACGCCCCACAAATATTCCAAAGAAAAATGGATAAGATATTTTCTGAAAAAGAATTTCTAATAGTCTATATTGATGATATATTAATATGTTCTAACACTTATCAAGAACATTTAAAACATCTAAAAGAATTTTCAGAAATTTATTTACAAAATGAAATTATCCTTAGCCAGAAAAAGGCTGAAATAAATAAAAATGAAATAGAATTTCTGGGAATGATTATTTCAAAAAATGGAATTAAATTACAATCACATATTTCAAAAAATATTATCGAATTTCCCGATAAATTAAACACAAAAGAAGAAATACAAAAATTTCTTGGCTGTTTAAATTATGCAGGAGAATTTATTCCTGATTTAGCAAAGAAAAGAAATCTGTTACAAAAATTAATAAGAAAATCTAATAGATTAGGATGGACAGAAGAACACACTCAATGTGTAAAACAATTAAAGGAAGAATGTTCTAAACTTCCTAAATTAAGATTACCAGAAGAAAAAGATAATTTGGTACTTCAAACAGATGCATCCGATTATCATTGGGGTGCATTATTACAAACTGATTTAAATGAAATCTGTAGGTATACCAGTGGTACCTTTAATGAAGCAGAAACAAGATATTCAACTAATGAGAAAGAATTATTGGCCATAGTCAGGGGAATTAGAAAATTTTCAGCATTCCTCTTGCCTAAACCATTCATTATTAGAACTGATAATACACAAGTTTCAGGTCTAATATTCAATAAACTTTCGTCAGAACCTCAATATAGAAGGTTACATAGATGGCAAGTTTTATTATCTTTCTATACTTTTAAAATTGAGTATATTAAAGGAGCTGACAATGCTTTTGCAGATTTTCTCTCCAGGAATGTCCAATATGGACAATAAAACTCAACTCCTGGTTAACAGGATATATGAAAAAATGGTAAAGGTGGACGAGTCCATAGATGACAAAAGCCACCAATTGTTCAGCATCAGAGATGATTTGACAAAATTATCAGAACAAGCAAGAAAATTGCAATATGAACTTAATCAGCTTAGTGATGATCAAGCTGAAAATATGAAAGAATTTTTATTATTATGTGAACATCTGGACACATGTCCAAAGAGGAATTCAAGACCCTCTGGGAATATTACTCCCAACAAAGTGGCAGGAGATGTCCCACTAGCACCTAGTGCCAAAAACATCTCGACGGTAAGCAAGGATATGCCGACACCTGAGTCTTCTACAGACGAAGGTAAAAGCCTAGCAAATAAAAAAGAAAAAGAAAAATAAAAAGATGCCAATAAAGGCACATTTTATATGAAAATTGAAAAGGTTACTCCTGGGAAACCAGAAAGTAGCAATACTAACAAAGTTTCTTCGGGAACTAAATTTTTTTCTTCTATGCAGGTAGAAAAGAAGAATTCAAAAGAAGAAGAATATCTTGCCTTTTCAAGATATATTTGCA
>CM073604.1:9029000-9054000 GCA_037074985.1 Solanum bulbocastanum
ATATAATTATTTCTTTTACATCTCTATTAAGAGGTACAACTTTTGTGGTAGTAATCAAAATTTTATCTGATAATAAAGGAGATAAAAATCTCATTAAGACGATAGGTATTCTCTGGATAAGAAATTCGGAAGAGAGTTATCACTCCTTTTTTTATAATGAATATCAAAATCAAAAGGAGCTAACTGGGCCTACCACCTAGCAAACATTAATTTCGAAGCATCATGCTTGAAATCTTTGTCAAACATATATTTTACGGATTGAGCATCTATTTTTATAAAAAACTTTTGATTGTATAAATTATCCTGAAATTTCAATATATATTTAACAATGGTTAGCATTTCATGAGCTACCGTAGCGTATTTTTTCTGAGCATCGCTCCATTTTCCTAAATGAAATCTAATCAAATATTCAGTTTTATCGTGAGGATTAATTTGTTTTAAAATTCTACCATAACCAATATTAGATGCATCGGTTTCAATAATTTTTTTCCAAGCCGGGTTAGCAAGAGTTAAACAAGGTAAAGATTGAACATGAAGTTTTATATTCTTTACCAAAGTGGTATGGCTATCAGTCCAAGGCGTTTTATGATCATTTTTTAACCTGTCATATAAAGAGGTCAAGTCTCTTGATAAATTTTTATCAAAGGGAGATATATAATTTAAACTTTCCAAAAATCTTTGTAATTGTGTCTGATCTGTAATAACGTCGGGAAACTTAGAGGCGAAGTCACTTGATCGTTGAATAGGGGTTACCTTCCCTTGACAAATAAGATGTGCGAGAAATCTAACATTAGTTTGAAATAATAACATTTTTGGTTTAGAAATTACCAAACCATTTTGTATGATAATTTTCTTTAAAATATCTAAATGTTTAATATGCATTTCAAGAGTCTTTGAATAAACCAGAATATCATCAATATAAACAATAATGAAATATAAATATGGATTGAAAATATCATTCATAATTTTCTGAAATTCAAAAGGGGCATTTTTCAAACCAAATAGCATAACATTCCACTCATATTGTCCAAATGGGACATTAAAAGTCGTTCTATACGAATGTTCTTTAAAATTTTGAATTTGCCAATAACCTGATTTTGAATCAAATTTTGAAAATATATTAGCATCGTATAGTCTAGACAATAAATCTTTTTTATTCGAAATCAGATACCGAATCCATTTTAAATATTTATTCAATGGTTTGTAATTTATTACTAACCTGGGGACACCTCGTTCTTTCTCAGCTGCATTGTTAACATAGAATGCAGTACAAGACCAAGGAGATTTTGAAGGTTTTATCAAACCCTTTTGTAATAAATTATCAATTTCATTTTTGCAAAATTTGACTAATTCGGCATTCATCTGACAAGAACGAGACTTAGTAGGAATATCATCCTCAGAGAAGTTTTCTTCATATGGAAGAGTAAGAATATGTTTTTTTCAATTCCAGAAAGCACTAGGGTGATCAATACAAATATCAATAGCCATTTGTTCGAAAATCAATTTAATTTTTTCCCGCACTTTGGTAGATTTCAAAGTATCAAATATATTCATGCTAAATAATTATAATTGTAAGGAATCAACATGCCTTTGTTTCATATCAATTAAAGCATTAATATCACGAGAAATAGGATTAGTGATAAAAGTATAACTAATATTCTGGTCTTCATAAGTAGCCGAAAACCCTTTATCTGTTATACTAGTGAATGGATATAGAGCATTTATAAAAGGGGTTCCAAGTATGATTGGAGGGTATAACTGATTTTTAACTAAGAAAAAAAATGTGGAATGCAAACTTTATTTTGGCAAATATGCGTATTAGGCAATTTATACTTTATATCTAAAGCATGTCCTGAAGCAGATTTAACCATGTGAGTTGTTTTCTCAAAATATTTGGTAGGTACAAGTCCTTCTTGAGTGCAACTTACATCAACGCCACTATCAATCATAAGAATGTTAGTGATAGAAAAACTATTATTGATTAAAATGGTGTATTTAACATACCATTTATGAGCAGTGACAATTTGCATCATTCCTAAAAACATGTCTTGTCTAGGATCAATATTAAGAGGATTTGCAAGAGTATTTTCTTCAGTAATATCTTTCCCCTTGTTATTAACAGTTTCAATCTAAGTAATTCAATGATCACAAATCATTTGATTTTGTTTAAAAGATTTTATCTCATTTTTCAAATTTTCAATTTCATTCTTCAAATCATCAAAGAAGAATCTCTTGTAGAAACAGTTTGTTTATTAAGTCTATTATGAACTTCAAATATAGAATAAGGGGTAGAATACTCATATTCAAAATCATTCTTTTGTTTAATAGAATTTTTTTGAAGAAGTAGCAGTATTATTAACAGCTAATTGAATAATTTTTTCACGAAGATTATTGTCGGTAACTTCTTTTCAGAGTTCTATGACATTATCCGAAGTAATAGTGTGAATATTAAGATCTTCAAATTGAGATTATAATTTATAAAATTCATCATTTTCGCAAGAACAAATATCACCTTGACCAATTTTGCAAGTATCACAAGCATTGTTATTAACATGCTGATTATTATCGGGTAATTCAAGCAAATCAATAATTTCTTCAGAACTTTATTTGGAATTAGACTCATAATCGGATTTCGATCCTGAAGTATAAAGGAAACTATAAATCTTATCATGAATTTCTTCATCAAGTTCTAATGATTTCAGCTTTTCAAGCTTGCAATTAGGTGCTATATGTCCAAAATTGCCACACCTATAACATTTAATCTTGGCGAGCTCTCGCTTAGACCTATTTTTGGTAAATCTATTAGACTTTCGATAAGTTTTTCGCTCATTTCGTTCCTCTTTGGATCTACGTCTATGTCTAGACCTTCGTTTCTTATTATATTCCTCAGGTTTAGAATCTCTATGTTTTTTGGTTGTCTTCTTGCTATTAGCTGAAGTATCAGGTAAACCAAACTAAATAAAAAAATCTCCTAATTGGGATATTTCCTTAAGCTTATCTAACTTAAGCTATCTAGATAATTTTAATTTGTTGCACAAGTGTATCCCTTCTAAACTGCAAACTCCTATCAACCGACCATATGTATAATCACTATAAGAATATCTCCCTGCTCATTTCTAAGTATTTTTTTAACACTTAGTGCAAATAATGGGGGAAGGTCATCTATGAACTTAGCTTTCCAATGCTCATACTTATTTTCTAGTAATTCCATCACTCTAGTCATATAAGTATCTTTATACCACCTGAACTCGCCCAAGGTCCTACAACATAAACCGTTTAACAGGGTACGGACAGTCTCAAACTAATTGGTAAATCTACCATTAAAATGTTCTAGAATGGTTAAAACTAAGGTATAAACATCATCTTCTCTATTCGCAACAAGAGCCATACCTAAGTTATCAACACCTGTATTACCAGAAACAGCATTAATTACTGCAGCTTTTTGTTCAAGGGTTATATAATTATCCCACCAACTTCGAAGTTGGCCAGTAAAACCTACAATTATCATTTTACAAATATTTCTATCTGAGTTTTGAACATTTTTGCCTATAGTTGCATACATAAGCATTCTATGCACAAGAATAGAAAGTTGTCTATCAGCCAAGCCATCAAAATTCCATTCATAAATTTCAGAATCACTATAAGACGTATTAGTCTGATTCCAATCTCATTCCTCTATAAGTACATCTTGAGGAGTCGGCCTAGGATAATAGTAAGTTTGCATATTAGGTTTATGCGCAAATTTAGTATTACCACTATTCTTTTTAGGATAACCCTAAAGTTTATTGAAAGAAACATGTTCTTTAAAATCAAAAGTGTTTTCTATTTCATCAACAAAACTTTCAGAAAAATCCATAGGTTTTGTATTAAATTCAGAAAACTTTTTATTAAGAAGTTCTTCAAAATCATAAAGCGATTTAAATTTAAAATCGATAATCTACGGGGATCTTTGCACAAGAGTAGTCATAATAAGAGCTTCGAGATTAGTTTTAGAAGAAGAAGCTTTATCAAACGTTTTTAAATCATTTTTTATCTGAATTATCAAAGTAGTTAGTTCATCTAACTTTTTATCTAGGGAACCAATATGTTCACCTAAAACTTTAACATAAAGTCCTAAATAATTGTTTTGAGAAATCAAATTATTAATCTCATTGATGCTGACTGCTGCAACATCTTCTTCCATAAATTTCTGAAAAGCAGTAAACGTAAATACCAGTATTATTAGGTAAGACGAATGACGATTAAGGTGGATACACAACTTTAATAATTTTACCAGTTCCATCTTTATAAGATCGTTCAAGAAAGTTGATGAATAAAGGCAAATAAGTGGTTATAAACCAAGGTACAAAAGACATAATTTGATTATGAAGAGCATAAGTTTCATAAAATTCTTGAGAAATATTGTTCAAGTCATCATCACTATAAGTGTCAAAAAACCATGTTTTAAACTAATTCCATTTATCACTTAAAAATTCATTTTGAATGTACTTTCTTGCCAGGGAACTTGGCTAAAATCTATTTGGTGTACATTCATCATCAAGTATTATTAAGGTCAAAGTCCATTTCAGACTGAGAAGGAATATCTTTATCAGAAATATCAGAAGCAATATCATTTGCATGAACAATATTTAATCGAGGATTTATCTTTATTTTATTAACAATTCTATCACTTTGATCCGCAAATATAACATATGGTAAAGTATGTAAAGAAGCGGCACGATTACTGGCCGAACCATACATGGAATCAATAGGGGAAATATGATGCATAGCAGGCAATCTTCTAGCAGAAGAAAATGAATGTCTACTAAAAGGAATATCATTGAACTGCATACAAATCCTACCGTCCGGATTTTGAGTTATATGAGAATACTCAGAATTAATAACTGCATCCGCCATCTGATTTATAGGAATTACAGATTCTAAAGTCCTAGTAGTCGAAAAATTAATTTCTTTCCATTTTATAGGTCGTCTAGTAGTGACCTTAGATCTAGCAAAATTAGTTTCTATTAAAATTGTTTCAGCAGATGTATCATATAACTTACATCGGGGATTTAACGTAGAAAGCAATTTAAAATAGATTCTATAAGATAGGCAAATTAATTTAGAACCAGGTGCATAATTATAACCATGTGTTTTAACGCTCAAAGTTAAATTATTATTCTTTGTAGAACCTTGGGAGAATTCAGGTGGTATAAAGATACTTATCTTAGTAGGGTGATGGAGCTACCCGAAAACAAATATGAGCATTGGAAAGCTAAATTTATAGATGGCCTTCCCCCTTTATTTGCAGAACGAGTTAGAAAAATCCTTAGAAATGATCAGGGTATAATTCCCTATAATGATTATACCTAGGGCCGATTGATAGGCGTATGCACTCAATAAGGGATAAACTTGTGCAATGAGTTAAAATTATCTAGACATCTTAAAATGGATAAGCTAAGGGAGAGATCTCAGCTAGGAGACTTTTGTACCCAGTTTTACCTGATACTTCAGCTAATAGCAAGAAGACCAAACATAGAGAGTCTAGAGACTCCAATCCTGACAAACCTTACAGGAAAAGAAGGTCTAAACATAGACATAGATCTAAGGAATAACAATAAGAGAGAAAAGCTTATCGTAAATCTAATAGATTTACCAAGAATAGTTCTAAGTGGGAGCTCACCAAGATTAAATGTTATAAATGTGGAAATTTCGGACATATAGCACCCAATTGCAAGCTTGAAAAGCTGAAAACCTTAGAACTTGATGAAGAGGTTCATGATAAGGTTTATAGTTTCTTATACACTTCTGGTTCCGAATCTGATTATGCTTCTGATTCAGTTCAAAACAAGAGATTGATTTGCCTGATTTATCTGATAATAATCAGTGTCCTAATATAAATGCTTGCAATGATTGTCAAGGTGATATTTGTTCTTGTGGAAATGATGAATTTTCTAAATTGAAATCTCAATTTGAAGATTTAAATATCAATACTATCACTTCTGATAATGTTATAGAACTTTTGAAAGAAGTTACTGATAATAACCTTCGTGAGAAAATTATTCAATTAGCTGTTAATAATACTGCTAGTTCTTCAAGAAATTCTTAAAAACAAAAGAATGATTTTGAATATGAATATTTTGCTCCTTATTCTTTATCCGAAATTAATAACCGACTTCATAAACAGACTATTTCTACAAGAGATTCTTCCATTGATGATTTGAAAACTTAAATTGAAAATTTGAAAAATGAGATTAAATCTTTTAAATAAAATCAAATGATTTGTGATCATCGTCTTACTCAGATCAAAATTATTCATAACAAAGAGAAAAATATTGCTGAAGAAAATACTCTTGCAAAACCTTTTAATACTGATCCTAGAAAAGGTATATTTCTAGGAATGATACAAATTGTTACTGCTCATAAATGGTATGTTAAATGTACCATATTAATTGATAATAGTTTTTCTATAACTAAAATTGCTATGATTGATAGTGGTGCCGATGTGAGTTGCATTCAAAAAGGTCTTGTACCTACCAAATACTTTGAAAAAACAACTCATATGGTTAAATCTGCTCCAGGACATGCTTTAGATATAAAGTACAAACTTCCTAATACTCGCATTTGCCAAAATAAAATTTGCATTCCCCATTTCTTTTTCTTGGTTAAAAATCAGTTATACCCTACAATTATACTTGGAAAACCTTTTATTAAAAGCTATTTAACCGTTTACTAGCATAAATGATAAAGATTTTTTTCTTCTACGTATGAAAACCAGAATATTAGTTATACTTTTATCACTGACCCAATTTCTCATGATATTAACGCTTTAATTTATATGAAGCAAAACCATGTTGATTCTTTACAACTTGAATTTTTTAGTATGAATATATTTGGTACTTTGAAATTTACCAAAGTACAAGAAAAAATTAAATTGATTTCTGAACAAATGGCTATTGATATTTGTTCTGATCATCCTAGTGCTTTTTGGAATCGAACAAAGCATATTGTTACTCTTCCATATGAAAAAAATTTCTCAGAGGATGATATTCCTACTAACTCTCATCCTTGCCAGATGAACGCCGAATTGGTAGAATTCTGCAAAAAGAAGATTGATAATTTTTAGCAAAAGGGTTTGATAAAACCTTCGAAATCACCTTGGTTTTGTACTGCATTTTATGTTAACTATGCGGCTAAAAGGGAACGAGGTGTCCCAGGTTGGTAATAAATTATAAAAATTTGAATAAATATTTAAAATGGATTAGGTATCCTATTCCAAATATAAGAGACTTATTATCTAGATTATATGATGTCAATATATTTTTTAAAATTTGATTTAAAATTCGGATATTGACAGATTCAAATATTTAAAGAGCATTCTTATAGAACAACCTTTAATGTCTCATTTGGACAATACGAGTGGAATGTTATGCCCTTTGGTTTGAAAAACACTCCTTCTGAATTTCAGAAAATTATGAATGATATTTTCAACTCATATTTGGATTTCATCATTGTTTATATTAATGATATTTTTGTTTACTCAAAGACTCTTGAAAAGCATATCAAACATTTAGACATGTTCACGAAAGTTGTTATAAAATTTGGTGATTTCTAAACCAAAGATGAGTTTATTTCAAACTAATGTAAGATTTTTAGGAAATTTTATTTGTCAAGGGAAGGTTACCCCAATTCAACGATCGATTGACTTTGCTTCAAAGTTTCCTGATGTCATTACTGACAGGACTCAACTACACAGGTTATTGGGAAGTTTAAATTTTAAACAATCTTTCATGGGTTCGATTGAATCTACTGTGGCATATGGTCCAGTATATTTTAATACTCAGCCGAATCTTCAATTATCTTTAAGCTTTGACTTTGAATGTTAAAACACATGGTTATAATTATGCGCCTAGTTCTGAATTAATTTGCTTATCTTATAGAATCTATTTCAAATTGTTTTACATCGGCTGAAACTATTTTAGTAGAAACTAATTTTGCTAGATCAAAGGTCACGACTAGACGACCTATAAAATGGGAAGAAATTAATTTTCCAACTACTTGGACTTTGGAATCAGTTATTCCTCCAAACTAGATGGCGGATGCAGTCACTAATTCTGAGCACTCTCATATCACTCAAAATCTTGACGGTAGAATTTGTATGCAGTTTAATGATATTTCTTTTAGTAGACATTTATTTTCTTCTACTAGATGATTGTCTGTTATGCATCATATTTCCCCTACTAATCATGTTTATGGCCCGGCTCATAATAGTGTTGCTTCTTTACATACTCTACCATCGGTTATATCTGCGGATCAAAGTGATAGACTTGTTAATAAAATAAAGATTAATCCTCGGTTAAATATTATTCATGCAAAATGATATTGCTCTGATACCAACGAAACCAGGATCTCCGAAGATGGGTGGTAGTCCGCATCAACATCTCCAATCTAACTTGTTAACATCCGAATTCAAGGATTAAATCTGAATCGAAATATATACAAATTTTTATATAGTTTGATGATTGTATAGAAGGATCTAATCCTTTTACCCGAGCAAAGGGTCTGTCTAGATTTAATATGTATTAATCTCGAGTTCATGTGTCTAGCAGTTCTAACCGAGTATAGAGCGCCCTTTTCAACTCATTAACGGGCTTAGAACCACGGTTGGCTAAACGGAGTCACTAAGAGAAAGCAAATAACTTGTTGTATTAAATCTAACGGTACCACCATCTCGGAACCAAGTCAAGAAATCATATATAAATTTATTTATATTTAGATAAAGTCTAGATCTTTCATGGTAGATATAAAAGCGAAGTTAGATATCCGACATAGATATGAATCCTCTAGCTGGACAAAGTCACACCTCTAATCGGAGATATAGTAATAAAAGATTTAAACAGAAAATGAAAGAAGGAAGTACCTTGTTACTATGGCCAACACCAAGGCCTTATAACCGAACTATGCACAATTCATTCACTTCCGGCAAAACTCCGGTGAATTGAACACTTTACAAACTTGAGAGAAATTTACAATAGAGAGAGAAAGTAGAGAGGGTTTCATAAAACCTGCCTCTAACGAACTACAAATGAAACTTATTTATAGAAAAGAAAAGGAATTTATCCACAGTGACCATGGGTCCTTATCAATGGATCCCACATGTACATTATTTCTACTGTAGACCAACAGTGTATCTACTGTTGCTAATGACTTTTACTATTTAAGAGAAACTTCAAATGTTGTCCTTTCCTTTTAGTTGGTGGAGGAGATATTCCTCTTTTTCCAGCACATCCTCTGCAGTAGGTTCACATAATTGAGCCTCTTGAATATCTGCAACATTATCACTTGTTTCACTTTGCATTGAAGTGTCGGACTTCTCGTATTGGGTAATATTGAGAAGTAGGTTCCTTCTTACTTCGTCGAGATAATTATTAATCATCTCTTCTTTATCTCCATCTTGAATAGAGATTTTTCGAGCAATATGCCGATCGAAGCTATCTTGTATAATTCCTTTTTGAGGAACATGACAATATTCTTGAATCCTTTTTCCAATAAGATCCAATAATTCTTGTCCATATAACGACTTTGTCTTGGGAACTCTTTTCATTAATTTATCCCAAAAATGATTATAGAATGTCCTGTATAAACAAGGAATTTGCTCCTCAGTGAATCCTCCCTCCGGAGTCCATTTGTGAATCCACAGGATCGAGAATTCAATAAAAAAAATATATATTTTTTCAATTCTTTCAATAGAACAGATATGATCTGTATGATATAACTCATTCAGGTTTTGTGAAACTTTAACCCATTCTTTGTATAACTTAAGAAATGGATCTGGTAAGATCTTAGTTGTTGGATCGTGGTATGACAACCAATTTAGGAACCAATTAGGGATTGGTTCTGCAAATATCTTTGCACAAATTTTAATGAAACATGTATGCTTATGTCGCTCATAATTATAGATAAGGACTTTATCAAAAGCATTAATATAGTCCCAATATATAAAATTCATAGGAACCTTATTTAGTCATATTTGCCTCTCTTTCACTTTCATTGTGGAGATGCCCCAATCTTCAACAAATATAATTTGTTTAATTATTATCTTGGAGAAGTTATAAACATTTTCTCTGGTGTTGTATCCTGAAAAGTATTGAATTTCAGCACTATCGGTGCTCAGCAGAATTGTCTCATAATATGATCGGGTTTTGTATGAATCACTCGGGAAATAATATCCGTTAACTAAATATCGCTACAATATCTTCCAGGATTCTTCATTTCTCTGAATATCAAAGTTTTCTAAAAGAAATATAATTTCTTTCTTTGATACCTTTTCGTAAGACTTGATATCATCAACCTCTTCTTTTGCAACAGATGTGTAGGTATCACTTTGCTTCTGAGATTGATACGCTTGTAGTTGTGCGTATAACGGATTATTTTCTGGAATATCTTCCAGATGTATTGAAGAAGAAGCCTCTTTTTTAAAGGTCTTCAGATTCACCAAGCTCATTCCTCCTCTTTGTATAATTGGGGAGTTAGAAGAGGATCCGTATGACAATCCTGATGATCCTGGGAATGATCTTCCCCTTCCTCTAGTATGACCGCCCCTTTCTCTGGCCTTGGTTACCCAAGGATGGTCCATTCTGCAAACAAAATATTTTGTTTTATTCGAATGCATAATAATTATGGTAATAATAATTTTCGTCGTCAAAATCGATGATTTCTTCACAAAAGCAAATATCTGAGATGATATCTCTCATCATATCATCTATGATTCTCCATATAATTAATTCATGTACATCTCTGTTGAGAGGAATTACCATTAATATAGTAATTAAGGTTTTTTTAGTAAAGAAGGGAGAAAGAAAACTCATTAGGATAAATATTCTCTAGATAAGAAATCTGGAAGAGAGTTATCACTTCCTCTTTTATAATGGATTTCAAATTCAAAAGGTGCTAACTCTGCCTGCCACTTAGCAAAAATCAATTTGGATGAATCATGCTTAAAATCTATGTTGAACATATACTTCACAGATTGAGCATCAGTTTTTATTAAAAACTTTTGATTATATAAATCGTCTTGAAAGTTTACGCATGATAAGGCATGTAGTTTCTTATACACTTCTGGTTCTGAATCTGATAATACTTCTGATTCAGGTTCAGAATAAGAGATTGATTTGCCTGATTTATCTTATAACAATCAGCGTCCTAATATAAATGCAATGTTTGTCAAGGTGATATTTGTTCTTGTAGAAATGATGAATTTTATAAATTGCAATCTCAATTTGAAGATTTAAATATCAATACAATCACTTCTGATAATGTTATAGAACTTTTGAAAGAAGTTACTGATAATAACCTTCATGAGAAAATTATTTAATTAGTTGTTAATAATACTGCTAGTTCTTCAAGAAATTTTGAAAAACAAAAGAACGATTTTGAATATGAATATTCTGCTCGTTATTCTTTGTCTGAAATTAATAACAGACTTCATAAACAGACTATTTCTATAAGAGATTCTCCTTTTGATGATTTGAAAACTGAAACTGAAAATTTGGAAAACGAGATTAAACCTATTAAACAAAATCAAATGATTTGTGATCATCTAACAAAGGGGAAAATATTGCCAAAGAAAATACTCTTGCAAAACCTTTTAATCCTGATCCTAGACAAGGTATGTTTCTAGGAATGATACAAATTGTTACTGCTCATAAATGGTATATTAAATGTACCATATTAATTGATAATAGTTTTTCTATAACTAATGTTTCTATGATTGATAGTGGAGCCAATGTGAGTTGCATTCAAGAAGGTCTTATACCTACCAAATACGTAGAAAAAAACAACTCATATAGTTAAATCTGCGTCAGGACATGCTTTAGATTTAAAGTATAAACTTCTTAATACTCGCATTTGCCAAAATAAAATTTGCATTCCACATTTCTTTTTCTTGGTTAAAAATCAGTTATACCCTCCAATTGTACTTGGAACACCTTTTATAAATGCTATTTATCCGTTTACTAGCATAAATGCTAAAGGTTTATCAGCTACGTATGAAAATCAGAATATTAGTTATACTTTTATCACCGACCCAATTTCTCGTAATATTAACGCTTTAATTGATATGAAACAAAAGCATGTTGATTTTGTACAACTTGAATTAATTAGTATGAATATATTTGATACTTTAAAATCTACCGAAGTACAAGAAAAAATTAAACTAATTTCTAAAAACATGACTATTGATATTTGTGTTGATCATCCCAGTGCTTTTTGGAATCGAAAAACGCATATTGTTACTCTTTCATATGAAGAAAATTTCTCTGAGTATGATATTCCTACTAAGTCTCGTCCTTGCCAGATGAACGCCGAATTGATAGAATTATGCAAAAAGGAAATTGATAATTTGTTATAAAAGGGTTTGATAAAACCTTTGAAATCACGTTGGTCTTGTATTGCATTTTATGTTAACAATGCGGCTGAAAGGGAACAAGGTGTCCCCAGGTTGGTAATAAATTATAAACCATTGAATAAATATTTAATATGGATTAGATATCATATTCCAAATAAAAGAGACTTATTATCTAGATTATATGATGCCAATATATTTTCAAAATTTGATTTAAAATCTGAATATTGGTAGATTCAAATATTTAAAGAGCATTCTTATAGAACAGCCTTTAATGTCCCATTTGGACAATATGAGTGGAATGTTATGCCCTTTGGCTTGAAAAACGCTCCTTCTGAATTTTAGAAAATTATGATTGATATTTTCAACCCATATTTGGATTTTATCATTGTTTATATTGATGATATTTTGGTTTACTCAAAGACTCTTGAAATGCATATCAAACATATAGACATTTTCAAGAAAATTGTTATACAAATGGTTTGGTGATTTCTAAACCAAAAATGAGTTTACTTGAAACTAATGTAAGATTTTTAGGACATCTTATTTCTCAAGTGACGGTTAACCCAATTAAACGATCAATTGACTTTTCTTCAAAGTGTCCTGATGTCATTACTGACACGACTCAATTATAGAGATTTTTGGGAAGTTTAAATTACATTTCCCCCTTTTATAAAAATTTATCTCAAGACCTGGCCCCTTTATATGACCGACTAAAAAAGGATCATAAATCACCATGGAATGATAGTCATACTACTTTGGTAAAGGATATTAAGCTTTGTGTTCAATCTTTACCTTGTTTAACTCTTGCTAACCATGCTTGGCAAAAAATCGTAGAGACAAATGCATCTAACATTGATTATGGTGGAATTCTGAAACAAATTATCCCCCATGACAAAATCAAATATTTGATTAGATTTCATTTTGGAAAAGGGAGCGATGCCAAGAAAAAATATGCCACGGTGGCGTATGAAATGTTATCCATCGTGAAATGCGTATTAAAATTTCAAGACGATTTATATAATCAGAAGTTTTTAATAAAAACTGATGCTCAATATGTGAAGTATATGTTCAACAAAGATTTTAAGCTTGATGCATCAAAATTGATTTTTGCTAGGTGGCAAGCACAGTTAGCACCTTTTGAATTTGAAATCCATTATAAAAAAAGGAAGTGATAACTCTCTTTCAAATTTCTTATCCATAGAATATTTATCCTAATTAGTTTTCTTTCTCTCTTCTTTACTGAAAAAACCTTAATTGTTATATTAAAGGTAAATCCTCTCAACAGAGATGTACAGGAATTAATTATATGGAGAATCATAGATGATATGATGAGAGATATCATCTCAGATATTTGCTTTTGTTAAGAAATCGCCAATTTTGACGACAAAAATTATTATTACCATAATTATTATACAAAATGTTTTGTTTGCAGAATGGACCCTCATTGGGTAACCAAGGCCAAAGGAAAGGGCGGTCATACTAGAGGAAGGGGAAGATCATCCCCAGGATCATCAGGATCATCATATGGATCCTCTTCTAACTCCCCAATTATATAAAAAGGTGGAATGAGCTTGGTGAATCTGAAGACCTCTCAAAAAAGGCTTCTTCTTCAATACATCTAGAAGATATTCTAGAAAATAATCCGTTATATGCACAACTACAGGCGTATCTATCTCAGAAGAAAAGTGCTACCTTCGCATTTATCGCAAAAGAAGAGATTGATGATATCAAGTCTTACGAAAAGGTACCAAATAAAGAATTGGTATTTCTTTTAGTAAACTTTGATATTCAAAGAAAAGAATAACCCTGGAAGATATTCCAGTGATATTTAGTTAACGAATTAAATTTTTCGGGTGAGTCATACAAAATTCGATCATATTATAAGACAATTCTGCTGAGCACCGGTAGTGCTAAATTTCAGCACTTTTTAGGATACAACACCAGCGAGAATGTTTATAACTTCTCCAAGATAATAAATAAACAAATTATATTTGTTGAAGATTGGGGCATCTCCACAATGAAAGAGGCAGATAAGCCTAAATAAGGTTCCTATGAATTTTACATATTGGGACTATATTAATGCTTTTGATAAAGTCCTTATCTATAATAATGAGCGACACAAGCATACATGGTTCATTAAAATTTGTGCAAAGATATTTGCAGAACCAATCCCTAATTGGTTCCTAAATTGGTAGTAATACCACGGTCCAACAACTAAGATCTTACCAGATCAATTTCTTAAGTTATACAAAGAATGGGTTAAAGTTTCACCAAACCTGAATGAATTATATCATTCAGATCATATCTATTCTATCAAAAGAATTGAACAAATCTATTATTTATTGAATTCTCGATCCCGTGGATTCACAAATGGACTCCGGAGGTAGGATTCACTGAGGAGCAAATTCCTTCTTTATACAGGACATTCTATAATAATTTTTGGGATAAATTAACTAAAAGAGATCCCAAGATAATGTCGTTATACGGACAAGAATTATTGGATCTTATTGGAAAGAGGATTCAAGAATATGGTCTTGTTCCTCAAAAAGGAATTATACAAGATAGCTTCGTCCAACATATTGCTCGAAAAATCTCTATTCAAGATGGAGATAAAGAAGATATGATTAATCATTATCTCGATGAAGTAAGAAGGAACCTACTTCTCAATATTATCCAATACGAGAAGTCTGACACTTCAATGCGAAGTGAAACAAGTGATGACGTTGCAGATATTCAAGAGGCTCAATTATGTGAACCTACTGTAGAGGATGTGCTGGAAAAAGCGGAAGATCTCTTCTGCCAACTAAAAGGAAAGGACAACATTTGAAGTTTATCTTAAACAGTAAAAGTCATTATCAACAGTAGATACACTATTGATCTACACTAGATATACTGTACATATAGGACCCATTGATAAGGACCCATGGTCACTATAGATAGATTCCTTTTCTTTTCTATAAATAAGTTTCATTTGTAGTTTGTTAATGGCAGATTTTAGGAAACCCTCTCTACTTTCTCTCTCTATTTTAAATTTCTCTCAAGTTTGTAAAGTGTTCGGTTCATCAGAGTTTTGCCGAAAGAAAATAAATTATGCATAGATCGGTCATAAGGCCTTGGTGTTGGCCATTGTAACAAGGTACTTCCTTCTTTCATTTTATGTTTAAATCTTTTATTACTATATCTCCGATTAGAGTCATGACTATGTCCGGCTAGAGGATTCATATCTATGTCGGATATCTAACTTCGCTTTTATATCTACCATGAAAGATCTAGACTTTATCTAAATATAAGTAAATTTATATATGATTGCTTGACTTGGTTCCGAGATGGTGGTACCATCAAATTTAATACAACAAGTTATTGGCTTTGTCTTAGTGACTCCGTCTAGTCAGCCGTGGTTCTAGGCCAGTTAATGAGTTGAAAAGGGCACTCTATACCCGTTTAGAAATGCTAGACACATGAACTCAATAACAATACGTATTAAATGTAGACAGATTCTTTGCTCTGGTAAAAGGATTAAATCATTCCATACAATCATCAAACTATATAAAAATTTATATATATTTGGATTCAAATTTACTCCTTGAATTTGGATGTTAACAAGCTAGATTGAAGATGATCGCAAGGACTACCGCCCATCTTCAAATATCCTAGTTTCGTTGGTACATCTGAAATTGATGTGAAGTATACGACATAGATATGATATTTGTCTTCATGGATCATGGAGAAACAAGTACTAAAAGTACTAGATTGGAAGAGGTAGATATACCTCAAAACCTTGATTTGTTAAATAAATTGACTATTCCGAAAATTAATATTAAAACCATTTATGAATACGGTTGATTTGATAAAATCTCTAATAAACAGTTGATTAAAACTACTGAACAATCTTTAGCGTTAAATTCGTCGGAACAGACAATTTGTTTATTAAACAAGCGAGATATCGACTTATATAAACTTCAGTATAATTTATTGCATATTGGCATGATAAAAATTTCTTTTAAGCCCTTGACCCTTAAAGGATTACCTAAGACATTTTTAACTGCTTTGCGTGATGCTAGAAAATTTAAATTTTAGACAATCTTTGATGGGTTCAATTGAATCTACTGTGGCATATGGTCCAATCTATTTTAATACTCAGTCGAATCTGTAGTTATCTTTAACTGATGCTAATATTTTTTATGCTTTGACTTTGAATGTTAAAACGCATGGTTATAATTATCTGCCTGGTTCTGAGTCAATTTGCTTATCTTATAGAAACAATTTCAAATTGCTTTCTACTTTAAACTCGAGATGTAAGTTATATGATAGATCTGCTGAAACTATTTTAGTAGAAACTAATTTTGCTAGATCTAAGGTCACTACTAGACGACCTATAAAATGGGAAGAAATTAATTTTCCAACTACTGGACTTTGGAATCAGTTATTCCTCCAAATCAGATGGCAGATGCATTCACTAATTATGAGTATTCTCATATCACTCAAAATTCTGACGGTAGGATTTGTATGCATTTTAATGATATTTCTTTTAGTAGACATTTATTTTCTCTAAAAAAATTGCCTCATATGCATCATATTTCCCCTATTGATCCTATTTATGGATCGGCTCGTAATCATGTTGCTTCTTTACATACTCTACCATCGGTTATATCTTCGGATCAAAGTGATAGACTTGTTAATAAAATAAAGATTAATCCTTGGTTATATATTATTCATGCAAATGATATTGCTTTAGATATTTCTGATAAGGGCATTCCTTCACAATCCGAAATGGATTTTGATCTCAATAATACTTGATAATAGATGTACATCAAATAGATTTTAGCCCAGGTTCCCTGGCAAGAAAGTACATTCAGAATGAGTTTTTAAGTGATAAATGACATCAGTTTAAAACTTGGTTTTTTGACACTTATAATGCCGATGATTTGAATAATATTTCTCAAGAATTTTATGAAGCTTGTGCTTTACATTATCAAATTATGTATTTTGTACCTGGTTTATAACCACTTATTTACCTTTGTTCATCAACGTTCTTGAACGATCTTATAAAGATGGAACTCGTAATATTATCAAGGTTGTTATCCACCTCAGTCATCATTTGTTTTACCCAATAATATTGGTATAACCTTTACTGCCTTTCAAAAATTTATTGAAGAAGATGTTGCGGCAGTCAGCATCAACAAAATTAATAATTTGATTTCTCAAAACAATTATTTCGGACTTTATGTTAAAGTTTTGGGTAAACATATTGGTTCTCTTGATAAAAATTTAGATAAACTAACTGCTTTGATAATTCAAATAAAAAATGATTTAAAGACGTCTGATAACGCTTCAATCTCTAAAACTAATTCGTAAGCTCTTACTATGTCTACTCCTGTGCAGCGACCTCCGGAGATTTCATAATTTAAATTCAAATCAATTTATGACTTCGAAGAACTTCTTGATAAAAAGTTTTCTGAATTCAGGGCAAGTCCTATGGATTTTGTCTGAAAGTTTTGCTGACGAAATGGAAAACACTTTTGATTTTAAAAATCATGTTCTTTGGAATTTAATAAACTTCAGGGTTATCCCAAGAAGAATAGTGGTAACACTAAATTTGCGCATAAACCAAGCATGCAAACATATTATTATTCCAGACCAACTCCTCAGGATGTGCTTATAGAGGAACGAGCCTAGAATCAGATTAATACCTCTTATAGCAATTCTAAAATTTATGAATGGAACCTTGATGGTCTGACTGATAGAAAGCTTACTATTCTTCTTCATACAATGCTTATATATGCAACTATATGTAAAAATGTTAAAAACACAGATAGAAATATTTGCAAAATGATAATTGTAGATTTTACTAGCCAACTTCGAGGTTTGTGGGATATTTATATGACCCTTGAACAAAAGGTTGTTGTGATAAATGCCACTTCTGGGAATAAAGGTGTTGATAACTTAGGTATGGCTCTTGTTGCAAATAGAGAAAATGTCGTTTATACCTTAGTCTCAACCATTTTAGAACATTTTAATGGTAGATTTACCAATCAATTTAAAACTGTTTGTACCCTGTTAAATGGTCTACGTTGTAGAACCTTGGGAGAATTCAGGTATAAAGATATTTATCTTAGAAGGGTGATGGAGTTACTCGAAAACAAGTATGAGCATTGAAAAGCTAAGTTCATAGATGGCCTTCCCCTATTATTTGCAAAAAGGGTTTAAAAAAATGCTTAGAAATGAGCATGGTGAAATTCCTTATAAGGATTATACTTATGGTTGGCTGATAGGCGTTTACACTCAAGAAGGGATAAATTTGTGCAATGAATTGAAGCTCTCCAGATGGATTAAGATTGATAAGCTCAAGGAAAGATCTCAAATAGGAGATTTTTGTATCAAGTTTGGTTTACCTGATACTTGAGGAAGTAGTAAGAAGAAGCATAGGGATTCGAATGATCCCGAGAAACCTTATAGGAAGAAGAGGTCTAGACATAGATCTAGGGAAGAGTGGGACGCTAGGAGAGCCTCTCGTAAGTCTACTAAATTTACGAAAAATAGGTCTAAGCATGAGCTTGCCAAGATCAAGTGTTGTAAGTGTGGCAATTTCAGTCATATAGCACCCAACTGCAAGCTTGAAAAGCTAAAGACTTTGGAATTAGATGAAGAAATTCATGACAAGGTTTATAGTTTCTTATACACCTCTGGTTCTAACTCCAATTATGATTCAGATTCTAGTTCTGAGGAAGAAATTATTCTGCTTGATTCATCTAATAATAATCAGCCTATGGACATGAATGCTTGCAAATGTCGTGGTGATATTTGTTGTTGTTAGAATGATGAATTTTATAATTTGCAATCTCAATTCGAAGATTTGAACCTGAATACTATTACTTCTGATAATGTGATAGAACTTTTTCAAAGAAGTTACTAATAATAATTTTTGTGAAAAATTATTCAACTGGCTGTTAATAATATTGCGAGTTCTAGTCTTTCAAATAGTGGGGCCAATGTTAGCTGCATTCAAGAAGGTCTTGTACCTACCAAATATTTTGAAAAAACTACTCATATGGTTAAATCTGCGTCTGGACATGCTTTAGATATAAAGTATAAATTGCTCAATACTCGCATTTGCCAAAATAAAGTTTGCATTTCACATTTTTTTTTTCTTGGTTAAAAATCAATTATACCCTCCAATTATACTTCGAACTCCTTCTATAAATGTCATTTATCCGTTTACTAGTATAAATGCTAAAGGATTTTTAGCTACTTATGAAGGTAGGGATATTAGTTATACTTTTATCACTGACCATATTTCGCGTGATATTAATGCTTATAAAACAAAAGCATGTTGATTCTTTGCAACTTGAAATGTGTAGCATGAATATATTTGACACTTTGAAATCTTCCAAAGTACAAGAAATAATTAAATTAATTTTCGAACAAATTGCTATTGATATTTGTGCTGATCATCCTAGTGCTTTTTAGAGTCGAAAAAGGCATATTGTTACTCTGCCTTATGAAGATGATTTCTCTAAAAATGATATTCCTACGAAATCTCATCCTTGTCAGATAAATACTGAATTGGTTGAATTCTGCAAAAAGGAAATTGATAATTTACTGCAAAAGGGTTTGATAAAACCTTCGAAATCACCTAGGTCTTGCACTGCATTTTATGTGAACAATGCTACTGAAAGGGAACGTGGAGTTCCTAGGTTGGTTATCAATTATAAACCTTTAAATAAATATTTAAAATGGATTAGGTATCCTATTCCCACCAAAAAGGATTTGTTATATGATGTCAATATATTTTAAAATTTTGATTTAAAATCAGGTTATTGGCAGATTCAAATATTTAAAGAGCATGCTTATAGAAATGTCTTTAATGTCCCGTTTGGACAATACGAATGGAACGTAATGCCATTTGGTTTGAAAAATGCACCTTCTGAATTTCAGAAAATAATGAATGATATTTTCAACCCATATTTGGACTTTATCATTGTTTATATTGATGATATTTTGATATTTTCATAAACATTTGAAATGCATATTAAGCATCTTGACATTTTCAAGAAGATTGTTATACAAAATGGTTTGGTTATTTCTAAACCAAAAATGAGTTTATTTCAAACTAATGTTCGTTTTCTTGGCCATTATATTTGTCAGGGGAAAGTTACCCCAATCCAAAGGTCAATTGATTTTGCATCAAAATTTTTTGATGTTATTACTGACAGGACTCAGTTACAAAGATTTTTGGGAAGTTTAAATTACATCTCCCCATTTTATAAAAACTTATCTTGCGATTTAGCCCCTCTTTTCGATAAGCTTAAGAAGGATCATAAATCTCTGTGGACTGATAGTCATAAAGCTTTGGTGAAAAATATTAAACTGCATGTGCAATCTTTGCCTTGTGTAACTCTTGCTAACCCTGTGTGGCAAAAGATTATTGAGACAGATGCATCGAATATTGTCTATAGTGGGATTCTAAAACAAATTAATCCCAATGATGAAATTGAATGTTTTATTAGATTTTATTCTGGCAAATGGAGCGAAGCCCAGAAGATATGCTACGATAGCTCATGAAATGCTAACCATCATTAAATGCGTTTTAAAATTTCAGGACGATTTATACAATCAAAAGTTTTTGATAATAACGGATGCACAATCAGTGAAGTATATGTTCAATAAAGATTTTAAACATGATGCTTCTAAGTTGATATTTGCTAGGTGGTAGGCCCAGCTAGCTCCTTTTGATTTTGAAATACAATATAAAATAATTCTTTACCGGATTTCTTATCCCACGAATATCTTCAATAAAATGTATTTATTAATTTTCTTGAATGAGGAAACCCTCATTAAAATATTAAGGGCTCTTTCTTTATTTCTGAGAGATATGAAAGATCTTATCCGTAACAAGATTATTGATGATAATTTGAGAGAAGAATTTTCTAATATTGTCCTGGAATATTACTCATATGAAGGATATTACTCCGATGAAGGTTATTACTCCGACTAAAGCAAAGTGTTTTGTGTGCAGGATGGACCTTCCTTGGGTAACCAAGGATCGAGGAAAAGGAAATAACTTATGCTGAAGGGGAAGATCATCCCCAGGATCATCTTTAGGATCATCATACGGAACCTCGTTGAACTCCCCGATTCTGCAGCGAGGAGGAATAAGCTTGATAAACTCAAAAACATCTCAAAATATGACATCATCATCCGTACACCTACAGGATATTCCAAAAAATAGCCCATTATATTCGCAACTACAGGTATATTTGTCGCAGAAGCAAAGTGATACCTTTGCCTCGATAGCTAAAGACGAGATTGATGATATCAAATCATACGAAAAGGTAACCAAAAAAGAAATGATATTTCTTTTGGAAAACTCTGAAATTTAGAGAAAAGAAGAACCCTGGAAGATATTCCAGCGCTATTTAATTGACGGATTATATTTCCCAGTTGAGTCATACAAAACCGCTCAAATTATGAGACCATTTTGATGAACACTAGTAGTGTTGAATTTCAGCACTTCCCAGGCTATAACACCAGTGAGAACGTTTATAACTTCTCCAAAATAATTATAAAACAGATTATATCTATTGAATATTGGGGTATTTCCTCAATGAAAGAAAGGCAGATCAGCCTGAACAAGGTCACTACGAGTTTCACCTATTGGGATAATATTAATGCTTTTAATAAAGTCCTCTACTACAATAATGAGAGGCATAAGCATACTTGGTTTATTAGGATTAGTGCAAAGATATTTGCTAAGCCAATTCCTAATTGGTTCTTAAACTGGTGGTCATACCAAGGTCCAACGACAAAGATTTTGCCTGACCCCTTTTTAAAATTATACAGAGAATAGGTTAAGGTTTCACCAGATAACTTGCACCACACAGATCATATCTATTATATGGACCAAATTGAACAAATCTATTTCTTCATAGAATTCTCTATTCCCTAGATTCATAAATGGACCTCGAAAGTAGATTTTACCGAGGAACAAATTCCTTGTTTATATCGAACTTATTATAATAACTTCTGGGACAAATTGATGAAGAGAGATCTCAAAACGAAGTCCTTAATACAGGCAAGAACTTCTGGACCTTATAACCCAGAAAATCCATGAATATGGTACTTCTCCTCACAAAGGGATAGTTGTTGATAGCTCTGTTAAGCATATGGCTAGAAGAATTTCCAATCAAGATGGAAACAAAGAAGAAATGATTAATAATTATTTAGACGAAGTATGGAGGTATCTACTCCTCAATATCACTCACTACACAAAATTCGACACTTCTATGAAGATTGAAACAAGTGATGATGTTTGTGATGATACGCAAGAGGCTCAACCATTTGAGCCAGAAGAACCAGCTTCGGAAGATGCACTGAAGAAGGTGGAAAATTTCCTCCGTGAGTTAAAAAAGAAGTCAAGATGTGAAGATTATCTTGAACAGTAAAAGTCACTATCAGCAATAGAAACACTGTTGAGCAACAATAGATACACTTTACTGTACATATGGGACCCACTGATAAGGGCCCATTTCTGCTATACAAAGATTATTTTTCGGTCTATAAATTAGTTTATTCTCTTTTAGTGGAGAGGCAAGTTTTAGAAACCACAACTCTCTCTACTCTCTCTCTCTCTCTCTATTGTAAATCTCTCTCAAGTTAGTAAAGATTAGTTTACCGGAGCTCAGCCTGAAGTAAATAAATTGTATAGTTCTCTCAAGCCTTGGAGTTGGCCACCCTTACAAGGTACTATTTATTTTCCAATTATCTCTTTGAGTAATCATTCTCCGATCTAGATCCGTGACTATGTCCGGCTAAAAAAATCATATCTATGTTGGATATCTAGAGTTGAGGAGAGGCTTGCAGAGAACTCTAGAATCCTTTAGATTTTTCAAGAAGGCTTTGGAGATCTCTAGAATGTGTAGAGAATTCTAAAGATAGGACCAATGTGTAAATATCTTAGGGACTTGTAAAGTAATTTTAAATTACACTTTAGCCCTTAGGACGTAGTATAAATAGAGGTTCCATTCATTTGCAAGGCATCACTCAACTTGTAAAGCATTCCAAGCAATACAAATAGTCTTCTTCCAAAAACTCTGTTGTTCTTTCTAAGTCTTTCATTTAATTCTCTTAGCAATCTTAGTTTTAAAGGGCTTACTTGAGCTTACAAGATCTTGAAAGATTAGTGAGTAAGTTATGAAGTGCCGCACAGAGCTTTAGTGAGACTCTAAGTTCGTGACATTAAGATGGATAAGCTTAGAGAAAGATCTCAGCTAAGAGACTTTTGTACTCAGTTTGGTTTACCTGATACTTCAGCTAATAGCAAGAAGACCAAACATAGAGATTCTAGAAGCTCTAATCCCGATAAATAGACATAGATCTAAGGAAGACTGGGATGAGAAAAAAGTGTATCGTAAATCTAATAGATTTACCAAAAATAGGTCTAAGCGGGAACTCACCAAGATTAAGTGCTATAAATGTGGAAATTTGGGACATATAGCACCCAATTGCAAGCTTGAAAGCTGAAAACCTTAGAACTAGATGAAGAGGTTCATGATAAGGTTTATAGTTTCTTATACACTTCTAATTTCGAATCTCATTATGCTTTTGATTTAGGTTCAGAAGAAGAGATAGATTTGCCTGATTTATCTGACAATAATCAGAGTCTTAATATAAATGCCTGCAATGCTTGTCAAGGTGATATTTGTTCATGTGAAACTGATGAATTTTATAAATTAGAATCTCAATTTGAAGATTTGAATATCAATATTATTACTTCTAATAATGTAATAGAAGTTTTGAAAGAGGTTACTGATAATAATCTTCGTGAAAAAATTATTCAATTAGCTGTTAATAATACTGCTAGTTTTTCAAAGAATTCAGAAAACAAAATAATGATTTTGAAAATGAATATTCTGCTCCTTATTCTTTGTCATAAATTAATAACAGACTTCATATACAGAATATTTCTACTAGAGATTCTTCTTTTGATGATTTGAAGAATGAAATTGAAAATTTTAAAAATGAGATTAAATCTATTAAACAAAATCAAATGATTTGTGATCATCGTCTTACTCAGATTGAAACTGTTCATAACAAAGGAAAAAATATTGTGGAAGAAAATACTCTTGCAAAACCTTTGAATTCTGATCCTAGACAAGATATGTTCCTAGGAATGATGCAAATTGTTACGGCTCATAAGTGGTATGTTAAATGCACCATACTAATTGAGTTTTACATATTGGGACTATATTCGTGCTTTTGATAAAGTCCTCATCTACAATAATGAGAGACATAAGCACACTTGGTTTATTAAAATTTGTGCGAAGATATTCGCAGAACCAATCCCTAATTGGTTTTTAAACTGGTGCTCATACCACGATCCAACAATTTAAATTCTACCATTTCCATTTCTTAAGTTATACAAAGAATGAGTTGAAGTTTCTCCCGATCTTAACGCATTATATCACACAAATCATATCTGTTATATCAAAAAAATTGAACAAATATACTTCTTCATTGAATTTTCAATTCTTTGGATTCATAAATGGACTACGGAAGTGGGTTTCACTGAGGAGCAAACCCCTTGTTTATATAGGACTTTTTATAATAATTTCTGGG
>CM073604.1:9664000-10004000 GCA_037074985.1 Solanum bulbocastanum
TCTCCCAGATCTCGCTTGCTCACTTGCCTCTCTCACTTTATACAAACACAAATGTATACACTTCGTTTGTGTTCGTATAAAGCGAGAGAAAATTGTATATACAAATACAAATGCATATATTTTCGTCTTATACACTTATGATTATACAAATATGATCTTTCCTTGCCTAGTTTTCTTTTGTCTTTCTCACTTTCTCGCTTTATACAAACACATATTATACAATTGATCTTTTGTATATGTATACTAAAGCAGATTATACAATTGTTTTTTTTTGTATATGTATATGAAATTATACAATTGTTTTCTTTTGTATATGTATATGAAATTATACAACTGTTTTCTTTTGTATATGTATAGCGAAATATACATATTTATGTTTGCTATGGAGCGCAATTATGCAAACTATAGTTATAACACATAGATATGATTTTTATGTTTGTTATATGTGAAAGTTGCTAAAAAAAATGAGTACAAGAGGCAAAAGTAGGAATGACCCGATAAATGTGAATCACAAGATCAAAAGTAGCAACAAAGACTTTCTTCTTTTTTGCTTTTTTCTTTTATTTGTTGATTCTTTCGAAATCCTATTAAATTTTAGCTTCAATTGGATCTAATATTTCTGATGCAGAATGCAGATATGAATATTTAGGAAAAAGGCATAAATAGACCCTAAATTTGTTTTGAAAATTTATACTCAAACTAATGTGATAATCTATTACACATATGTTATACTCAAACTAACGTAGCGATTTATTACACCATCAAAAATTGCAACACCATCACTATAAAATTGCATCACTCATTATCAAATAGCACACACCATCATTGTCACAAAAAAACACCATACTTGACCACCAATTTCACCACCAGACATCAAAAAAAAAATAAAAAAAAAATAAATAAAAATAAAATTCAATTATCAATATTTATTTGTAAAAATTAAACCTTGGTTGGACAACTGAAAATTTGGTGTTAGATTTACTATCATTGAATTTGAGCAAAATTTAGAGAGAATTTTTAGAAGAATTATGGTGGGAGTAATAAGAATTGATCACGCCTTTTTTGGATATTTTAATTTTAATTTTACATCAGCTTTTGTACTATATTAATTACATTTTCAACAATAATAGATATAATAGGTCATCGCGATAGTTTGTGGAGACGATTTTTCAGAAAAGTATAGGTCAAAATTTATGTCTTTTTCTTGAATTTATTTAAATATAAAAATATTATATTTAAATTAATATATATATATATATATATATTCATTTTAATTTGTTTGGTTTATTTTCACTTGGAATAAAGTTTAAGAAAAGAAAATTTTAAATCTTATGACTTTAGATTAAAGATGTGTCAAAAAATATTAAAATATCATTTAATCTTATAGCCTTAAACATATCATGTGGAAAGTTGAAATTAAAAAATTGATCAAATAAAAAAGCATCACTTTTAAAAAACCGAATTATCAAATAAATTAAAGTGAACATAAATTCAATACTAAATCCTATAGTAAATAAATTAGTCAAATTTAAATCTTAAACCCATCTACTTTAACCCCCACTTCTCCCCACTCCTCTTTTAGCTTTTTTAATGTATTACGTAATTTTATCGTCCTCTATTTTATGTTGCACGTTTTCTTGTCCTCTATAAATCTTAACAAAATTCTCTTGTTAGGTTATCTCTTACACATAATAATTCCACTTTCCATGTTCCTAAAAGCCCCTACTTAATTAGCTTTATTATTCATTTAGTATTATTTATCTTCTTCTACACTTTCTAGTTTTCTATTTCTTTTCACTTGTTTGTGTTTAAATTGAAATTAAAAAAGTTGATTTAATTAATTTGAGTGGATATGGAAGAAGGAGCAGCTCAGAGAACAGATACAACAGCTTTTAAAGAATGTTTAGCTCTTTCATGGAAGAATCCTTATGTTCTTCGTCTTGCTTTTTCTGCTGGAATTGGTGGCCTTCTATTTGGCTATGATACAGGTACCCCACTCTCTATTTACAAATTAATTGAACTTAGGCAGCACTGGAGCCAGAAATTCTACCAAGATATTTAGAAATGGTACACAAACAATTAGAAGACTTGGTTCTTTTCAGGCGTCGAATATCACTAGTCTATAATATCTTATTGTGTCAAAAATATGTCATTTAATCACTTCTTATATTATTTCACTTATATATACGATATAATTTTCAAATAATGATGAAAATCCTAACAACATCATAGCTACGCCCCTGATAATAGAAATGGTGGCATAGTCACAATTTTAACTAAAATATATCAAAATGTAAAAAAGTAAAATTACATAAAAATTAAAGAGTTATATATTTATATAGTTGCACAGTGTAAATTTTGACGAAGAGAGAATCGACATCCTTTCAAGTATACGTACCTCCGTCACTTAACAAATTAAAGTTGGAATCATAACTCTGACTAAAGGCTTAATTTTTTCAAGACGTCGAATATCACTAGTTGTGAGGATACGTCACTTGACAAAGTTGGAATCATAATTTTGACTAATGCTATTCAAAATATAATAAACAAATACTATATCACAAAGAAGTCTATATAAAATAATTTTGACCAATATTAGCTTAATTATTGAATGTGATGTTGTATAGGAGTGATATCAGGAGCTCTACTTTACATTAGAGATGACTTCAAGGATGTTGATAGAAACACCGTCTTACAGGTTTGTTTGCACACAACTATTATCCTTATTTATTTTTAGATTTTGCTAGTCACCTTGAAGTAATTATATCTACAAATATATGTTTACTTTTCCTAAATTGTAATTTTGCCCTTTTTCAATTTATATGACGTAGTTGGTATTTAGTATATTTTTAAAGATTGTTATATTCTTTTATTTAGAAATAATTTAATTTTAAAATTTTTATTTATCATTAATAATCACACAAATATTGTTGATTATATTATTCCTTCATTTCAATCTATGTGATAATTTTTTCCTTTTAGTTAGTTTCAAAAAATTAGTATCTTATCATATGTATTAATAACAATTAACTTCAAACTTTCTTTTTTACTTTCAATAAAAGATTTGGAGTCACAAAAAATTTAATAGCTTATTCTAAATTACAAATTTAAATAACCTTTTTTTTTTCCTTTTAAGTTTTGTATCCAGTTAAATACTTTCGTATAAATTGAAATTAAAAATAATTTATTTTAAATCACATAGTTTTAAAAATAGTTAAACAAAACCACATAAAATTGAATGGAGCTGGGAAGTATCTATTGTTACTTATTATGAGAAAAATTTTATGGTTTTAGATAAGTTTTTTTGGTTATTTTTGGGGACCCTTCCATAAATTAGATTAAAAATGCAAATTTCTATCATTTTAAGTTGTGAGTTTAGGCACATGCCATGTGTACCATATCCAAAAAGTTGTTTTTGTCTGACTTTTCCACTCTGCAAAATTATGAACTACATATGTCACAAGTCACAAGCATAAAGTTGTTGGTGGGACCCTTTCCTTTTCCACTAGATTTTGATTGGAACCAGTATTTCATTGAGTAGTTAAATTTGTTTGATTTTTCCCAAACCGCACCCTCTAACTCTCCCCACAAATTTTAGCTTTGGTTGTTCAATTTGTGTTCACATGATCGACTTAGAGAAAAAACATTGGCTTTTTTACATTTTATTATAGGGAAAAGACATAAATTTCTCATGAACTTATATTGAAAAGTGATTTACATACTTAAATTATCATGATAACCTATTACATATATTTACTATTCAAAAGTGAATTTAATACCACCCTAAGACGTGTAACACCACTTTCATAGAGTGTGGTGTAATACACTCGCCGCCACATCAGCGCTATGTCATCGCCATGTCAGAAATTATAATTTTTTTTATGAATTTTTTGGTTTTGTTTTCTTTATTAATTACTTTTCTCGCTAACAATATTTTACACTAATTAATCTCTAATTAATTATTAAATTCTCTGATAATTATACTTCTTCATTGCAAAATCTCACTCACTCTTTCCATCATATCTCACAGAAAAAATCATATTCGGCTACCTTATTCACTATTCATTCTTTGTTCTTCACCACCGCCATATCAACTTCAATTTTTCTTCTTCTTCTTCGTCATCCACCACTAAATATCACCATCACCATTTTCAATATAATTTTTTTTCTTCTTTACCATCTTCAATTTCCACTTTCTTTTTTTTTTTCAAAATCGTTATCCAGCGCCACCACACTCATAAAGTTGTCATCTTCACCAAATTTATGATTAATCTTCTTCACCACCTTCAATTTCTTCTTCTTCTTTTTTTTCACTCATTACCTAGAACCACCATACCCATAAAGCTGCAATTACAACCAAGCCCAAAAATTGATTAACAACCAAAATTTCTTTAACAAAGTCAAAAAATAGAAAAGATAGAAACAATCAACCAAAATCACCTAAACATAACTTAAGGATTTATTTGTTTAGGTTTATCCAAAATTCTTTTAGATTTTTCCTTTAGTAAAACTTATCACAAAATACAATCATTCACTAACAAATCTATGATAATTAACCTAATTGCTAATCAAAAAGAAAAGTTGTGTTTTGAGATTGTGATGTATAAAGAATGAAAAAGAAGAGATGTGAAAAAGAAGAATAAGTGTGAAGAAGTGAAGAAGAAGAGGTGTGGGAGTAGGGGTGGGGTGGAGGAGGCTGAGGGTTAAAAGTTGATTCTAATTATTATTTTTATTTTTATATCTAGCTGACGCATTTAGTTTTTATTTTCATTTTATTTCTTTGCCACGTCAGTTTTAAGGGGCAAATAAATTCACTTTTGAATAGTAAAAGCGTGTATTGGTTATCATGATAGTTTAAGCGTGTAAGTGACTTTTCGATACAAGTTCAAGATGAAATTTATGTCTTTTCTCTTCATTATATCCATTTAATCAAAAAATGACAGCATATTTATATTTGGAGAAAAATATTTATTTTTGTGGCAATAAATATTGCGCCTACAAGGAAAATCTATTGTTACTAAATGTCTCTTTTGTTATAGTGATAGTATTTTGTTATAGTGATAGTAGAGAAAAAATAATAATTTTCCTTATTATTATATCAAAAGCAAGCACACGGTGTAAACACCTTTTATATCATGATCAGTTTGGTAATGGTTGCACCAGTCTCAATCACCACATTATGCACACAGATTTTAGTCAATATCTTGAATACATATTAGTTTGATGCACACAAAAAATCACCAGAAGCATCTCTATACACAACAACACGTGTTATGTATTTATTAACTTGCTAATGGCTTGTATAGGAATCTATAGTGAGCATGGCAGTTACTGGAGCAATCATAGGTGCAGCAATTGGTGGTTGGCTTAATGACAAATTTGGGAGGAAAAGTGCTATACTCATTGCTGATTTCCTCTTCTTTGTTGGAGCTGTGATTAAGGCATCAGCAATGAATTCAGCACTTCTCATAGTTGGTAGAGTCTTTGTTGGACTTGGTGTTGGTATGGCATCAATGACTGCTCCTTTATACATATCAGAGGCTTCTCCTGCTAAAATTAGAGGTGCCCTTGTTAGTACCAATGGATTTCTCATCACTGGAGGGCAATTCTTGTCCTATCTTATTAACCTTGCTTTCACCAAGGTATGTATACTTGTTCCAACTGAGAACCAGCGTGGAGCCAAGTAGGGCCGAGGGGGTTCAGTTCGTCTCCTTCACAGGAAATTACATTACACTGTTTATACATAGCTAAAATTGTTCTTTATGTATATATAGTAGATGTTAAACCCTCTATGACTTCTTCGTGTGTTTACTTCTTTCATATTTTGAAACCCCTTTAGTGGCCCAGGAACACAATCTGGTGCGAAGAGGGGTGTTCTGTTTTTCTGTTCGACCTAATATGTTAGTTTTACAAAATTCATAACTCTGGAACAACATATTGTATAAGTTACTTTAAACATTTCTAAGAAACTTATTAGTAACTGTTTCTGGTGCGTATAGAGAAGACAATTTAAGGTGTAGAACGTGCATGCGATGTTAATTGAAGATTGTTTTTTACTGTAGGCACCAGGCACCTGGAGATGGATGCTTGGAGTTGCAGGATTGCCAGCCCTCCTTCAGTTCATATTAATGATTCTTCTTCCTGAATCGCCTCGTTGGCTTTATCGCAAGGTCAATACAATTGTTGTAGCAGATCATCAACTTTATTTTCCAAGTTATACTAGTTAAATTCGATTAGTATCTAACTAGTATTCCACTAATTACAATGTTTTCTTGATAAAAACAGGGGAGGCAAGAAGAAGCTAAGACAATACTAAGGAAGATATATTCAGCTGAGCAAGTTGAGGTCGAAATTCAAGCTCTTAAAGAATCAGTGGACAAAGAAATTGAAGAAAACAAAGTATCTGAAAACATCAATCTCTTCAAACTATGCCAGACGAAAACAGTTCGTCGTGGACTAATAGCTGGAGTAGGTCTCCAAATCTTCCAACAATTTGTGGGCATAAACACTGTCATGTATTACAGTCCTACTATCATTCAGCTTGCTGGAATTGCCTCGAACAGGACAGCTCTCCTTCTATCACTTGTCACAGCGGGGCTAAATGCTTTTGGCTCGATTGTAAGCATATATTTTATAGACAGGACTGGAAGGAAGAAGCTTCTTATAATAAGCTTGTGTGGTGTTGTGATTTCTCTGGGGTTTCTATCAGCAGTGTTCCATGGGGCTACTTCAACATCACCAGCAGTTAGTATGGCGGAGACATCTCACTTTGCAGCAAATTTCACTTGTCCTGCTTACCATGATGCTGCTTCTGCTAGTTCTTGGGATTGTACTAGGTGTCTTAAAGCTTCTCCTAGTTGTGGCTTCTGTGCTTCACCTCAAAATAAGGTAATAATGTCCCTAATATGCTACTTCCTCCATAAAAAAAATTGTCTCATTTCCTTTTTAGTTAGTTTCAAAAAGACCGACTCCTTTCTTTTTTTGGCAATATTTTAACTTCAACTTTCCACATGACATGTTTAAGAGCACAAGATTAAGAAAATTTTGGTACATTTGACATAGCTTTAATTTAGAACCACAAAATTTAAAAATCTTCTTTCTTTTTTAAATTCCGTTCCAAGTCAAACTAGGATATAATAAGCTTATCAATTTATTACTGTAATTACTTTTTAAGGAGCGTGTCAAGTGAAACATGAACATTTTCTATAAACGAAATGTCTACGCTAAAAATCTTGCATATTCAATACAGTGTAAACTTAACACAAGTTTGTTTAATTGTTTCTTTTTGTAGTTGCTGCCTGGGGCATGTCTCCTGTCTAATGATACAATTAAGAATGCTTGTCATGATCAAGATAGCTTATGGTACACAAGAGGATGCCCTAGTAAATATGGATGGCTAGCCCTACTCGGGCTAGCATTGTACATCCTTTTCTTCTCTCCGGGAATGGGTACCGTTCCATGGATTGTTAACTCAGAGATATACCCTTTAAGATTACGAGGGGTTTGTGGAGGAATAGCTGCAACAGCAAACTGGATTTCAAACCTTATTGTAGCACAATCCTTTTTGTCATTGACACATGCCATTGGAACATCACGGACATTCCTTGTATTTGGAGTTATCTCTGTTGTAGCCCTGCTTTTTGTCCTGATTTGTGTTCCAGAAACTAAGGGGCTTCCAATTGAGGAAATTGAGAAGATTTTGGAGAGAAGAGGTTTACATATGATGTTTTGGAAGAGAAGGGCTAATGAGAAGAATGGTGGAGAAAATGATACCAATAAAGAAGGGGAAGGAGATGTATGATGATTGAAGATATGTTAAAACAAACATAGATAGCTTTGATTTGAATTGGGAATCCTTTAATTAGTTTACAGTGTTTGATAGGATTTCCAAATCATTGAAGATAAATAATTAATATGGTATAGATTATTAGATCAAGTTGGATCACTGATAAGAACTTTCTTCAAGGAAACTTAAAGAGTAACTTCTTCCTTAATCTTCCCTTCTCTTTATTCATAGTTTTTGGTTTTGTCATGCTCATTCCCAAATCTGGACTTCAAAACATGCAACATAGAGAGGATTCTTTTAAGTAGGGTGTAGAAAATCGAATCGAAAATCGAACCAACCGCAAAATCCAAAAAAAAACCCCTACATTATATAGATAATTTTAAAATTTTATTTTATACATAAAAATATTTACTTTGATATAATTTTTAAATAATTCTTATACTTTTGCATAGTTTTTATCTTTTAATATATTATTTCAAGTTTGAAACTAAAAATTATGAATGATCCAATAAAGACTATAGTCTATAGATGTTGATATTTATAATAAAGCGTAAATCAAAATCAAATTAACACTAATGCAAAAAGAAAATCAATTTAACACTAAGAATGACAATAATATTGAATATTTGTTCTTTAGTTTTACATTGGTTTAGACAATTAAAATAGATAATCTAATTTTGATTTCCTTTAATATTTAGTCATGTAACTAATACTTATTAAACTTATTATAGCATGATTTAGTACATTTAAATTATGATCATTTTCATTATGACTTATTAATTTGCAATATTTTTTTACGCGATTTCATTATTATTTTTTTGTTGGATATTTAGTGTCATTAATCATAGAACAACTTTTACATATAGCAAACATAAAAATAAAATTGGTATGCTATAACTATAGTTTGTATAGTTGCACTCCATAGCAAACTTTATTTTTGCTATGGTGCATTAGATTGTATAACTCGTTGGCTCCTCTTCAGATTTGTATAATTTCGTTGGCAGACCATTTGTATAAATTGTTGTCAGCCTCTCGTTTGTATAAATCGTGGCAGCTTCTCAATTCAATTTTATGTGTTTGTATATCTGCATAAAATTTGAATTTGTATACAATTGAATCGAAATAAAACGTTTGTATATCAAATTTCTCTCTCTCTCTCTCTCTCGCTTTATACAAACATATATTATACATTATATTTTGTATAATCTGTGTTCGTATAAAGCGAGAAAAAAAGAAAGACAAAAGAGAACTGGGCAGGGGGATATTTGTATTGTATAATTATAAGTGAATATGACAAAGATATATGTATTTGCATGTGTATATATAATTTTCTCTCGCTTTATATAAATAGAAACACAATTTATACATTTCTGCTTATATAAAGCGAGAGAGACGAGGGAGAGACTAACGAGCGAGATTTGGGAGAGTGGCGAGCGTGATCTGGGAGAGGGGAGAGAGGGGAACGAAAATACATGTACATATACAATTTTTTCTCACTTTATACAAACACAAACACATTTTATACATTTGCATTTGTATAAAAGCGAGAGAGGCGATGGAGAGACTGCTGAGAGTGGTGAGCGAGATTCAGCAGGGAGAGAGGTGAAATAACAACAGTTTGCTACGGGGTACAATTAAATCAAACTGTGGTTATGACATTTAATTTGAATTAATAGTTTGCTATTATATACAATTTTCCCTTAATCATATCATATTTTTTGTGTTATTTTCCTAATGAACACCTTAGATAGTTGTATTTTGGTAAAACTAAAGAAATATTTGAAGTACAAATATATTATATGTTTGTATGAATACTTTAATAGAAAAATCCGAAAAAACCCGAAAATCAGAAAAATCTAAAAAAATCGAAGGTTGAAAAACCCGAGTTTTATTGGTTTGGTTTATAAATTTAAAAATCCGACATAAATGATTTGATTTGATATTTAAAAAATTTGAACTAACCCGACCATGTACAATCCTACTTGTAAGTAATTAATGGGTCTTTTGGTAGTAGCATAGAGTTACTAAGGGATTAATTATGAGTAAATTTACATCTACTTGCTCTTTTAGAATTCTTATACATTTCTATCCTTTCAACTATTTCACGAGTGATTTCTTTACTATATCTGCATGTTGTATGTTGACTCCTTTACATTGTTTTCAGTTTCTTGCTTTCCAAATGTGAGAGACCATAGCTCCCCACAAACCATAGTGCTGCCACCACTTCCTTCTTGAATCTCTTCCAATGTTTTTTCTTAATCAGTTCCAAAATGCTATTCAGCATCCTGCAGCAGTGGTAGAGCCAAATATTTTATAAAGAGTGTGCAAAATTTTAAAAAGTAACTAACAAAAAATTTAGTGAGTGGATTTACATTCATCTTGCTCAACCAAGTGATTTTACATAAACAACATAAATAATTTGTTTTTTATCTTCAATTTGAGATCTGAATTATATATATATAAACAAATCTTCAATTTGAGTTGCGTTTAGTTATAAAAATGCATGTTAGATTTTATAAATTGAGATAATAGTTTTAAAATGAATGAGTCGAGGTTTTTACTGAACATGTATTGCATACTCAAGAAAAAATAACGTTAGTTTATTGAATTTTACTTGAATCCAAAGTAATTTTCAATCTTTGATTTTTACTTAATTTTAATTGATGTTAAGTTTCTCGTGTTTCGATAAAGAATCATGAAAGAGATTTACATATAATTTAAAAAAACCTTCAATTCAAACCTCCCAACTAATTAGGAGAGAATGGAAAATAAAATGATATATATATATATATATATATATATATATATATATTATTCTGTCATAAGTTAGGTTACATACTTTAGTTTTTAATTTATCACAAAATGAATGCTATCTGTAATTTAAAAAAATTTACTTAGCTATTTAAAATAATTAAATTGTGCCATAGAGAGACAAGTAAAAAAATTAAAAAGAAAGTTACTAAAGGACCCACAAAAACTGGTAAAAGAATTAAAAAGAAAGTTACCGGAGGACCCACAAAGAAAAATCTTTGAAATTGATTTTAAAATGACGTTAAAAAACTTAAAGGAACAAAGAATCGAACCTTTGACCTCCGGCCTTGTGCAAACCTAAGTATATATTAACAATTTCATAAACTTGACCTTTAGTATAATTTTTCGACGAAGGTTTGCACACACTTTATTGGTTCTAGCTCCACCCCTGGCAGGCAGGTTGATATTTGACCAGCTTTGGAGTGCATCTCTCACCTTTGTAACATATTCACAGTTTACAAACAAGTGTTTATTTGTTTTCATCACTGTATCTTGACAAGCAACATGTAATGTCATCAACTTGTACATTCATGTTTCTTTTGTGAGTTATCTCCTTTGTGTTGCTAACCACATGATGAACCTTTGCCTAGGCAATGGGACAAAATTCCAAATCAGTTCTGCAGTTCCCAGTTGTGCTTGATGGCCCAATAGTACAAGATACCCCCTGGCGATTGAGTATTCTCCACTAGTTGTAAGATTGAGCTGTCCATGTGTATACCAATGCTGCATTTGATTATTTAGTGATGTTATTTTTCTTCAATACTAGCTGCTATCGACTGGAACACAATGATTCAAAACATTTGCTTTGATGTACACCCCATGCACCCATAAAGACTTTTTATTTACAGCTATCTGTCATACTAGCTTGCCTACAAAAATCACATTCCATTTCCCACAACCTTTAATATTTAGAACTCCCTGCCTCTTTGGGAAACAAAACTTTTTCCCAGGATACCAATAATGCTTTCTTCTTTTCACCACTACCCCCACAAATAGTCTCTACGTTTCTTGTCTTCCTCCTTTACTATACTCTGAGAAACCCAAAAACTATGTATTGAAAATAGCACAGCCAACACCACTTGAAGCTTCTCTGCATAGGACAGTTGCTTTGCATAGGTGTTTTTAATCCTGCTTGTTAGCTTGTTCACAAGTTGATGACACTCCATTTTACCTCATCTCTGGAAAGTGAGTGAGAGTCCCAAGTATCTTATGAGAAAAGATTCTGTTGTGAATCCAGTGATACTCAACAACTGCCTCTCAACTTCTTCAGTCACTCCTGTTAGGAATAAGCTTGACTTCTCCATGTTTGCCACTACCCCAATTATGGCACTGAAATGAGTCAAAGCTTCCATAACTCTTTTTTAACAAATAGTCTTTCATTTACAGAAGATCATGAGATCATTTGCAAATATAAGATATGTATTGATCGTGCAAATAATATGTTTATATAATCAAGTCATTCATTAAAGATGATCATTAATTGATAATTTGATAAATATGATAACCAACATACTCTCACATGTTAATTAAATTCTAATAATAATATCAGTAAAGATCTTTACATGATAACCAATAAATAGCTCTTAAATCTATAATTATAATATACATGAGATCAATTGTGTACCCCGAATTATTTTATTAGTAGTTAATCATCCTATAATTCTTGAAGCAGCCTAACCAATATTGAAGCTGATTTATAAAATTGCTTCAGACCAGTCAAAATGTGTTTTTTAAAAACATTTATGAATTATGACATAAAATATTACAAATAGAAAAAGAGGGTTTTTTTTTTTCATAATCATCAGATCAAAATAAATATTTATATGATTTTAATTATTAAATATTCACCACCTTAAAAAATTATACTACGACACTTATGAACACCGCAAATCTTTGGGCTATACAATTCAAAATTTGTATATCTTAATGGAATACAATAGTATAGCTCAACATGTCAATTATTATATTTATATCCGGAATGTCTACAACAAACATATCGGGTAATATTCTCTTATTAAAATAGAAGAAACTATCTAGTTACACAAATATTTCTATCATATTTACTAATTCTCCTTATAGTTTGAAATAATTGCATTTAATCTCACTATGTAATAATTTCATATTGATTTCAAGTCATATAAATGCGAACCATACTAGATATACACTATACATGTGTATAGTGTTATTCACATGTATATTGAACAACATATACACGAGAAAGATATGAGAATGGCGAGTGAGATGGGAGCCGGGAGGCGTGAAAGATTTGTCTATGTATCCCACATACATGCGAATCATACTAAATACACACTATATGCATCTATTAGGTGTTATTTGCATGTATATGAAACACCATATACACGAGTGAGATATGGGTATGATGAGCGAGATGGGAGGGAGACGTGAAAGATTTGTCTATGTATCCCAAATACATGCGAATTATACTAGATACACACTATATATATACATGTATCTGGTGTGATTCTCATGTATCTAGGATACCAGATACACAAGCGAGATATGAGAGTGATGAGCGAGATTTGACTCTAAATATGCACGAAATATGCTACAATTCTTAGGCTGCTTTTAACACATGATGTAAATGCTTTGGGCCAAGCCCAAATTAATTTTAGCGGGCTGAATAACAAAACAAGCCCAAATTAGAAATTCCTTCTCCCTTAAATTCTTGCTAAAGCCCCTCCTCACTCAATCACTAAATTGCCTTTTCTCGATTAAATTGTACGTCTCTCTCTCTCTCTCTCTCTCTATGTCCCTTTTTTTAGTGTTGTTTCTCACTCCATTATATTGCTTTGTTTGATCAAAACTCTCACTAAATATCGAATCCATGTTATTTTGCTTACCAACATAGATAGTGGGATAGTTGGAATTCCTCCACCATTAATTAGTGATCTCAGATTCAAGCTGTGATTATAATAAAAAAAACATTATGTAGGGAGCGTCACCCCCAGAAATATAATGAACCTGATTGGCTTGCCTTTTTGTTTTGTTTTGTGTAGATACAAGTATTGAAGAATGGCGAAGACAAAAATTTCGATTGGAGTAAGATTCATAATCTTTGCTACAACGTTAGCAGCTGCACTTACCATGTTGTCTACCACACAAATGGTTCACATGAAAGATGGATACACTTTTTTACCATCTTATAAGAATTCCATCAATGGATACTCTTTCAAAGCAACATACAAGAATTGGAATAGCTTTCAGTAAGAATTTTTCATCTATCAAAAAATTATTTATGTTTATAATTATTACTAATATTTCTTCTTAAATTTTAGATTCGTCTCTATTTAATTTGATATTTGAGTTTCATACACCCATCATCTTTATATAATATAAGGTAATTACAAGTAAATCTTTGTGATAAACGGAAGTAAAAATGGTAATTGACTACTATATATTGCAAGTTAAACTATAGTCAGTAAAAAAAAACAAACTATATTGTCAGTTAAACTTATTATATTATATATCAATTAATGTTGATCATTGTTCTGTAGGTCACTGATAATTTATTTTTTTTGGATTTTCTGTTGTTTATACACATAAGATAGATCTTCAATTTTAAAATACAAGATACCTAAGAAAAACCCTTTTTTTTTTTTAAAAAAATAATAATTATGTAACTAGCAAAAGATCTTAATTTATTTCTTTTTATGGTATATATATTCAGTAAAAATAATTTCTTTCCTTACATTTAATACAACTTTGAATGTCAAAGATATCATCAACGATCAAGAGAAGGTAAGAAATTATTACTTTCCTTATTTATTTTATGCGATTTTTGAGGAAATATTGTAGAGCTAGCAAGTACAATTACCATGCACAAACTTTTTTTTTTAATTATATATATGTATAATCCTAGTAAATATATTATTTTAAAAGATATTTAGTTGATGACAAAATGTGTGATTACATAATTATAATTAACAAAGTTTATAATAAATTTTGATTATCAGGTTCTTTATAGCCGTGAACTTTCTTGGAGCTGCTTACAATCTTCTTGTTATAATCCTTCCTGATGGGAGTCGTCTATGGAAGTTGGTCGTTGTTTTGGATATGGTATTCTACTTGTTTCTCTTATTTAATAATTAAAGTTGTCTTTTTAACTGTTCGGGTCAACTTTTGTACACCTCGACTAATTTCATAAAATACATGTCATCATAAAACAAATAGAAAAATCACATAATATTTTTATCTCTGTTTGAAATTGAACCTGAAACCTTATACATCTCTCCTAATTAAGATTCAAGATTTATTATTAAATAAATAGATAAATCCATGATTATATTTAACATATCACCATGCATTCAATCCCTTTATATATTTATTTTTCCATAATTAAAGCTTACATTATTTCCCTTTCTTTATTTAAAAAATAATGTGTAGGTTATTACAATGGTACTGGTTGGAAGTTGTGCTGCAGGACTAGAGACGTACTCTCTACTCAAGAATGGAAATATTCAAGCAAGTTGGCAACCCATTTGCCGTTTTGTTCCAATTTTCTGTGCAAAAGCATTAGGAGCAATTGTCACATGCATTTGTGGATTATTCACAAGTACTCTACTTCTTTTTTATTCTTTTCATATTATCTTTAACCCTCTCCTAATCAAAACTGAAGATGACACTTAAACAAAACGTCTCTTTTTTTTTTTTTTTTTTTTTTTTTTAAACTTTGATTTATGCATTCATTATTAGTAGGGAAAATTGTATGAAACAACAAACTATTAATTTAAATTAAATATTATAGACATATTTTATTTTAATTGTAATTCGCAGCAAACATCCCTTTTTTTGTCATCTGATTATACAATTAGCCGTTTTATACATTTCGGTATAAAATGTGTTTGTGTTTGTATAAAGCGAGAGAAAAGTGTATATACAAATACAAATACATATATTTTCGTTATATACACTTATAATTATACAAATATAGATCTTATACTATAAATTACAATGTATAAATGAATTTATACAAAACTGAATAATTGTATAAAATTTGATGTTTGTAGATAATTATACAAATTAAAAGCTCCATAGCAAACATAAAATTTGTTATATAACGCAATTATATAAACTATAACTATAACATACAAATATGATTTTTATGTTTGCTATGTGAAAGTTATTAGTATTGGTGTACTATATATATATATTGTGGACTAGAACTAAACTAGAAGTGAAGTTCCTTTTCTTTTTCTTTTGATAGACTTAATTTCAATATTCTTTTATCTTTTAATTCTTGTATTTTTGTCTTTTTACATAAATAGACGAATTCTTCTATTAATTTATGTTGTATTTTTCTGTTTTTCATTAAATGCATAATAATATTGCTATAGTAAAAATAATATTTAGTGGTAATAAATATACATATTAATAAAGAGAGTTAATATATTTATCGGCATTATTTAATTGTCATTGGATCAAATGTTACTATAGGTTTTAGAGACATTTATAAAGAGTGATAATTGCCGTTAAAAATACATATTTAGCGGTAATTAAGCTATTGCCATTAATTAATTATTGCTAAAAATCATTGGAATGTATATATGAATTGAAGGATGATGTAGGCAATAATTAACTTTTTCGACGTTAGTTTTCAAAGATGATTGATCAGTCAGAAATGGGAGGAAAGGTTGGTTGGTTGCTTGCTTTGCTGCAGATTGACCTCCTCAAATTACAATTTTTAAATGAGATTGTTATTTTCTTATAAAATAAAGGTGATCATATTCCTCTAATTTGGTAAGTGTAAGTAGTATTTGAAAAATAATCATGTCACAATCTAGACTGTTCTGAATGGCACTCAAAGAATAATTTTGAATTAGGCTCAAAATTTGAAGGGTATATCTGAATATTTTTCTCAAAGGATTTGAATACGATGAGTCCATTCATATTGAAACTGACAAGGGCAATCACAAAAGTATTTAGTAATGTCAAAAGAAGTAATGGATCTATATATCATGACCCAACTTTAGGACCCTAATGAAACCTAAAGTTTGAAGAACACAAATCCGTAGCAAACATGCTCAAATCGAAAAACTAAGTTAGTTCAAATCAAGGTAGAATCTCATCACTGTGTCTATAAAACTAAAATCTAATACGAAGTGAAAGTTAATAACTAATACAAATGAGATTCCTCTTTACTAAAAAAAGCTAGTAATGCAACCATAAATGAAATATAAAGGATAAATAGAAGCAGATCACACACCAACAATGAATAACTTACCTTTACTGAATAACTCGATGCCTCAAAAGAGATCGAAACTCAACAACATCACTAGTAAATGGATTTGCATAATGCTTGTAATGGCCCAGTTGCCTGCTAGTGATATTGTCCGCTCTGGACCTAGGTGCGTCACTAGTTGGTAAAACATGCTTACTTAAATATCCAACATCTTGACAAAACAAAAGAACAATTTTGAGAATTTTCCTTTTCTTTGTATAAAACTTGAAATGAATGACTTCTGTACAATATACATATTTATATAAGCAAAAAAGGAATCTAGCTATAACTAACTCCTACAACTGTCCTCTTTCTATTTGATTATGGCTAACAAACTAAAGGATAATTACAAGAATAAAAGAAGATAAAATTTGTACAAAGTAAAAGAGAGAATATGAGGTGAGGTGAAATACAACTTGACCAATTATCTGAAGGAGGCCCAAGTTTATGAAGTCCAAAATTCAAAATTATTTAGTCGCCTTGTATTGTCTTCACTGTTTGGTTCAGGTGATTTTTATAATATTTACTATTGTCAATACTGGTTCCAAAAACCCTCAAGTTGGAGGGGGATGAAAAAACGCCAAACTTGCCCAGTAGAGTGTGATGAAAAGGTTCAGTCAAATGTTTGGTGAAAAGATCAGCTAATTGAGAAGAGGAACGAACAAAAGAGAGAGAAATCAGACCAACTTGAAATTTTTGGCGCACAAAATGACAGTCGAGTTCAATGTGTTTGGTGCGTTCATGAAAGACAAGATTTTTGGCTATATGAATAGCAGCTTGGCCATCTGAAAGAAGAGGAACAAGAAGCTCGATAGGAATGGTTAGATCAGAGAACAAATGAACCAACCAAGTTAATTCACCCACAACTCGTCTCATGGAACGTAATTCAGCCTCAGCAGAACTAAGGGAAATAGAGGTTTGTTTCTTGGATTTCCATGAAATTGGAGAAGAGCCCAAGGTAAATGTAGAAACCACTCACTAATTTGCGTAAATTGGGACAAGACGCCCAGTCGGAGTCACAAAAGGCCAATAATTTGAAGTGAAGAGTAGAAGACATGAATATACCTAGACTAGGTCGCGAAAGAGATATCGAAGAACTCAAAGAGCAGTTTGCATGTGGGGAAGACAAGGATCTTGCATAAATTGGCTTAAATGTTGGACAATGAAAGCCAAGCCTGGTCTGATGTGGGTGAGATAATTTAGCTTACCTAATAAATTTTGAAAAAACATAGGATCTGGAATAGGATTGCCTGTTTTTGCAAGAAGTTTGGTGGAGGGATCAAGAGGGGATGAAACAAGGGTAAGATGCGAGGAATGCAACTCCTTCAGTAAATCAAGGGTGAATTTTCGTTGACTAAGAATGAGACCATGAGATTCACTCACGACCTCCATACCAAGCAAATAATGCAAGATGCCCAAATCCTTAATCCTAAATTCATTGTGCAAGAAAGCCTTAAGATTGTTGAGTTCATTCATGTCATTGCCCGTCATTAAAATGTCATCGACATAGATGGTGACAATAGAAATGAAGGAGTCTATCTTTTTGTAAAATAAGGAATAGTCGTTGAGAGAGAGTGTATAGCCTTTGAAAGTGAGAGCAGTTGTCAGCTTAGCATACCATTGTCGAGATGCTTGCCGAAGACCATAAAGAGATTTCTTTAAGACACAAACATGATTTGATGAGGCGGGGAGTGACACCTGCTGGAAACTTCATGTAAACTTCCTCCTCTAAATCACTATGTAAAAAGCATTGTCCATGTCCAATTGAAATAGACCCCATACTTTCTTAACTGCAATGGACAAAATGCACCTCACTGTGGTCATCTTGACAATTGGTGAGAATGTTTCAGTAAAGTCGATCCCTTCTTGTTGAATATCCCTTTGAATCACCAATCGTGCCTTCAATCTCTCCATAATGCCATCAGAATGGTATTTGACCTTGTAAACCCACTTATTAGGTAGAGCTTTCTTTTCGGGAGGAAGTTCAACTACTTCCCACGTTCTATTCAATTCAAGGGATGCTATTTCCTTGGCCATTGCATCTTGCCAACCTGGGTGTAAAACTGCCTGAGTATAGCTATCAGGTTCGTGCAGATGAGAAAGAGTGTTTAGCAAATTTTGGTTGGAAGATGATAGAGCAGTGAAAGAAAAGAGGGAAGTAGTGACAGGAGAAAGAAAGCAAGATGCAGTGAGATCGGTGAGTTAGAGGGCATTACAAATGTAGTCCTTTAAGTAAGAAGGAGCAGTGTGAGGTTTGGAAGATTTTTGAATGAGTGTATCAAGCATAGAATTAGAAAAAGTAGCAGGATAAATATGTGAGGGGCTGAAATAGGAGAAAACGGAGTGTCTAAGGACATAGGATTAGGGGAAGGAAACAGAGGACAAATAAAGGCATAGTAGGAGTAATGGGAGAAGGGACAACAGAGGACTGATCTATGTGATGTGGAAGAGAATGTTGAGGCAAAAAGGAATCTGAAACAATAGGCTTGATAGAGGAAAAAGGAAAAATAGTTTCATGAAAGACAACATCCCTTGAAACGAAAGTTCTCATAGTTTTGAGATTAAGTAATTTATACCCCTTTTTGCCATGTGGGTACCCTAGGAAAACACAAGAGACATTTCTTGGATCAAATTTTGTCCTATGGGTTGACAAAGTAGACGCAAAACAAAGACACCTAAAGCTTTTCAAATTGGTGTAACTAGGCGCGGTATGGAACAATAACTCATAGGGGTTTTGTAGGAAAGAAAACTAGGAACACTTGGCTTGGCAATGTACAGACCTCCTGCTACTTTACCAATCTCCAGAGGGGCAAAAAAATAGATGTAGAGTGAATAGAACAGAGTGAGATAATTGTTGACATAATTTATTCACAGATAGAAGATTCAATCAAAAAGATGGTATATAAAGAACATGGTCAAGAACAAAATTAGGGAAAAGAGAAATTGATTCGTAGTGAGTGACCCGAACTTTTTGAGAATTAGGAAGAGTAATCATAACAGATCTGGGTAGAGGTTTCAAATTAGAAAGAAAGGATTTATTAAAAGACATGTTCTGAAGCATCACTGTTTATAATACAAGATTCATCATCTATATGAACAAAACATGCATAAAGTTTAAAAATTTAGCCATACCAGCACAGTTGGATGATGCCATATCCTCATAAGTACTTCCCCCTTGCTTGAACTACTGAAGTAAAGACAATAACTATGTTCTCTTGTGTGAGGTTCAATGGTTCAGCTACATTAATCCCTAAATGCTCAGGGTCAACTCTGCTGCTTGCAAGAGTTGCAGTCTGAATCCTTTTTCCTTTGGTGAACTTGAAATCAGAAGGAAATCCATGGATTTTGTAGCATTGGCTTATGTTATGCCCAATCTTTTTACAGTAGTTACAGATGTCCGTGTTCTTCTTTGGGATATAAATTCCCTTTTGTCCCTTATACTCACCAGATTCTCTGTTACCAAGGGATGAGTTGATCTCCATTTGCTTCTCATACTGCATCACTAGAGAATAGGCTTGTCCAATAGATGGTAAGGGAGAGGCTATGAGAATATTGCTCCTTACACCGATGAAGATTTCAGTCAAGCCCATCAAGAATTGAAGAAGTCTCTCATCTTGATGTGCTCTGAGATTCTTGGTCTTGGCCCCACATTCACAATTGCAAATACAAGCATAAAATGTGTTGAGAGCGTCAAGCTCATCCTACAGACTTTTCATTTTAGTAAAATACCCAGACATGCTAGAATTTCCTTGAACCAAAGCACCAAGTTCTTTTTGCAATTGAAAGAGCTTAGCCCCATTAGCTTGGCCAAACCTTTCCTCCAGATCTTTCTAGAGGTCTTTAGCACTGTGAGACTAAAGCACAGTCTTAGCAACTTCTTTTGATAAAGAGTTGAGCAACGATGAGAGCACCATGTCATTACATCGTGCCCAAGATTTCTGAAGTATGGGATCAGTGGGCACAAGCAAGGATCCACGGTAAATCCCAACTTGTTTTTAGTAGATAGAGCTATGATAGCAACTCTTCTCCACCTACCGTAACCTTTTTTGTCAAAGACGGTTGAAACTAGGTTTATACCTGGGTAATCCAAAGGGTGAATGTAGTAGGGATGAGCAGCATCAAGGGCACCATTATTTGAGTGCTTGACACTACCCTAATTGTTAAATTAGAAGAAACACTAGTGCTCATCGTTAGAGAAAAAGAAGACCAAAAAAAAAATGTAAATAAAAGAAATTGTTTCAGCATATTAAACTTATTCTGATACCATGACAAAAGAAAGAACAATTTTGGGAATTTTCCTTTTCTCTCTATATATATATATAAAACTTGAAATGAATGACCTTATGCACATTATACATATTTTTATAAGCTAAAAAGGAAGCTATAATTAATTCCTACAGCTGTCCTCTTTCTATTTGTTTATGGCTAACAAAATAAAGGATAATTACAAGAATAAAAGAAAAGAAAATATGTACAAAATAAAAGAGAGAATATGAGGTGGGCTGAAATACAAATTGATCAATTATCTGAAGGAGGCCCAAGTTTATGAAGCCCAAAGTTCAAAATTATTTAGCCGCCTTGTATTGTCTTCACTATTAGGTCCGGGTGATTTTCATAATATTCACCATTGTCATTACTGGTTCCAATACATCTCTCATGTGTTTTGCGAATTATAACTCTCACGTCATCAAGCATGTTGTTACACATTAATAGTGAGATATTGAGTATTTAAGTACGCAAACCTTACTAACTAGTGATGTGTTTTAATCTTGTGCAGGTCTAGGCTTAGAGCGAATAATATCACTAGAGAGCTAGGCCTAGTAAGTCATAAAATCTCAGTAAGATTTCTAATTAATCCTGGTCATACATCTTAAGAAATAATAGTGTATAACATAGAAACTAAAATAATCCATATCGAACAATTAAATAAATCATGGCCCTCATATATATATACGATTGTTTTGTCAAATAATTGGGCCCTCACAAATGTTATTTCTATACCTAAGCATCGTGTTCTTACATAACAAGGCAGTGAACTTTAATATAGGTTATTCGTTTCATCACATCAATAAAAAATGGTTTTGATACTATAATGTGAGATTAGAATCTAGGTAAAATGGTTTGTTAATTAGAAGAGGTTAAAATGCTTTAGGGTTAATTGTGAAGATGGAGAAGTGATCAAATGCAAACTAACAGTAACATAGTACATCTATCTTGACATATGAATGATTTTCCCAGTAAATCAGTGCCAAGACTTATGTTTTGTGTCATTTGAACACCATAGTAAGGTTGTGCATTTGATGAGCATGGATGAAGTAGTTTTGTTTTTTTTTTTTCAATTTTTTCGTGGACAACATTTTACCAGTTTTGGTATAGCTACAAATAAAGCTACTGTCATGGTTCTCTAGCCTTTTTTGATGGGCAACGACAATAGCTCTTAGGTGGTTATTTCTTTACATGATTTTATATTACATTTATAAACTTTCATCCGTCACCACTAAACTTATTTAACTTATTGTGAAAGCTTAAAAAAAATCATACTTTTGTAAGTACCTTTGCATTAGGTTTTCCTTGTTACAAAACAATTAGTGGGTTGCATGAACAAATAAGTTTAAAATTCTCTATGCGTTAACATTTAAAGGCAATCTTTCATAATTTCGTGCGAATATATATATTCTTGGAGTATGATCATCAGCTTGCCCGACAATTACTATTTTTTTTTCAAGCATCAGATATAGAAAGTGATTCTCATCAGTCACCAATCAGACCAATCATTGATTAGAAAACTTTAGATGAAAGAAATAATGATGATGGACTAAGCATACCATAAGAAATCATTTTTAGTACGGAGAAGGGTCTAAAATACCCTTCTAGTATAGGAAATGAAACAAAAATACCCTCCTTCCTTCTTTGGGCTCCAAAATAGCCTTTCATCCATATATATGGAGTTATATTACCCTTTCACTTAACAAATTCTTTAAGAGTAATAATTAATCCTTTCATTAATAAAGTGACAGTCCTTAATTGAGTGAAATTTAAATTAAGCAAAAATAATAATTTCTCCTAATTAAATTCTAATTCAGCTAAATTCTACTTGACCCAATTAAAATTCTACTAATCCATATCTTAAAAAATTAAGGAGAACTAAGTGTGTAGCAGTGAGTTCCCCTTTTTTCTCCAAACACTGTATTTCTCTTCATAGAGTTTCCTTGTAACATTTCATTCTTTATTTTGCAGATAACGAAATGCGATATCAATCTTGTTGTTCATCAGGTTTATAATCACTTGTAATGGCTAATAAGAAAAACTTGTTGATATTCCATGGTTATGCTTTGAGAATTTCCCAATATCATGTCTATTTAAGAAATACAATTATGTTGGTCTTGCTTTTTTATCAGGTGTTTTGTATGAATCGCAAAAAAGAATGAAGAGAAGTAATTTTTCAGTTGAACTCTAAGGTTTCGAATTTTGAAAAATTTTACCGCTTTGAGTTTATGTATTGGGTGAATCTATTTGAATTATGGGTTGAATACAGAATTGCCTTTAGTTATTTATGTTTTACTACAAAATTTGTTGATTGGATATTTGCTCGACTTTTCATACTTAATTGTGTTCCTAAATATGATGTATTTTGGTGTATGATTATTTAAATGACACTTCATTTGACATTCTTGTATTTCACTTCTTACCTCTTGGAATGTTTCAAGGGAATTTTTGGAAGTTTCATGTTGTTTATGGTCTGATGTAGCTTTTTTTTTTTCGACTGAGATTCAAAATACCTGGATCAAGTTTTTGATTGAAGTTTTATTATTTAAGATATGTATAAGTAAAATTTTAAGTGGGTCGGGTAGAATTTAGTTGGATCTGAATTTGATTAGGAGAAATTATTATTTTTGCTTAATTTAAATTTCAGCTAATTAAGGATTTCCACGTCATTAATAAAAGAATTAATTATTACTCTTAAAGAATCTGTTAAGTGAAAGGGTAATATAGGTCCATACAGGTGGATGGAAGGGTATTTTGGAGCCCAAAGGTGGAAGGATGGTATATTTGTTCCATTTCCTATACTTGAAAGGCATTTTAGACCCTTCTCCATTTTTAGTATTTTTTTGGATATTTTTATTGAACGATAGTTGAAATTGGTATTTTTATGATGTAATATTGGAGTTTTGAATAACACTTCAAACCATTAGTATTTTGATGATGTAATTTTGGAGTTTTGTATAACACTTCAAAATAGTATTTTAATAATGTAATTTTGGAGTACTTTTGTTTAATACAATGAATATTTTGCCCATTTGATCTTTTATATTGTGATAAAATTACTAATTATAGAAATTTAAATATAGAGGGTGCAATAACTAGGATGTAATATGGATTGACAAAATTAGAAAATATAATTATTTACGACATCACGAATTGAATAGTACGACGTTCTAAAATTCCTGTAATATATAAATGATTACCTTTTTTTTACAATTAGGGTGGTTGTAAGCCGATGCTCTATACAAAAAAAAACTTATCACGACCCAATTTCTCGAGTCATGAAAACACTTACTAAACCCGCTAGTAGGTAAGTCAATCCGTACCCAAGACGATATGTAGTGAGTACAAGCGTAGAACTAAATAGAAAAAAATTACACTAACAATAAGAAAAGACAGAAATGAAAGCAAACCAAAAACTATATACAATGGAAATCCTCCCGGAATCTAAAAGTCACGAGTAAAAAGTTCTCTAATATAAACAAATACAAGTCCCAAAAGTGGACCACAACAAGCCGTCTCAAAGGCAAAAAGACTAGCTGACATATATACAAAAGGAGACAGACTGATCCAGGACACCAAGTTCTCACCCTCGTATTTGATGTATCCACAGGTTGCAAAATATAGCATGAATGATCACCGCTGGTAGCTGGTACTAGGATTTGGATCACGAAAAGATGTAGAGTGTAGCCTTAATACCAAAACAAAGGTACTTAGTAGACATCATAGGTCGATTGAGAAAGAAAGGTAAAGACACTAAACAAATATTGAATTTGGACACAAACAAAGATCAAAATGGGTATAAAAAGAAAGTACACGAGCATACCAAAATTAAATCTAAGTAAAGCTAAACTAAACATAACTGGACCCCTATAAGCCCAAAAGGTAAACTCGTGCGTAAGTTTAATAAATCCAAATGGATCCCCATGAATGCACACATCGACAAGAAAGAACAGTGACCCAGATCTAAATCCAAGAACATTAGCCGGGCTCTCGACCCAAGTAACCATGTAAACAAGAACCAGGCAACTCCCAGCCTAGCTAGCAAGAGTGACAATCAACCTAGGCCACCTAGTCGACTCCTAGAGGCATAAGTCGCCCAGCTAGCAAAAGGGACCTAGAGGCGTGTCGACTCTGTAGAGAATCTTAGTTATCAAGGCTGCCTAGCCAGTTAGTCCACCGCTAGGGGCGTAAGCTTCCCAACTAGCAAGAGTGACATGGGGGTATGTCGACTCCAAAGAGAATCTCAAATAGGCTCTAAGACACCGTGGATAGATGCACACTCCTGAAAGATCACACTTAGGCTCCGAGCCTAAAATAATCTAGTTCAAAGATAGCGAAAAACTTCTGGTAACGCCTCAAAGCCGCATAAATAGGGAGAGAAGTCAGAAATTCTAACAAGCTGTGCAGACGCCTAAACTAAGGCTCATACTATTAGACCCAAGTCTGTTATTCTAGTCTACAAGGACTTAGTCAATCGAAATGACGTAGGAGGCATAATATCGCTACATGGTTCGCGAGTTTAAGAAAGCATTAGTCTATCCTAGACTAAGACCGAACATGCTTCAAAAAATAAGTAATAGTACAAGTAAATCACATAGCATGCATCAACACACATATAACTCCAACTAACATGGAACCCTTGAAACAACAACGATAAATCCTAAACGTGGTTTCTAGGAAGAAAAAAAGGAATAACTAGGTACTCGCTCCTAATTCACACTAATCATTATAAATTTATACATTCATGCTCAATCTGATTAAAAAGGAAACCATAGCCTACCTGTAGGCCTACCACACATGCTCCAATTCACAAGGCTAGAGTTTTTCCTTTGCGATCGGCCTCTGAATGCTGCCACGCTATCAAGAATAGGATCACAGTGTTAGTATGATTGTTTAGATACCAAAATCACATAAAATGGAAATGGACCAATTTTATAGTTTCCAAAATTGGCTCCTTCAAGAGGTCTAAAACAATGCCTCAAAATTGTGTTCCAAAATTGAACACAATTTAAGGCTTGAAACAACGGAAACAACAATTATGCAATAATCAACAAGAAAACCAAGTCAAGTCAGCATCATAAACACCAAAATTAACTGAAACGGAGGTTCCTCAACACAACCAATCACTCCATGACATAGCCACTCTCCCAACAAACATAGAGGAGTTTGGATCAGTGAAATTAGAGCTCGAATGAAGGAGAAATCATCAAAACAAAGGGCCAATAGTTATTGAAATCACCCTTAAGTCTTAATTAGAAGACTGGTCGATGGTCACTTAAGAATCCATTAACATCACTTAAGAGACATGCCTCAAAATGGCAGGCCACACTTTGTGAGCTTCTAGCCTCAAAAGTGAGCCTCGCTTAAGTGAACCTAATTTGAAAAAGCAAGGGCTGCAAAAGTGGACACAGTCACTTGAGGGACAACAACCTGATTGGCTGGCCTCGCTTAAGAATAGCCCTGGTCGCATAAGAAGGGTTTGCTTAAGTAAACCCAAGAGTGCAAAAGTGGCCATATCATATATCAAGCACCATAATATTTCAGCAAAGTCCCTCGGGGGCTCAAGATTAGTTCAGAGCAGTGTTGACACAAACAAGATATGCAAACCAATCAGAAAAGGCATTCTAGTCTCAAAAGAGCAGTCAAAACTTCCATATGATCTCATCTTGAAAGAATATGGGTCTCACACCTAACTCTATTCTAAGCCATAATCCACAATGAGGCTTAGAATCAACCCGGAAGCCTAGGGATCCAAATGTGGGTCGTTCTAGAACAAACTCAACATTCCAGAGATAACCGTGCTGATGGTATTCTCATATGAGCTCGTGTACTCAAAATGTTGACTAAAGTCAAACTTAGACCTTTACTTGAAAGTTAAAATTCCTAATTGCATAGACTCAGAATAAAAGCCTTGGGAGTTATATCGACTATGCTACTAGTCTTAAATGACCCTATCAGAGTAGATGGAATCACCAGAATTGGATTTTGAGGTCATCTTCTTAAACTTTTAATCAAACATGACTGTTCAAGGTTTAAAAGCTCCAAAATGCTAAAACTCGCATAAAAACTAAACAAATGACCAGGTGATTGAACTCTTAGTCCCAAAAAGTCATAAATGACTTGGGGTTTACTACAGGAGTGCTCCAAATAATAAACAGAGGCATAGTCATAGGAATGACTCAGACACGGTCATAAACCATAATTCTACGTACTGAGGAGGAGAAGGTTTGGTGTATTATTCATGGGTTAGTACTGCAACTTTTGATTGAGACTCAGTCTATTGTCTCTGTGGGGTTCTCCTTTCTAGTTGTTTTTGATCATGTCCAAACTATTGAGAAGCTCCATCGTGAGGACTAAGGGGCATTGACAAGAGAGTTAGATATGAGGGTAGTTATAGTGGGTCCCATTCCTAGGCCAGAGATGTATATGATAGGACTCGGTAATGCTTTCAGTAGGGTTAGCCTAGTCGGCCTTTTGAGGCCTTATTATAGAGTGTATAGGGTGATCAATATAGCTAGAGTGACATTGTCTCTAGTTAGGACTGTCATTGTGGAAGATGATCCTCCTTAGGGTATTTGAGGTGGTACCTAGGAAGGGAGGTCAAGTGGTAGGACTGATGGCCAGGGTAGAGCAAGACATGGCCATTTTTATGCAGCTTCAGCGAGGGTAGAAGCTGAGGCATCCAATGATGTGATCTTATGTGCGCTTCTTTTAGGCCATCATCCCGTATTATCTTATTTGATCTAGGATCTACCTATTTTTATATGTATGACTATTATGCTTCATGTATGGTTATGAGTTTTGAGCCTATGGCAGCACCCTTGCATTTGTCGACCCCTGTAGGTGAGTCTTTAGTAGTGGTTATGTGTTCTGATCATGCTTCATTACTATACATGGGCATGACACTTCAGATGACCTTATATAATTCGATATGCTTGAATTTGTTGATTCTAGGCATGGACTGGTTATCCCCCTACCTTGTAGTCTTAGATTCTTTATCTAAGACTGTTACCTTAGCCGTGCCTTGTATCCCCCAGTGATGTGGCAAGGCACCATTATTAGTACACCAGTTAGAGTTATCTCTTTTGTTCGGGCCTGTAGGATAGAGATTAGTGGGTGTTTGTCTTAGTTGACCTATGTGTGTGATCTGAGTATGGAGGTGCCTCTGGTTGAGTGAGTTCCAATCGTTCGTAATTTTGTAAAATTGTTTCCTACCGGCCTACATAGTCTAAACCTAGAGCGTGATATGATATCCCTATTCAGCTTGAGTCAGGTACTTAGTCTATTTCTATTCCACCATATCAAATGACTTCTGTAGAGCTCAATGAGCTCAGTGTTCAGCTTTAGGATCTCTTGGGTAAGGCATTCATCAGGACTAGTGTATCGCCTTGGAGTGCTCACATTATCTTTGTGATGAAGAAGGATTATACGATGCACATGTGTATTGATTATAGTAACCTGAATAAACCTATACCTAGTATTAATAATCTGTTTGACCAGCTTTACGGTGCTGCAATATTTTTAAAGATTGATATGAGGTCTGTTACCATCAGTTGAGGATTAGGGCAGCAGACATATCTAAGACCGCATTTCAAATTCAATATTGCTACTATGAGTTCTTAGTGATGTATTTTGGGCTGGCTAATTATGTTGTTGCCTTCATAGACTTGATGACACACGTGTTCAGGCTATATCTTAATTTGTTCATCATTGTGTTCATAGATGACATTGTAGTATACTCGCGGAGCAAGATTGATTATGAGCAGCATCTGAGGATTATGCTCCAAATGTTGAGAGATTAGTGATTTTATGCCAAGTTCTCAAAGTGTGAGTTTTGGCTAGAGTTTGTAGCATTCTTGGGTAACGTGGTGTTTAAGAATGGCATCATGGAAGATTTGGCAAAGATTGAGGTTATTCATGATTGAGCTAGGCCCACCTCAATTACTATGGTTCGGAGCTTCATCAAATTGGCAGGCTACTACATATGGTTTGTGGAAGGATTTTCCACCATTGGAGCACCTCTAACTTGATTGACTCGCCTTGATGTTCCTTTTGAGTTGTCTGAGGAGTGTGAGTTAGGCTTTCAGAAGCTCAAGGAGTTTATGAGTATCGCTTTTATATTAACTCTTCTAGTTGAGGTCAAGGGCTTCACGGTCTATTAATACACATCCAACGTCAGTTTGGGTTGTGTTTTGATGTAGTAGAGATGGGTTATTACTTACTCATCGATGCAACTTAGGCTACCTGAGCGCAACTAACCCACCCGTGACTTGGAGTTGGCGGCGGTAGTTTTTACACTTGCGATCTGGAGGCACTTTCTGTATGAAGTTGTTATGAGATCTACATTGATGTAACACCCTGTATCTGAAAAAAAGGAAATAAACCAGATAGTGAGAAGTTGCAAGTGCCAGCCACGGAGGCTAACCACGACCCGTAGGTTGAACCATGGACCGTAGGTGTGGTCCGTGGGCTGACACTTTGCCAAAGTTTAGGGACCCTAAAAATCATGGTCTCTGATGACCAAATGACAATTCAGCAGGACGAATCGTCGTTCAGACCACGGCCCATCGACTGCGTCCGTCAGTGGGTCATGTTGTGGCTAAATCGCACACGCAAGTGCACATGGTCATTCAAGTATTAAAGTGGATCCTTTTAAGAGCCGGGTATCGTACCCACAGGGACTTACACTTAGACTTACTTAACTTCTCTAACTTTTAGCTAACACAAGTGTATTCAATATTTCAAAAGTGATTTAGTTTATACTTCTAAGATTTTAACCAAATGTAACAAAAGCAATTCAATTTCAAGGGTCTAAAAATAGTGATTAGGTAAAGTCCAAGGCTGCAACGTTTATCAGGAATCATGCAATCAATATCATTCAAATGGGTAATTATCAACTATTGAGTCAATAAATCACATGGTTAAATGTATGATCATGGTATCCTGACCTCTAATCTCCTACGATAAATAACACCCTCACTACATCGTTGAGCGAGGATAGCATGGATTAAGTACCGATCATTACAATTTCTTCCTGTATGGTGACCCAAGCAAGGTTTCTAGGTATATCCCTATCCTAGATACAAATAAACCTTAGCTATTTAGAATTAATCATGCTCCTTATGTCCCACATTCTATCCTTTTATTCCTCTCCCGAGTTTAATTCGGACTATGTATTTATTTCAATGGTGATCAGTCATGAAATACAGGAAACAAGAACATAAGAAAGATTCATATGATAATTGACATTAATCCAATGAAAACTTAATATTATAATCATCTTGTAGCCACAACCCTAGAATTAGGGTGTTTAGCTACTCATAATCCAAGAATCGATCAAACAATGTTTTATAATCATAAAGAGATCGAAAGGAAAAGAGTTTGAGAAATAACCCTAACACTGGAGAAAACTTTCTTCCAAATCGCCGTTCTTTAAAACCCAGAAAAAGAATCCTCCATAAAATAAAATAATGACCTATTTATACTAAAAGTCGAAACGGCCAAACATGGGACTTCAAGGCGCGACACGGAGGGACTTCCAAATTCTGATTCTAGGCAATTTAGCCTCCTTCGCAATATGGGCACTCCACGGAGTGTTCTACCTCGTTATTGCTTCTTCGAATAAAACCTAGGACTTTTCTCCAAGACGCACTAGCTACACGGAGGGTTCTGCCTCTATTCATGATTTCGCAAGCCAAATTATAGCTCCGCTCTGCGACGTGAAAGGTTACTGAAATGCCTTAGTGGCTTTTCCTCCAGCTTCTTCCTTGCTCTCTTTTGACTTGAATCCTCTATGTTCATCCATTGTCCCTTTTTGCGCTCGTTTCTTCAATTAAGCTCACCTATACAACTAATCTTGTTGGTTAGCTTATAAACAACTAAAAGACTCTATACTACTACAAACGAATACATTTTGAATTCAAACTAGGCTTACATACAGGCATAATTAGCCTTCTAGGCATATAAATATGCCTAATATCACTACCCCACACTTAAAGCTTTGTTCGTCCTCGAAAAACTACTAACAACTCCTAGACCTAGACTCACTATATTGGTTTGTGCATCCAGTATTAACTTCGAAGGATCTGTTCACAATTCACACAAGCATGTTTTCGTATATAATATGGATAACTCATGTAGATGACTGGACAACTTTTTGTCATCAACACATTCACGACATATGCACCATTACCTATCACCTATCCTTCATATAACAAGTGTCTCTCACTCCAAGGAATAGTCCATACACTCGAGTTAGCCAATTGAATATAATTTAAGGACTTTGCAAACAATATGCACTCTCACTCAGTAATCAACATCATACATGCATGCACTGAGAACCATAAGCTTGCCCATTATGTATATCTCTACTAATAAAGTGTAAAATGCTCGAAATCAAAAAGGACTTAGTTTGGTTGTGTTGTAGGATTAAGGTAGGGAGGATTCATTTAGATGCGATTAGTGACTCGTCCTCCCTAATGCATTATATTCAGCTCTCTTCTTACATTCACAACTTTTTCTTTTCATTAGCCCCCTTCTTTTTCATAAGATTTCACTAATGTTACAAACCTTGCCTTATTGCTTACTTGCCCCTTTATTTCCTCAATTTTTTTTGACACTCAATAATAGCCACGCTTGACTCAGAGATTTCTCTTGAGTTAAGGTGCACATTAACCTTTTTAGGGCCAGGGCCATCATCAAGGTATTCACTAAGTTAGCCACCTTCAACTTGGGTTTCTCCTTGTTGAAGTGCACAATGTTCTGAGGACCAAGGCCAATCTTAGATTCAACAACTATGCATTTACACCCTATTTACTCTTTCCATTGTTTTTACCTTTCTTCCTAACATAGTGCATTAAGGGTTGGGATCAAAACTATGGTATCAATAAAAGGGATTTAGCTTATTATGTGGGTTAGAACAAAATGAAGGCTAAAAGGCTCAATTGAGCTAGACTAGGGATCTTCTTTTTGAACATGCTCAAATTTCAAACAATTTAAGGAAAGACTGTTATCACCTTTCAAACATAATACCATTTGTATTTTGCTTCAATAACAACCTGGGCAAGTTCTAGACTCAGATGCAATCATGGATATCATACAAAACTCATCGCTCCTAGCACAAGTTGTATTCAGAATGGATCAATCACAACATACAATCATGTCACGCAAAAAGTTAAGATTAAGCTTAAGTTTCACCTTCAAATCATATACAAGAATTCAATTGCATTCATACATCAATTTCAACCATGCTTTTCATACATACTCCCTTAAGAGATTTTCAATTTCAGCACAACCAAGCCTAAGAATCAATGACGAAATTGCCCTTAAGACGGTCGTCATCCATCTATCATTGGGAAGCTTGACTCAATCTATGACTACAGACTCAATCCTATAAAAAAATCTTTTTGTATTTTTGTATGGTTCAAAGGGACTATCCTTGGCTAAAGAACCGAAAACAACTACCAAGGAACCCAAAATTAAATAAAACAGAAAACAATGTTCAACACAATATATGTACAAATCAGATATGTTTTTCACCCTCACCCCACACCTATACAATAACACTGTCCCCAGTGCAGTTTAAAATCTCAACAAAGTTTGGAAGGTAAGGTGAAAGAAAAACCCTTTCATCAATCCTCCACCATATCACCCCCATCGGCCTCAGCCTCGGCCTGTATGGGGTCTATCTCCTGGTCCAAATCGGACTCCATATCTGAGTCGGTGCGCAAGTTCTCTTCATCAGTGGGATATCATTCTCAGTTGGCTCCTGGAACTCAGGACCAATGCCAATCAATGCTTTAGCATGGTCATTCAGAAGAAAACACTTGTTGACCTCCCTTATTTCCAGATCAGTAAATGGCCGACCACCAGTCTTGTGTCATAGCATCTCTAGGCCATACATCCTAGCTATGATCAACTCATCTCTGTTGTGGCGTTCTGCGGTGGTGAGTGTTGGGCTGAAGTCAGTATCAGGTCCCTTAGTGCGAGTGATGTCCACCGGTGCTGGATAAAGTGGTGCCATGTAATCTACATTCTCCTCAAGGACACCTGTAACACAATACATCTTGGTAATCAGACCACCAAATGCATACCTATGCTTTTTGTGAACCTGGGCCTTCCGCGTTGAAGATTTTATGATGGCTCCAATGTTCAGCTTCATGCCAGTCATCAAAGCATAAACCAGGCACACCCGATCACACATGATATCAGTGTAATATAGGCCTGGGATCAGACAGTTCATCACCACCTTTAGCTAAACACGTGTCTCCCGCAACATGTGAGCGTAGGGTCATATTTATGATATCTCTTCCCAATGTGCTTAGTCCATTAAGCCATGGACTGTGGCTTGCATAGCATGTGGTAGATGGCCTGGTATGGAGGGCGTATGTTCAGCCTTGTCAACATTAGTGGGTCGGTGTCTTGCGGTGTACCCAATATATCATTATTACCTGTGGGAGTAATGGGCACATTCCTACCACGCACCGTCACACAGTTGTACCATACCTCGGGTGCCCAGTTGGCATAAAACTCTCGGACCATGTGCAAGTTGCACTTGTCTAGGTCAGCAAAGATGAACTCCATGCTAAGCTCCCTAATTCACCTCCGGATCTGGGGGGAACTCACGTGTCAGACTGTCCCCGTCAACAAAGACATCAGAAAAATAAGTGGCCACGGTGTGCTTCTTATAGAAAGCCTTTCCTTCTTTGGTGACAACCTTTAACCCAAATCGCCTAGTTTGACCCCTGGGAAGTTTAGGTGAGGGTGGGATATTCCCACTCCGAACATGTTTCCTATTGCCTGATGTGGCCACTTCCTTGTCGGGTCTTTGTGAGCTAGACATGGTGACCTGCAAAATATACCAATGTTCAGCCCACATGCCTGCAAAACAATGATAAAAATATGGGTGTGTGCGGACACCACTCCACACTTAGTTTAATACCGTGTCATCTGAGCTACTTAGATTTCCCAAAAATGACCAACAACATACTTAACTAATCATCACGTTCCTCAAACCGAATAAGCATCACAATATTAGTTACAACCACTTAACAATTAGATAGTGTTACTCAATACTTTACAAAACTAATATAGACCCCTGAATACACACTAGAACCCATCCATATCGCCTAGCAACACTTACCATTTACACATTTATTACCACAATAATGTCTACTTAAGAATTCGACACTATAGGCATATAATTTGTAGTGCTACTAAAAAATTCACACGATAACCATTAGCCACATTATCCAATTTGTGGCTCACAGACCCAATTAGACAACCATCATAACAGCACAAAACTCAAGCATAACCCATAGACAACACCCAATAATTTCACCAACTTTAACCCGTACCAACAATGTTCGTCAATCACCATCCGCAGATGAACCCACAATCCACATACAAGTGATTCAAAGTGTATCTACTAAAGAATTTGAAAACACCATAAACAAAATAACATACACAACATGACAAGTGGAAAATCCATTTCTAAATCCCCACAACAAGAGCAAACTTTAACCCATAGCAACACACACTTACACACACCTAAAATCGCAAGAGTAAAGCAGAAGCGCATACCTGGCGATGCAGAGTTGCTGAAAAATAGAGAAGAGCAAGGAAGGTGTAGTTGCTTGACACGAAATGACTTGAAGAAATTGCAGGGGTGAAGGGAAGGGAGAAAATCGTGGTGAATGTAGTGAAAAAGGGGAAAGGATGGGCAAATTAGGGGGAGACATCGGGTTTAAAAGGATTGGGGTCAGGTAATTTCCAAAGAAACCAGGTAAAACCCGATTATTTAATGAAAACTAAAATTTACTCAACTAGGGCACGACGCGGGGTCTACACGGAGGGGTCTGAAATTTTAATTCCACACGAGGCTATTTTTTTTTACCCTTACTCCACGATGTGGGGATAACACGGAGTAGCCTATTTCTTGACGTAGAAACTAAGTCCCATCGAAACCAAATTTAGGGGCCCTTTCCCCGACGAGGTCCCTACACAGACCTCTCTGCCTCAAATTAGATCTCACCTCTGCGGCGCAGTCTCTACATGGAGTTGCCTTAGGCGAAACTTCTTCTTTCTGCACATTTTCAGCTGAACACCCATTAGTAAAAAAACATGATGGGTTGCCTCCCATCCAGCGCCTTAGTTTTGGTCGTGGCACGACACATATTTTTGTATTTTTCTTGATATATCTCTTTTTTTATACTAACTCCTAAGAACTAGAATAAAAAAATAAAAACACATAAATCCTAACTATTACAATGGTTCACGGGTTGCCTCCCGTGTAGTGTCTGATTTAACGTCATGGCATGACCCATCTCATGACTTATTCGTCATTCAATGTAAGCGCTTCAAGCTCACGATCTACATTAGTTCTAAACTAATGCTTGACCCTTTGACCATTCACAAGGAAAGTACAACTCTTATCCTTGTTTTTTAACTCCATAGTATCATGTTGGGTCATCCTCACCACTTCAAAAGGACCACTCCACTTAGATCGAAGCTTTTCAGGAAACAACTTCAACCTTGAATTGAATAGCAACACTAGTTGACCAAGCTCAAAGGTGCACGACACCATATGCTTGTCATGCCACCTTTTGGTCTTCTCTTTATACAACTTAGCATTTTCATTGGCGTGAAGCCTGAACTCCTCAAATTTGTGTAGTTGTGTTATTCTCTTCCTTCTGGCTAACTCAACATCTATATTTAGTTTTTTGATTGCCCAATAAGCCTTATGCTCCAATTCAGTTGGTAAGTGACACGCTTTTCCAAACACCATTCGATAAAGAGAAGTCCATATCAGTGTTTTGTATGTAGTCCGATATGCCACAAGGCATCATCGAGCTTGTCAGACCAATCTTTTCGTTGGGCATTCACAGTCTTCTCGAGGATCTATTTCACCTCCCTATTCAATATTTCCACCTGGCCACTAGTTTGGGGATGATATGCTGTAGCCACTTTGTGCCTTACCCTATATTTGGCTAACATATTATGCACTGAATTATTAATAAAGTGCGTACCTCCATCACTGATCATAGCCCTTGGAGTTCCAAACCTAGTGAAGATGTGTTTTTGAATGAACTTCACAACCACTTTGGAATCATTGGATGGTAAAGTAACAGCCTCCACCCACTTAGGTACGCCAATCCACTGCGACTAGGATGTATTGATTACCACGCTACTATGGGAATGGTCCCATGAAGTCTATCCCTCAAACATAAGAAATCTCCACATCCAGTATATTGCTCAATGGCATCTCATGCCTCCTTGAAATGGTTCCCATCCTCTGACACTGATCACAACTTTTAACAAACAAAGCAACATATTTAAACAGAGTAGGCCAAAAGAAACCAAATTGCAATACCTTATGCGCCGTTCGTTCGCCTCCATAGTGTCCACCATATAGTTAAGAGTGACAACTCTCCAACACTTGAGTCGCTTCCTGCTTAGCTATACACCTTCTCATCATCTGATCGGGTCTCTGTTTGGGTAAGAAGGACTCATCCCATATATAGAAGCATGCATCATACTTCAGCCTTTGCTTTTGATGTGTTGAGGCCCCAGGTGGAAATAAACCACTCACCAGAAACTTCACAATATCAGCATACCAAGGAACTTGAGCAATGTCTAAAGCACGCAATTGCTCATCTGAAAACTCTTCACAAATCTGCCCCTCCCTGTCCCTTACCTCAAGATAAAACTCTTGTAGTAGCATCCGCCTAATCAGTCTCGGCTTGGTGTCCTTCTTGTTGAATAAATAGCGGATTGCAATATGATCAGTGTAGAGTATAACTTTGGTTCCCACCAAGTATGATCTGAACTTATCAAATGCGAACATTAATGCCGGCATCTCTTTTTCAGTCACAATGTAGTTCGATTGAGCTGCATCTAGAGTTTTGCTTGCATTGTAGATGGAATGGAACATCTTCTCTTTTCTCTGCCCAAGCATTATCCAATCGCTATATCACTAGCATCACACATAAGCTCAAATGGAAGCTCCCAATTTGGAGCAATTAGAATAGGATCTTCTATCAGCTTTTTCTTCAGCATCTCAAATGCCCGCAAACATTTTTCATCAAACACAAACTTCATGTCTTTCTCAAAAAAGCAGTACATAGGTCGTCCAGTCTTAGAGAAGTCCTTGATGAACCTCCTGTCAAACCCAACATGTCCCAAGAAGCTTCTAACTCCCTTTACTATAATGAGAGGTGGAAGCTTCTCAATAACTTGCACTTTAGCCTTATCAACTTCCATCCCACTTTTAGAGACTTTGTGCCTCAACACAATGCCTTCTCGAACTAGGAAGTGACATTTCTCCCAGTTTAGCACCAGGTTTGTTTCTTTACACCTGGAAAGAACTCTATCAAGAGTAGTCAAGCAAAGTTCAAAAGACTCTCCAAACACTGAGAATTCGTCCATGAACACTTTAATAAAATCCTCCACTATATCATGGAATATTACCATCATACATCTCTGAAATATGGTTGAGGCATTGCACAGCCCGAATGGCATGCCCTTGAATGAATACGTGCCATACAGACAAGTGAATGTAGTCTTCTCCTGATCCTCTGGTGTAATGACGATCTGATTGTATCCTGAATAACCATCAAGGAAACTGTAATACTCCTTGCCAGCCAACCTGCCTAACATTTGATCAATGAAAGGTACCAGATACTGGTCCTTTATAGTGGTGTCATTCAACTTCCTGTAGTCCATACATATACGCCACCTAGTCATTGTTCTTGTAGGGATTAACTTATTCTTTTCATTAGTCACTATCGTTGTTCGCCCTTTTTGGGCACACACTGTACTGGACTTACCCATTTGCTATCTAATATTGAGTACACAATCCCTGCATCCAGCCACTTGATTACCTCTTTTCTTACCACATCTTTCATCAATGGGTATAGTCTTCGCTGATGCTGTGCACTCGGCTTATGCCTTTCCTTCATGTATATTTTATGCATGCACAGTGCGGGACTAATACCATGTATGTTAGACATTTACCACCCTAAAGCTGCTTTCCTCTTTTTAGGATGATTAATGCTGCTTCCACCTATTCATCAGATAATGTTGAAGACAAAATAATCGGTAAAGTTTTATTTACACCCAAAAATGCATACCTGAGATGGGTTGGCAATGCTTTTACCTCCAGCTTGTGTGCTTCTTCAATGGAGGGCTTGGGTGGAGGACCCAACACCCTTTTTAGAGGCACCCATCGATCTCTAGATGTACCTACAAGTGCCATATCAATAAATTGCACAATTCCTGTACATCACATCCCTATAAATATCATCCCCCACTAATACTCGCTTTAAAGGGTTCTTCGATGCAATGTAGCGAGCTTCTGCCTTAAGATCTATCACAGTTATGGCAGACAACTCCTCATACACAGCTGGCAACTTTAATTCTTTATACACGTCAAATACCTCCACTTTATCATGTGCTCGCACAGTCAGCTACCCAGCGCCACATCTATCGTAGCCCACCCAGTGGCTAAGAAGGGTCTTCCTAAGATGAATGGGACCTCAGGATCTGACTCAAAGTTCAGCACTACAAAATCTACTGAGAAGATCAATGATCCCAATTGCACTAAGACATCCTCTACAACACCCTTAGGCCTGGCTACAGATCTATCAACAAACTTTAAGATAATAGTAATAGGTTTAAGACTACCAACCCCAGCTTTTTGTACAAAAAAGTCGACATCAAATTTATACTGGCTCCCAGATCACACAATCCTCGCGTATGAATGCTCTACCCTATAGTGATCTGAACCGTAAAGCTACCCAGATCTTTCAGTTAGTGGGTAACTTGTTTTGGATCCTAGAGCTGAACTCTTCAGTAAGTGCGACAGTCTCATACCCAGTCAACCTCTTTTTATTCGCCACAATCTCCTTCACATACTTTGCATACCTGGGTATACCTTGCAAAACATCTAACAATGGCAAGTTAATGTGAACTTGTTTTAAAAGAGATAGAAACTTACCAAAACATTCATCCTCCTTCTGCTTCTTAAACTTTTGAGGGAATGGAGAAAGTGGTTTCACAGTTGGTTGCAATCTTTCTTGTTGTGCAACAACTTCACCCTCCTTAGGTTCACTCTCTTTATTCACATCATTAGTGTTTCTTTTCTAAGGAGCTAGCTCCTCCAATTGTAAGCCACCGTGAGTACCTACTGCATTTACTTGCTTGGGATTTGGGTCAGTGTTACCTGGCAAACCTCCCTATGGTCGTGAGTTCTGGGCACTAGCTAGCTGCCCGAATTGCTTCTCCAAATTCTGTATAGCTAACTGATTATTTCTTGCATTAGAAACTACTTGGGATTAATCAAACATTATCTTTTTCAGCATCTCCTCTATGTTCATATTTCCAGATTGCTGTTTAGGTTGCTCCTGTTGGGCCTGTTGTTGGTACCCTTATATATTTCCTTGGGGTCTATACTGATTCTGGCCTTAACTCTGATTTTGATTTCCACCCCAAGAAAAGTTTGAATGGTTTGCCAACTTAGGTTATATGAGTTCCCATACTTTTGCTGGCCTTCTCCTCATTGGGCATTACCTACAAAATTCACAGAGTCCGGTTTGCACCACATACCTTTGCACTATGATCACCACCTCTGCATATCTCATACCAAGATGGTGGTTGTTGAACTGCATTTACTTGTGTGGGATGTTGTCCCAATGCTAGATTGCTGAAGTGAGTGTTCATCATATTCTGCATAGCAACAATCTCTGTAGTCAAGGCAGTCACAACATCTACCTCTAACATTCCTGCCATTTTCTGAATCACAGGTTTCATTCCTCCTCCATTCCATTCAGGGTTGCCCTAAGATATCCTGTTTAGCAAGGTGAATAGTTCAGCATATGGCTCCTCCAAAGCCTGTCCACTTGTAGCTAAATCAAGTAGAATCTTGATGTTAGGCTCCAATCTTTGAATGAAGGTATGGACCAACACCTCATTAGATTGATGATGATGAAGGCAGCTCATCAACATTGATTTAAACCTATCCCAAGCTTGGTACAAGTTTTCTCCCACTTTCTACCTAAAGCTCAAAATGTCACTCCTCAACTTAGCTGTTTTTCCAGATGGAAAAAATTGAATGAGGAACTTCTGTGCTAAATCATTCCAAGTGGTAATTGAGTTTGCAGCCTCTGAGTTCAACCATATTTTTGGTTCCCTAAGAAGAGAAAAAGGGAATAAAGTGAGTCTCATATAATCCACATTCACTCCAGGTGGAGTGTACGTATCACTGATCTCAAGGAAATTCTGAATGTGAACTTTGGATCCTCATGTGGCAGACCAGTGAACTGCCTATTAGTGTGCAGTAGTTGCACCATACTCTGCTTTAATTCAAACCTCCCACTAGCTTTAGGTTTCTGAATACATAATGTCACATTGGTGGGACTAGGATTGCCACATCTCTTACTCTCAACTCAGCCATTATTTCAGGTTCTTCTTTCTTAACTCTTGATACTGGACATGTTGGTTCATTAACAACAAGAGGGATCAAATAAGTAAGTCGTCTTTGCCTTCTCCGATAATGAACAAACCTTTCCAGTTCAGCTAGAGGCGATACCAATCCTTGATCGTCGTCCAGTTTGAAAATTCAGATTAACCTGCAACAATGAATTGCTAAGATCAAGTTGTCAACACTTGCTTTTTAACTTCAGAAATCAGAAAAATTAAATAATTTCTAATTCTAAAGTCCCCGCAGTGGAGCCAAAAACTTGTTGCGGCCAAATCACACACGCAAGTGCACGTGGTCATTCAAGTATTAAAGTGGCTCATTTTAAGAGTCGGGTATCGTACCCATAGGGACTTACACTTATAATTACTTAACTTCTCTAACTTTCAGCCAAAAACAAGTTTATTCAAGATTTCAAAAGTGATTTAGTTTCTACTTCTAAGATTTAAACCAAATGTAAAAAAAGCGATTCAATTTAAAGGATCTAAAAACAGTGATTGGGTAAAGTCCAAGGCTGCAGTGTTTATCAGGAAGCATGCAATCAATATCATTTAAATGGGCAATTATCAATTATCGAATCAATGAATCACAGCGTTAAATATATGACCATGGTCTCCCGACCTCTAATCACCTATGATAAATAAAATCCTAAGTACATCGTTGAGCGAGGATAGGATGGATTAAGTACCAAGCATTACAATTTCTTCCTGTATGGTGGCCTAAGAAAGGTTTATAGGTATATCCCTATCCTAGATACAAATCAACCCTAGCTATTTAGAATTAATCATGCTCCTTATGTCCCACGTTCTATCCTTTTATTCCTCTCTCGATTTCAATTTGTACAATGTATTTATTTCAATGGTGATCAGTCATGAAATACAAAGACAAGAACATAAGAAAGATTAACATGATAATTGACAATAACCCAAAGAAAACTTAATAGATTACAATCATCCTGTAGCTACTACCCTAGAACTAGGGTTTTTAGCTACTCATAATCCAAGAATCGATCAAACAATGTTTTATAATCATAAAGAGATCAAAAGGAAAAGAGTTTGAGAAATAACCCTAACACTGGAGAAAACTTTCTTCCAAATCGTCGTTCTTTAAAACCCAGAAAAAGAATCCTCCATAAAATGAAATAATGACCTATTTATACTAAAAGTCGAAACGGCCAAATTTGGGCCTTCAAGGCGCAATGTGGAAGGACTTCCAAATTCTGATTCCAGGTACTTTGGCCTCCTCCGCGACGCGGGCACTCCACAACGTGTTCTGCCTCGCTATTGCTTCTTCAAATAAAACCTGGGACTTTTCTCCGCGACGCGCTAGCTACCTTAGTGGATTTTCCTCCAGCTTCTTCCTTGCTCTCTTTTGACTTTAATCCTCTATGTTCATCCATTGTCCCTTTATGCACTTGTTTCTCCAATTAATCTCACCTACACAACTAATCATGTTGGTTAGCTAATAAACAACTAAAAGACTCTATACGACTACAAACTAATACATTTTGAATTCAAACCAGGCGTTAATGTGGGCATAATTAGCATTCTAGGCATATAAATATGCCTAAGATTAGGTCACTTAGAAAGGGTCCAAGCATGGACCACAGAAGGGACCTACGGACTGTATGTTGGTCCATGCTCTATGGTCCAAGGTTCCGTCGATGGTCAAAAATATCTAAAGTTAGGGACGGATATGCAGGACCAACTGTAGGTCCATTCACAGTTCATCGATGGTGGTCTGTAGTACGTGACTAAGCAGTTATTTTGGGGGTATATGGGTCTTTTCTGATTTTGTTTAAATTAAAGTGGTGTCATTTTGCCTTCATTTTGAACCCCTACATGAGCCCTTTTAACCCCAAATTCACCCCATTTTGTTCATTCTTCAACTTTTCCCCAAAAGAACTCAAATCTCCTCCTAAATATTCTCTCTCTAGAAAACTTGTAGAAGAAGAAGAAGGATTCATCTAGGATTTCAAGCTAAAGGTCAAGTTCATCCATTGAAGGCTAGCAATTGGAGTTAAGGTATGGTGGTTTTCATCCATGGGTAGCTTTCACGCATGGAGCCCTCTCAAAACCTTCAATTTCAAAAGATAAAAATCCCTCATTTTTAGCGTTTTATTCAAAAGTAATGGGTTCTTTCAAAATTGATTCTAATGATTGAATTATGTTATTATAAGCATGAATTGATGATTTCCTATACTTTTTATGATGTATTACCCAAGAACACATGTGCTCCCCATATTTCTCAAAGTTGATGATATGATGTGGGTCTTTGTTGATGAAAGAGGAATTTTATGAATTAATGAATGAGGTGATAGAATCACATGAATTATAATGATATCCATGTCTAATGCTTAAATTCAATATGTGTTGATTGAAAGTAAGTTTTGAAACTCAATGAGGTAAAGTATGTGGTTATGCATGTTTATGAAGTTTATGTAAATGCTTTAAGAACACTTTAAGAGTGAAGAGCTAATGATTATGTTATTGTTGTGGGCTGATTGAACGTTTATCCTCATGAACTCATATGAACATTAATATGTAAGGTTTTCTCACAATAGTAAGGATTCTAAAGTTGAAAGGCTTTTCTCACCTAAATGAATCAAAGAGTAAAAGTGATCATGGATGGTGATGAGTGCTCACACATGATCTAATAAACTAAATTGGATTGATTGTCAAGGACATCCTTCCAAGAGGCATGAGCTAAGACTTAATAACTAATTGTGGAATTTATTCTTAGCCCTGAGTGAATATTAAAATGATATGGAAGCTCACATGAAGTTGAGTTCGGGCTTCTAAATGGGAATCTCATGTAGAAAATTCCGGGTTTCCCAAGTATGTCTAATGACATGGAAGCCTTCACCTAGTCGAGTCCGGGTTTCTAGTAGCAATCTTCGTATCCCATAACTACTTCCCCCCGTAGGTTAATAGCTAGTGGATCCACCTAAGCTAAGAGTTACCGATTCTACCTTAGGTAAGTAGACCACCCCTATTTGATGAGGGAGTCACTGGATTCCATGTTGGTTCTCACATGGTCTCTTGTCGGTTAAGGCTTGTTCCCACATAAAGAAATGATGAACTAAGACATGCTTGAAGAAGCATCTTGTAGTGTTCAAAGATAATAAGATAAATGATGGACTAAGACATGCTTGAAGAAGTATCTCGTAGTGTCCAAAGACCTTAGGATGATGTTAATTTGCATTGAAAATGATGATATGACTTATGGTTTCCAACTATCTTTATGATGATGTTTAAACTTGGTGAATGACATGCTTTCAAATAAAATGTCCCTTTTTTCATGATTTAAGTTTTTTTATGGATAGCTAGCATACTTAGTGCATTTTTGTACTAATGCCTACTTTGCCTACATTTTTCCCAAATGTATGGTCCGGTTCTTGAGGTGATCATTCTTGTGTCTAGAGCTTGGCTTCTATTGTTTTCCCAAGCTTGGTGTGTCCTCATGGTTCGAGGACATAGTTTTCATGTGCTTAGTTTCCTTCATGTACTTTTCCTTCTGAACATGTTGTATGGGCTAGGCCCTATTTCATTTACTTTTGTAATAGATGGCTATGATGAGACAAAGTGTCTAAACTTCCACTTTCTTTTATTAAAAACTTTGTAAGACTTGAAATATGTTTTACTCTTAATGTTCTATTTATTATGTTATGAGGATTAAGTGGCTTGTATTGAGTCCTTCAGGGTTCTATACACCTTGTTACATCTAGGGGATACCCCTGGGTCGTGACAAACTTGGTAATCAAAGCACAAGATTTAGAATGGTTCTAGGATGATGTCTCATAAGCCATGTCTAGTAGAGTCTTGTTCATAAGTGTGAAGCGCGCCACATTTATGAATGAGAGGCTACATGATATTTAGGAAATTTCACTTCTTCATTAATCTTAAGTTGTGCCTAAGAGTTTAACTCTAAAAAGATCTCTCTCCTAATCCTTACCCCTTGTCTACAGGATATTAATACATGAAGGGCTAATGCTAGAAGGATGGAGGGTGATAATGTGAATCAAGGAGCTCCTTCTCAAGCTCCCCAAGCTCCGATAGATCCTTTGGTGGAGAATGGAACACATGTGGAGTTCAACTTGGCTTTCCAAGTATTGGCACAAGCTATGACAACATAAGCCAATAGAGAAGTGGTAGCTCCCGTGAATCCAATTGTGGGTATGTCCGCTTCAAGGGTGAGGGATATTGTAGCAATGAACCCTCCAAAAATTCATGGTTCCAAAGTGGAGGAGGATCCTCAAAGGTTTATCAACAAGGTTAATAAGGTACTTGCTATTATGGGGTGTCCCTAGAAGAGAAGGCGGAGTTAGTCGCCTACTAACTAGAAGATGTGGCTCAAGTGTTGTATGATCAGTGAAAGGGAGAGAGACCCATAGGAGTGGGTCCCATAGAATGGGAATTGTTTAAATTAGCATTTTTTGATAGGTTCTTTCCCCTTGAGATGAGGGAAGCAAAGGTGCAATAGTTCAGTAACCTTCATCAAGGAAGCATGAGTGATAAGGAGTATGCTCTAAAGTCCACCCAACTCTCCAAATATGCTCCACCTATGGTGGTGGAATCAAGGGCTAAGATGAGTAGGTTTATTTTGGTTATGTCCGACATGGTTGAAAAAGAGTGTCATACGACAATGCTCATCCATGACATGGATATCTCAAGGCTTATGGTGTACACCCAACAAATTGAGGAATCAAAGCTCAAAATAAAGAATAGGGGGTGAAAAAGGCTAGAACCGGTGATGGGAACTTCTCCAGCTCAAGGTTTGATGGACAAGGTCGACCTAGATTTCGACAAAGGTTCTCCAGTCAAGGTTTCTCCAATGCTCCTCCGAGATATAATAAGTACAGGGTCTCTAACCCTAATCCTTAGGAAGGAATAAAAGTGGTTCTTCTTTGGCTATGCCAAATTGATCTAAATGTGGAAAACAACATGACGGTAAGTGTCTAGCCAGCACGGATGGTTGCTATGGTTTTGGAAAGAGTGGTCAAAAGATGAGAGATTTTCCGGTACTTAAGGCAAGAGGGAGATAAGGAAAGCAAGCTCCTCATAGAGGTTCAAATTCCAATGCTCCAAAGCAAAACCATTTCTATGCTCTCGAAAATCAAGCTGACCAAGAGAGTTCTCCAGATGTAGTAACTGGTATGTTAAAAGTCTTTATTATTGATGTGTATTCCTTGTTGGATCCCGATGCTACTTTATCTTTTGTGACGCCCTATATGGTGATGAGGTTTAATGTTCCTCTGAAAATGTTATTAGAAACTTTTTATGTCTCTACCTCTGCTGGTGATTTTGTGGTGGCTAAGAGGGTATATAAGAGATATCCCATTTCCTTATCCCATAGAGTTACTCTTGTTGACTTGGTAGAGCTTGAGATGTTAGACTTTGATGTAATTCTTGGTATGGATTAGTTGTAGACATGTTATGCCTCTATTGATTGTAGAACTCAGATGGTTAGATTCCAATTCCCAAATGAGCCTATCCTATAGTGGAATAGGGGAAATTCTATGCCTAGAGGTCAATTTGTGTCTTACTTTAAAGCTAGAAAGATGATCTGGAAAGGTTGCATTTTCCATGTTGTTAGGGTGAGGGATGTAGATTTTGAAACCCCTTCTCTTGCATCGGTTTTTGTGGTTAATGATTTCCCAAAAGTTTTCCCTATTGATTTGCCCTATATTTCTCCCGAGCGGGAAATAGATTTTGGTATTGACCTTCTCCAGGATATGCAGCCTATCTCTATTCCTCCTTATAAATGGCTCCGGAGGAGTTAAAAGAGTTGAAAGAGCAACTAAAGGATTTGTTAGATAAGGGTTTTATCCAACCAAGTATCTCTCCATGGGGTGCTCCCGTGTTTTTTGTTAGAAAGAAAGATGGGTTTCTTGGAATGTGCATCGATTATCGTCAATTGAACAAAGTGACCATTAAGAACAAGTATCCTCTTCCAAGAATTGATGACTTGTTTGACCAACTTCAAGGGACTAACTATCTCTTTAAGATTGATCTTCGTTCGGGTTATCACCAGTTGAGGGTAAGAGGAGTTGATATTCCAATGACGGCTTTCCAAACACAGTATGGACATTATGAATTCCTAGTGATGTCGTTTGGTTTAACTAATGTTCCAGCATTTATGGACCTAATAAATAGAGTGTTAGGCAATACCTAGACATGTTCGTGATTGTGTTTATCGATGATATTTTGATATATTCAAGAAGTGAGGATGAACATATGGACCATTTGAGAATTGTGTTACAAGTTCTTAAGGACAAATAACTTTTTGCAAAGTTTAGCAAGTGTGAATTTTGGTTAAGGTCCATAGCTTTCCATGGTCATATTGTGTCAAGTAAGTGAATTGGGGTAGATCCTAAAAAGACGAATGAGGTCAAGCGTTGGCCTAGACCTCTAACTCCTTTCGACATTAGAAGCTTTTTGGGTTTGGCGGTTACTATAGAAGGTTTGTTGAGGGATTTTCTTTCATTGCTTCTCTTTTGACAACTTTGACTCAAAAGAAGGCTAAGTTTGTATGGTCGGAAGCTTGGGAGAAAAGTTTCCAAGAGTTGAAAGATAGACTTACTTTTGTTTCGGTGTTGACCCTACCGTAGGGTACGGATGGCTTTGTGGTGTATTGTGATGCCTCTAGAGTTGAGTTGGGATGTGTGCTTATGCAAAATAATAAGGTGATTGCCTATGCTTCAGGGGAACTTAAGATCCATAAGAAGAATTATCCTACGCATGACCTTGAATTAACGGCGGTTCTATTTGCCTTAAAAATATGGAGGCATTATTTGTATGGGGTCCATGTGGATGTTTTCACCGATCATAAGAGTCTATAATATGTGCTTAGTCAAAAGGACTGAATCTTCGCCAATGAAGGTTTTTAGAACTATTGAAGGATTATGACACGAGTGCCCTTTATCACCCCGGTAAAGCTAATGTGGTAGCGGATGCTCTTAGCCTGTTGTCGATGGGTAGTGTGGTTCATGTAGATGATGAAAATAAGAGTTGGTTCATGATGTCCATAGGTTTGCTCGACTAGGTGTTCAACTAGTGGATTCCACCAAGGTGGTGTCATGTTCCATAATGGTTCTCAATCATCCTTTTGGATGGATATGAAGTCTAAGCAAAGTATTGATCCTATTTTAGTTGAGTAGAAAGAAACGGTACTTGAGAAGTCCGTTGAGGCCTTCTCCTAAGGGGGAGATGGGGAACTTAGGTATCAAGGTCGGTTATGTGTTTCGGATGTTGACGACTTGAGGGAACAGATTTTAGAGGAATCGATATTGCTATTCCTACTTGGAAGTGGGAAGACTTGAGTATGAACTTTATAGTTAGTTTGCCTCGCATCTTGTGACATCATGACTCTATATGGGTAATAGTAGATCAAATGATGAAGTTGGCTAATTTCCTTCCCGTCAAGGTTTCTTACTTGGTGGAAGACTATGCTAAGATGTACTTGAGAGAGATAGTAAAATTGCATGGTGTACTGTTGTCCATCATTCCCGATCATGGTAACCAGTTCACTTCTCAATTTTGGAAGTCATTCCAAAAGGGTCTTGGTACCAAGGTTAAGCTTAGCACAACTTTTCATCCCCAGACTAATGGGAAAGCGGAGCGTACTATCCAAAAACATTGGAAAATATGTTAAGGGTTTGTGTGATTGATTTTAAGGGTAATTGGGATGACCATTTGCCATTAATGGAATTTTCCTATAATAATCGATATCACTCGAGTATAGGTATGACTCTATTAGAGGCTCTTTATGGTAGAAGGTGTAGATCTCCTATAGGTTGGTTTGAGGTGGGTGAAGTTACTTTGATAGATCCCGAGCTAGTTTATGAAGCTATTGAGAAAGTTCGGCATATTAGAGAGAGGTTGAAAATGGCTCAAAGTCTACAAAATTCTTATGTTGATGTTAGGAGAAGGGATCTTGAATTTGAGGTTCATGATTGGGTTTATTGGAAAATCTAACCTATGAAGGGTATGATGAGGTTTGGTAAGAAAGGAAAGCTTAGTCTCCGGTATGTAGGCCCATATCTAATCTTGAGGGATATTGGCAAGGTTGCCTATGAGTTAAATTTGCCAAATGAGTTGACATCGGTGCATTCGATTTTCCATGTCTCTATGCTTAAGAAGTGTGTTGGAGATCCGACATCCATAATTCCCTTTGAAGGGTTGGGAGTTGATGAAAGCCTCTTTTATGAGGAAGTTCCGGTTGAGATTTGGACCGGCAAGTTAAGAAGTTAAGAAACAAGAAAGTTGCCTCTGTGAAGGTGCTATAGAGGAATCCATTAGTTGAGGATGCTACTTTGGAGGCCGAGGCTGATATGATTTCCTGATATCCTCATCTCTTTCCTTCAAATCCTCCCCTAGCTTGAGGTAATGAGTTCCTGTTGATTATCTTATGTTTAGGAGTCATGTATGTTTTATGTGTTTCCATTATTTCCTTATGATTATGCATGTTCATTATTAAGCTTATGTTTGAAAGAAATGGCTTATATGACTTATTTTTTCCTCATGTTGTTGTGCATTGAGTATGACTTGCCTAATGACTTGATGACATGAATTGATGAACATGTTTTGATATGATTTTTGAGAGTAACTTGTATATTGGCTCCATGAGATTTTGTTGAGCATGCTTATAGCTAGGAGAAGGTAATTCCTCCTAGAACATGAGAAATGTTGAAATTCATGCATGATGGGTTGTTAGATGTAGTTCCTACTTCCTTGTGTTGCATTTGAGTATGTTGAGTTTGGAGTTGATGTTTCCTCCTTATTTATGTGCATTGCATTCATAATGGGCTTATAGAGCTAGTTCACCCCTTTTGTGATGTTTTGAGGGAGTTTTAACTTGGAGTCGATAGTTACTCCTCGGTTGTATGCATTGCATTGATTAGGCTGGGTTATTAGTTTCTCCCCCACCTTTATATAACTAGTTTCAGATCTCATTCGAGGATGAATGGTCCCAAGGGGAAGATATTGTAACACCCCATATCCAAAAAGGGAAATAAACTAGATATTGAGAAGTTGCAGGTGCCAGCCACGAAGGACAACCACTGCCCGTGGGTTGAACAATGGACCGTAGGTGTGGTTTGTGGGCTAACACTTAGCCAAAGTTCAGGGACCCAAAAAATCATGGTCTCTGATGACCAAACGATGATTCACTAAGACGGACCATGGGTTAGACCACGACCCATCGACTGCGTCCATCGATGGGTCACTTGGAAAGGGTCCAAGAAAGGACCACGGAAGGGACCTATGGACCGTAGCTTGGTCCATGCCCCGTGGTCCAGGGTTCCATCGATGGTCAAAAATATCTGGAGTTAGTGACAGATGTGCAAGATGTATCGTAGGTCCATCCACGGTCCGTTGATGATGGTCTGTGGTACTGAGCAATTATTTTAGGGACATATGGGTCTATTCCGATTCTAATTAAATTAAAGTGGTGTTGTTTTTCCTTCATTAAGAACCCTTATAGAAGCCCTTTTAACCCCAAATTCACCCTATTTAGTTCATTCTTCCCATTTTCCCCAAAAGAACTCAAATCTTCTCCCAAATATTCTCTCTCTAGAAAACTTGAATAAGAACAAGAAGAATGATTCATCTAGGTTTTCAAGATAAAGGTAAAGTTCCTCCATTGAAGGCTAGAAATTGGAGTCAAGGTATGGTGGTTTTTATTCATGGGTAGCTTTCACCCATGGAGCCCTCTAAAAACGTTCAATTTCAAAAGATAAAAATTCCCTATTGTTAGGGTTTGATTCAAAAGTCATGCGTTCCTTTAAAACTTGATTCTAATGGTTGAATTATGTTATTATAAGCAATAATTTATGATTTCCTATAGTTTTTATGATGTATTCCCCAAGAACCCATGTGATCCCCATATTACTCAAAGTTGATGATATGATATGGGTCTTTGTTGATGAAAGAGGAATTTTATGAATTAATGCATGAGGTGATAGAATCACATGAGTTATAATGATAACCATGTCTAATGCTTAAATTCTAGATGTGTTGATTGAATGCAAGTTTGGATCATCACGGAGGTAAAGTATGAGGTTATGCATATATATAAAGTTTATGTAAATGCTTTAAGAACACTTTGAGAGTGAAGAGCTAATGATTATGTTGTTGTTGTGGCCTGATTGAAGGGTTATCCTCATGAACTCATATGAACATTAATGTGAAAGGTTTTATCACAATAGTAAGGATTCTAAGGTTGAAAGACTTTTCTCACCTAAATGAATCTAAGAGTATAAGTGATCATGGATGGTGATAAGTGCTCATGCATGATCTAATGAACTAACTTGGATTGATTGTCAAGGACATCCTTCCATGAGACATGAGCTTAGACTTAATAACTAACTGTGGGATTTATGCTTAGCACCGAGTGGATATTGAAAAGAGATTAAGGCTCACATGAAGTTGAGTTTGGGCTTCCAAATAGGAATTTTCATGTAGTACAGTCCGGGTTTCCCAAGTATGTCTTATGAGATGGAAGCCTTCACCTAGTGAGTCCGGGTTTCTAGTAGCAATCTCCTTATCCCATAACTACGTGCCTCCGTAGGTTATTATCTAGTGGATCCACCTAAGATAAGAGTTACCAGTTATATCTTAGGCAAGTAGACTGCTCATTTTCTATGAGAGAGTCACTAGATTACTTGTTGGTTCTCACATGGTCTCATGTCGGATAAGGCTTGTTCCCACATAAATAAATGATGAACTAAGACATGCTTGAATAAGCATCTCATAGTGTTCAAAGATAATAAGATAAATGATGGACTAAGACATGTTTGAAGAAGTATCTTGTAATGTCCAAAGACTTAAAGGTGATGTTAATTTGCATTGACAATTATGAGATGAACTATGCTTTCAAACTATCTCTATGATGATGTTTAAACTTGGTGAATGGCATGCTTTCAAATAAAATGACCCTTTTTTTCATGATTTAAGTTTTTGTATGTATGGCTACCCTACTTAGTGCATTTTTGTACTAACGCTTACTTTGCCTGCATTTTTCCCAAGGGTAGGGTCTGGTTCTCAAGGTGATCATTCTTGTGGCTAGAGATTGGATTCTATTGTTTTCCCGAGCTTGGTGAGTCCTCATGATTCAAGGATCGAGTTTTCATATGTTTAAGTTCCTTTATGTACTTTCCCTTTTGAACATGTTGTTTGGGCTAGGCTCTATTTCATTCACTATTGTAACAGATGGCTACGATGAGACAAAGTGTCTAGAATTCCACTTTCTTTTATGAATAAATTTTTAAGACTTGAAATATATTTTACTCTTATTGTTCTATTTTTTATGTTACGAGGACTAAGTGGCTTGTATGGAGTCCTTCAGGGTTCTATATGCCTTGTTATATCTTGGGGGTACCCTTGGGTGGTGACAATTGATCACAAGAGTCTTTAGTGTATTATGAGCTACAGGGACCTTAGTTCGAGGCATCGTCAGTTGATTGAGATTTTGAAAGACTATGACCTCTCTATTTTCTACTATCCCGGCAAGGCAAATGTGGTAGTGAACGCCTTGAGTCGGAAGGCGGTGAGTATGGGTAGTCTAACCTTGTTATCTACTGTGGTGCAACCTTTAGCTTTAGACATTCAATTGTTAGATAATCAGATGGTTTGGTTGGATGTCTCAGATTCTAGGCGTGTGATGAGTTGTAGATTTACACTTATTTAATGTCCATTTAGCTCAATAATTGGTCTTCTCAATGCCTAACTTTGTCCCTTTCTAATCGAATATTGATGTTTTGTAGCTACATAGGCATTTGGACAAGACAAGGATTGATGTTTGTAAGAATGGCCAAAAAATACAAAAAAGTGCAAAGTGATAATCGTTGATTGCTTAACATGAAGGCCGGATCGCCAACTGAGAAGGATCTCTCCTAAATTCACAGTGCATAGCACTTGTGTCTATCAAAGAAGGTTGGCGAACTTCAGTAAAAAGGCTATGTATCTATTGTGAATGACGGTCCTGATGCATATTACCCAAAGCGATAGTGTGCAAGGCAAAGATTTAATACTCGAACAATGAACCAAGGTAGTATTTGGTGATTTGATGAATGTGAAAGGCTGACTCGATCGAGTACGCCAAGTGAGGTTCAAGCACATAAAGCCTAGAGCATCACAAAGCGAGATGAGGAGCAAAGCGCGTGTCGCCGATTAGGTTTGAAGAGCCCGACTAACGTCGCTGAGTCGGTTACAAAGTGGATTTTGTGCCAAATTTTGGGAAAGTATAATTAGCCCAAAGTATATAATTTTTAGAGACTTGAACAGTGCGGGAAAACAGGAAGAATAGTTCATAGTTATTATGTTTTGAGTTGAGAGTACTTTACCTTTGATGAACACTGTTCTAGTTGTTGGGGTTTTACAATTTGAAGCTTGAATTTGATAAGTCAAAGTTAAATCCAAAGTGGGTTTACTCTTAATTGCTTGATTTCAAGTTACCCATGGTTGCTTTCATGGAAGGTTTATTTCTTTACTTTTTGTGATGGGTGGCTAACCCCAAGATCTAGGGGTGCTCAAATGGGGTTTAGTGGTTATTTAATGTAGTGGGTATCGTGCCATGCCCCATTTTGTTGTTGTTCATGCATGAATTTGTCTAATTACCATGGGGTTAACTTATGGTTTAAGGTTACAATCTTAATTCTTACTTAAGATCTCTAGTTGATTCTCAAAAGAGATTAATTGGAGTGGGTAATTACTTTGATACTAGCAATTTAGGTTTGATGTCTATGGCTTGCTTGAAAGAGAAAATATGGATCAAATCTATTTTCCCTATTCTTGAAAGAGAGAGTAGAGTAAGGTACTATGTTGTTTAGAAATGATATATAGATGAGACCAAAAAGAGATTCTATGCATAGATGATTTGAGATTGAAAAATGATTAGTGTCAATGAAGATGACTAAGCCTATTTATGAATGTTCATCACTATAAAGAAGAACGATCCCCCCTATGTGACATCAATTCTAATCCCTGTAGCCCTAGATTGCCTGTTAACTCTTGATTTTATTTCAATTTTAGTTTAATTGCTATAATTGATAGCCAAAAGCTTTGTATTAAGTTGGTGGTACCATCCACCCAATTATTTTGTTTCGGAACCCCAAGATAACCCTCAGCCGCTACAACCTCTGCCATAGCCTCTGCCTTTTGGGTGAGCACTTTGTGCTTACTGGGTAAACCCCCACTATGTAATAGCCTGCAAACCACACAGGAGATGTAAATCGCACTAGGAAATTATTGTTACTATTAAAAATGAGCTAATTGAAAGTTCAAATTTCTTGAAAAAGAATTCTCTATGATATTCAATTCCCAATGGGATTAGACCCCTGACTCTTCATCAAGCTTTTTTTACTAACTATGATCTCTCACTCTTTTTATTGGTTTTGAAGGATTATTTGAGCATTATAAAAAATGGCTTCGCTGTCGGGTAGTGGTGGTTGATAATTCTAATTTAGAAATTAGATTTTAATTTGGTTTACTTGTAGTAGATTTGTTATTTGGTGTTTTTATTGGCAAATTTGCTGGTTGACAACATGAGTGACCATGGGAGTGACAATGACAGGCACTATGTTCAAAATGACAGTATGGGTGATCTCAATGACATGCCCATTAATGTCATGCAGACCAAGGGAGCAATGTGAATACCTCCAACAACTGGGAGGAGAGAACATCACTGGAACTATGATACAATTACTCCAAATGGAAGGAAATTTTGGGTGTCTAGCTTATGAGAATCCCCTTAAGCACCTTACAGATTTCAAGGAGGTATGTGGACCCTTTGTGTTCAAGAATATCTCCCAAGAATCTTTACGGTTGAGGTTATTCCCGTTCTCTATAACGGGAGAGGCTACAAAATTTTTTGTGGAGTTGCCAAATGATTCTATTACTTCGTGGGATAAGCTAACTGAGGCATTCTTGGAAATATTCTTTCCACCCTTGAAGATGGTTAAACTTCGTCTCCAAATCTAAAATTTCAAGCGTAATAGAGGTGAGCCTTTGCATGAGACATGGCTGATGTTAAAAAAATTGCTCTTACAATGTCCAACGTATGGCGTTCCAAATAATTTGATGTTGCAATACATTTATTGTTGCCTTGATTTAGTCATTATATGTGTGGATGACCAATTAGTCTTTGATGGATTGATGAGACAACCATATGAGGTAGCTGACCTATTGCCAGATGATACGACTAAGGTCAATCGAGCATGACATACTAAAGAGGACCAAGTGCCTAGTCTACAAGCGGGTCTAAGTAAAGAAAAAGTTGAGAAGGACCATGAAAAAGATGAGAACATGGCTAAAATGATGACCCAAATCAATTTCTTGTCTAAATATGTCATGAAAGGTGGAACCAAGTCGGTTAATGCGGTTGGAACCAACAGTGGGTAGTGCCTGAATGATGCTAAATTTGAGGCATTATACAATGAGGAAGTTCAATACTTGGGAAATCAAGTGGGGGGTTCTCAACACAAATATCAACAACAAAGTGGGAACCAAGGTTGGAACAAGGAGAGAGATGGTGGTTGGGGAGATTGGAAGGGTGGAAATTGGAGAGATAGGAAGATGGACAAAGATAGGTATGTACCTCCCCATGATCATCCACGCATAAAAGAACCAATTGGGCTAGAAAGAAGCCAGACAGAAGACATGCTATCAAGATCTACAACAAGGTTGAAGGGCCCGATAAGGTGTATAATGATTTAAAAAATGACTTCTCTACTTTATCTTAGACGATAACTTCATACTCAGTTTCTATCAAGCAGCTGGAGACCCAATTGGGTCAAATTTCCACTCATCTAAATCCAAGGCAGAAGGGAACTTTGCCTAATGACACCATCCCGAACCTTAAGAATGATTGTTGAGTTTGAGCAATATGATGTGCCATGATGTTAAATAAGGAACTTCTTGAGAGGCAACCCAAGTTTTTAGTTTCGGTTTTAATGATTTAAAATAACGTGCGTTGTGGGCGCAGGTTGAGAGGGGGTTGGAAGATTGAAAATGGAAGCATAGGTGATTAAAAACCCAAATGTTCATCCATCAAAAGCATTATGCGGACTAATTATTGTCCTTCTTTTGAGATGGAATTTATGAAAAAGTGTACTATCAAGATCGGCGATCAGAACTCCCAAGGGCTATTCATCAAAGTGCACTAATCGAGCTCCATCTGGTCTACCAAATCAACCTTTAGGTTTGGTATTCATTCAGGCATGTTCGGCGAGCTTAAGCTCTAATTAGCGATTCTTTGAACACATTTGATAATGTTAGTTGTGAGCGCCAAACGGGCCTAATATAAAAAGGCCAAGGGTCTTTTCAAATTCAAAAATCAAAGCCTTTGAAATTTGAGAGCCTTTCTGATTCCTTTCACTTGCTTCATGCATTTTGAGTGTTTGTGAGCCTCGTGTGAGTGTCTTGAAGGCTCTAAGATAGTATTTGCATGGATTTGTGTCAACCCAATCCCAATCCCTCAGTTTCTTGATTATGTTTTGGCTTTAAGGTTCGACTTCTTGTTGTTTTTTTTAGTTTAGAAGGCATATAGGGTGTGGGCTTGAGCCCTTTGACTGAGATTAAGTGCCTGATTTTGATGGGTAGCATCATATTGTTGAAATTTAAATATGCCCATGTGATTTTAATTGTGAATGCACGTAAAAATTGTGAGTCGTGATTGTGTTGGTGAAATTATTGAATTGAATTGATAATTTTGGTGCCTAATTTATTTTTAGTGAAGTTTAAGTACCTCAGTGGTGACCCAATTGCATGATTTTTCACAATGATAGGCAAAGTGACTACTTTCTTAAAGGAAAATTGTCGATTAGTGGAATGCTTAATGATAAATGGCGAAAATTTGAGTACCCATGGGTAGAAAAACATCTAGATGGATTATAATGTTGGGGTAAACTAGTATTTATTGTGTGTTTTGGTTTATCTGTGAAAATTAGGCGCTAGACTAAAATTTCTTCTTCGGCAACCTTGTCTTAGCTCACCAAGGAAGCTATGAAAATTGTCGAGTAAGCCCAACTCACCTTCTTTGGCATATGCATGTCCTTGGGTATTGATCGATTTGGTAGGGTTGTCTTAGTTTTCTGCAGCCTACTTGGAAAATCACCGAGTAGGAGAGGATATCATCCTTGATTCTGAGTAATTTCTGTTGTCAAATTCGGCGAGCTCACGAGAGCTTGCTGATCCTATTTGGCGAGCCTCAGGAGTGTTTTTGAAATGTGTTTCAATTCATGTTCAGATTCAACTAACCTTCACAAATTCATTGTTTGAATGTATACTTTGTCGGTATGGCAAGAATAAAAGGTAAACAAGTATAGGAGGAGGAGATGAATAAGGAGGAGCTGCAAGCTGAAGAGCATGGGACTGCGAAGACACTAAACAAGTTGCATACAACCAAAGAGGTCATCCTTCAGGCTGCCTTGGACAGATCTCTTTAAGAGACTTCAGAGATTGGTTCTAGTGGTGTCTTTGCAGACTTTAGCATACTTCATGCTGCTAAGATGGGCATTAATGCCCTTGTTGAGCCTCCCATGACGCCTCTAGTGATCTTATTGATGAGCATCAATGCACTTCTTAAGGTTTCTCCATCCAAGACTTTAGATGAGAGTGTTCCACAGGCATAGCCCGTCATGGGACCCTTTCTCTTAGCCTACCAGTACTTTTATTTATTTTGCATTGAGGAAATTGCATTCAGTTTTTTGTAGGGTGAGAGCCTTTGTGCCAATAATCCCCTTTTGCTTGTATTTTGAACAATTGTAGTTTAATGTTTGTTTTTATTATAGTGCTCTTTTGGATAAATGTGTGTCTCTTTACTTCTATTTCGTTCTCCCTTGACGTTGCGAACCCCCATGAGTTGAAATCATAAAATACTTGAAGTTTTCATTGATAAAATTTGAGAATCGATCATGTTCAATATCGATGTCTCAAATAGTACTCATGATGAGGATGGTGTATTGCATTAGTGTTGTGAGAATGAAATCGTTGTGGTTTGACCTTTGAGCCCTGTCTTTGAATCTTTTGTTGACTAGATGCGTTTTGATGTAAGCCCTGCAATGAACAAAACACGTAAGATTTTGGTATTTTTGGGATGTGCTAAATGAGTGTAATTTGAAGTTCCATATGTGGTGAGGTTGTACTTGAAATCATGCATGTAGAATCCTAGAATTTTCCTTGTTATTCTAATTGTGTGAATCTTGGTAAATGTGAGCCATGATCTTGGGAAAAAATTCAATGAGGGAACCAAAATTTCCATAAATCCTTTGTGACTACCTTGTGAGGGTGTGAATCCATGTTGGCACCACTTGAGCCTAACTTATTTGTTGACAACCAAAAGAAGCCTTTTGAGCCAAATTATCCGTACCTTCTCACCAAAATTCCTTTTTTTGAGGCATTGTGATGGTTGAATAGCCAACTTATGCCAAAAGTCTAAGTTGGGAGGTGTAGAAAGGAAGGATGAATGAAAGCAAATGGAAGGGCAAAGGAAGAAGAAATAAGACTCAAATATGAAAGTTTTTCAAAAAGAAGGAGCCCCTTTGTGTTAAAAAAATGTGTATATATCATCATTGTGATTGAAATAGCTTGAAAAAATTAAAATGAACAAGAGAATTGAATGAAATAAAAGGGGATTCCAAATAAATTGAGTGGAAAGTCAAGAGTTGAGTTCTTAAAAGAAAAAGTACTGGAGAAGAGGTGATAATGATTGAAACAATCTTTGAAAAGGTATAAATCACCAATCCAAATTGACCATACCTCAACTGTCAACCCCATTACAATCCTAAAAGACCCTTGAGATCTTACATTAACCAGGTTGTGTGATGATTGGAAAATATGGGCAAACCTATGAGACAAAGCTTGCATATGTTTCTCTTCTGAGAGAGTATGAGTTGCATTGATTCCTATTTCCTTTATGAGAGCATGGAACCATTCTTGATGTGAGATCACTTGAATGCATTTGTTGAAATATGTTCTTGCACTAGACAAGAAGCTAAAGTGAGCTTGAGCTTGTGTTGAGGCTAGCTAGTCATCATTTGAAGCTTTTTTATTATGATTTAGTGTAACATGCTATTGAGAGTAATCTTGCTATGGCTCTTGCATGCTAGCTCTCATTGAGTAGTGTTGTAGAAACCCTTATTGAGCTTATTATGTTCTTTATTTGCTTGAGGCCAAGCAAAATTTTAAGTTGGGGTGTTGATGAGTGGTAGAATTGCATTCATTTAAGGTCCATTTAGCTCAATGGTTGGTGTCCTCAATGCCTAAATTTATCCTTTTTCTAATTGAATATTGATGATTTTTAGTTATGAAGGGATTTTGGACAAGTGAAGGACTGATGTTTAAAAAAATAGACAAAAAATACAAAATGAAGTGTAAATCTGTAACATTCCGAAAAACTAGTAGACTAAACTAGAGCCTAACGTAAGGGTTAGAGTCGTAAACAACTCCCAGTACTCAATATACATGTTTTTAGGTTAATACATCAAGGTACGGCCCTCCAAGGACCAACCATGGGTACTTGAGGAGGACCCTTTAAAAGGTGAAAAAAAAGGTGCCTCGGCAGTTGATGAGCCCACAAATTGGACTCATTTAGGGCTATATTTTGATAGAATTAGTGTCCTCAAATGCATATTTTGTCTCAATATCTAATGAAAACACTACTTGGTAACAAGGAACAAAGCAGTTGAAAAGAATGAAGAAATAAAGGCCTAAAGATCGCCGAGCCCAGTTGGTGAGTCGTTGATCGGCCTAGATATCGTCTTTTGTTCCAGTGTATTGAGCCTTGAAGGGAAAGATCAAGTTGGCGATGAAATGGAGTAGTCGGCATGTCACCGACTAGTTCCGTGAAGCTGTACCATATCACCCAACGACTCAGAGCACGAATAGGCTGAAGGCTAAAGCAAGAAGCGATGAAATTGACCAAAAGGCGAATCACGGAGTGTATCGGAGATCTCGACTAACTGCACCGAGTGATCCACTGCAACACAAATTTTCAAACACTATAAATAGTTGTTTAAATTCCTAGTTTAACATCATATTACTATTATTATTAGAACTTTTATAGTGTTTGAGAGAGTCTAAGTTTTAGAGGGTTTTGGAGACTTTATTCTAAGACCTTGAAGATTCAAAGGGTTTCAACTCCAAGAAATTGGATGTGGGTTTCTAAGATTCTTCACTTTTGACGTGTTTGAAGACTTAATTCTTCATACCTAGTTGATGTAAACTGATATTGGTATCAATTTTTACCTTTTTTACATGTCTAGCTAAAACCCCAATTCTTGGGGTGTGATTTTGTGAGTATGGTATGCTTGTTGATGGTTTATTTGTTGTTTAAATGTGATTTCGGTTAGTAGTTGTGTATGAACTTAATGGAATTGTAGTTGCAAATACGATTTCATCTTAGTGTTTTTGGCTTGCTCGAGAGAGAGGTCGTAAAACTAAGACTACTAAACTGATAGCCGATGGTATTGGGTCTACATGGGTTTAGCTCGAGAGAGTGAACCCTAGTCCTTTTCCCACACATTCAGCTTGAGAGAGTGAATGGGCTAAGGTGGAGGCCATGCTTAACGCGGCAACTCGGTGTTTGAGAGAAATCAAGTTGATTCGGGGTATGTTGCTCGAGAGAGAATTTACCCCCACTATAGTCTAGCCTAGTCACAAATACTCAACAATTGACTATCAAAAGCATATACTCGATAATTTAGTCTGTCCTGTATTCCTATCACATCACAAGAATCCCGTCTCTCTATCTCATTTTCTTATAGTTTACTGTTTTTGCTATTAGCATAATACAACCCCTATTGATAATTGACGCTTGTGTCACCCCTTATATTTAGTATGTTTATATTCGATAATTTATAGCTATTACTAATTAGAACTAGATTTTATTTTTCCATTAATTCTCAAAACCACTCCCTGTGGGAACGATCCTAACCCTTGGTTGGGTTATATCACTACACGCGATCGTATGGCACTTGAATCGAACTAGTGTCAGTTGATTACGTCTTTAAACATCAAAATGGCTCCGCTGTCGGGAAGTGGTGTTATTTGAGAATATGTAGTTAAGTAAAATTTTTGTTCTTGTTAGTCGTATTCTACTTAATTTTTAGTTTTGTTTTTCGTTGTGTTGCTGTTTTTAGTTGAAATCCAAATTATGTCTGGTGGCAATGGTGAACAACTAGATCTCTCTCTTTTAAGGATGGTGTCTTTTAGAGATAAAATTCCGAGTTTTAGACAAGTCGAGGGAGAGTCCATCTATGAATTATGGTTGAGATTCAAGGCACTTTTCCTGAAATGCCCAGCTCATGAAATCTGAGAAAGCGTGCTGCTGGATTGCTTCTACAAAAGTCTTGGCTTGGAGAATAAAATAATGGTGGACTAAATATTTCCTTGGGGGCTCTTACAATTACCCTTTGCAGTAGCCACCCAACTCCTTGATCACATGGCAATGACTAACAAGGAGGCTGAGAAAGACCATAATCTAGCCATGTTGTTGTTTCAATTAGATTTAGTGATCGAGAAGAATATGGAATTGGAAGCATCGAATAAAAGAAAAGGTCAGTATGTTCCACCTCACGAGCGTATGAAACCCAATGCAAGTGAGGATGGACAAATAGAGGAGATACTCTCACTCATTCTCAGCAAAGTCGAAGGTCACGACAAGATGTTAAGAGAATGTCATACTACTACGTGAGATATTTGCCTCCCAATTCATATCTAGCCAGGATTGGAGACTCAAATGGGTCATGTGATGTCCCATCTCTTTCTCAAAAATCATAACTGAGTGGAGAAGTCGTGCCACGACTATAACTAAGGCGCTTCTTGGGAGGAAACCAAAGGTTTTAATTGTTTTCTCTTAAGATTAAAATAACGGTGTTTTGATTTTGCAGGATAAAATGTAAGGAGTGTTGAGAAACAATGAGATTGGCTAACAAAATGGCCCCGTCGGTGAATCGCTGAACAGGTTGGCGTGCCCTTTTTCCTCTGCCGTTTGATTCAAAACAAGTTTGGTTTGGAGCCTGTAAAACTCGGTGTGCTCAGGAGCAAATTGGCACCACTCTGACTCGGTCAGCGACAATGATCTTTTCCACCATTTGGACCCCCAATTAAATAGAGGTCCTATAAAACTCAGCGAGGGAATTGGCCGATTGGTACATCATTGAGTAAGCCAGCGATCCCAACTAACGTCGTTGATTGATTGGGAAACAGACTATTTATTATGGGAGCTAGAGGTTTCAATTTCAAATTCCTTATTTTCCCTTACTTTTCACCCTTCCAAATTCACACCAAGTTAGTACTTTAAATACTTTCGCATTCTGTAAGTATTTTCCCTGATGAATTTGTACCCAAATTTGGATTACACTACCTCCTAGCATTTCAAAGAACTTTGATCAGCATAAAAGGTTGGTTTTCCTAAATCCCGAGGCTACTTTGAAAAATTTGTTCTCTTATTCAATTAGGATTATTGTATTGATATGTTCTGGGCCTCTCTGATAGGTTTTAGATTGTTTAATTGGTGATTTTTATTCATAAATCTTACCCATTTTATTTTGATTTTTGAAACCTTTTTTGTTGCACGTCAAAATGAGTTAAATTTTATGGGGTTGTGCGTGCGTGGGTATAGCATGGTTGAGTATTATGGGTCTGATCTTAATTGTACTAGTGCATAGTTTAATTTTGTTTTCAGGGGTTGCGATTGAAAAGTAGGGTTAAAACAGGCACGTTGGTAGTTTTGCGAGCTGATCGAGTTCACCGAACCACTCAGTGGTTCGCCTAATATCTCCAAATCGCCTTTAATTTCATGTTGTACGTGTTCTTGGCTACTGTAAATTTCAGCGAGAAGCATAATGTCGCCAACAGTGCTCGGCGACTTGCCAGCTGTCTTTTGTTTCACCCTTTGTCTGCACCCTTGAACCCTTGCTACACTGAAACTTTCAGCGAGCCTGCCCTGGCTCGCCGAAAGCTAGTGGCGAATCACCGTAAGGGATATGTCATTGCCAACTTTCTATAGAATTTAAACAAATCTTTTCGACCAGCTCGACTTCATTCCCAAAAGCAATTTGGCATTTTGCTGACTTGATCGGCGAGTCTGGCTGCAGTTAATTTTCTGTGCTTTTAATTGAATCATTTCTAAATTTAGTCAAATGTTTTACAGACATGGCTAGACCTAAAGTTGCAGGATGAAACGAGCCACCCCTAAGGAAAGCAAAGGGGATAATATTGAACGAGGATGCAGCTGCATCCAGGGAAAGAGCCAGAAAACATTCCACGAGCGGTGGGAAAGGTAAAGGTAAAGGCAAGGTACCTGCATCACTGGAGGCAAGCACTGATAGTGACGGTATCTATGATACTTACTTTACCACCTTAGAGAGTGAAAGTGTGATAGTGAGGCGATCAACGCAGTCTTGGTCATGTCCACAAATATTAGGGATCACTGCCAACACTTGATCAGAGCAAAGAAGCTGGATGACATGAAAGAGTGGTTAGCCCCACTGATCTTAGATGAATATCCAAAGTGGTTGAAGGAAGGAGCTCTGATTGAAAAGAAAGATCTGAACATTGCCGCAAGATTTTGGTTCGATTTTATCAGTAGCACAATTATTCCATCCCAGAATGCATTATTTCTTTGCCTTGCTAAGACAACCTACCTGGTTTACATCATAGAGGAGACTCAGATAAACTTAGGTATGATCATTGCTTCAGAGATACTCATGCGTGCAAGACAACACCAGACCTCACTTCCCTTCCTAGTATTGATCACACAATTGTGCAAATGAGCTTGGGTACCTCGAGATGCCAAGAAGGATGTGGAAGTAATGTCCACATCCTCTACTGGTATTCGAAGGATCAAAGTTGAATATCTTAAAGATCAGGCAGAGAAGAAGGAGAAGGAAGCTACAACCACTGAATCCAGACCTGCAGAGGCATCTTTGCCTACTCCGGTCCCTGGGCCTTTAGGTACATCTATTTCCACTGCCACTCTTGTTGACACTCCAGGTTCTTCTGTTGTTGCACTACTGCCCAGACCTGTTGTTGCTGTTATTTCTCGTGCTCATATCACTCAGGCATCCTTGATCCAGATGGGACAACTTACCTAATCTGCTGATTGTCGAGCTGCCAACATAGAAACATATATTCCAAGTATGATTCAGATTGCTTTAACTGGTACAGTAACACCGCTGAGAGCTACCATTGATGCTCTTGAGGCTATAATATCAGTGTGTGAGCGATACTAAGGGGCCACAGATGAGGTGAGAGCATTAAAAGTCGTTGTTGCTACTCTGAGCATTTGATGTGGATTAGTTGAAAGCCATCGATATGTCCATGGTCTTTGGAATAATAGAGATTCTAGATATTCTTGAAATGCCTCCGACTACCACCGGACATGAGGATAGAACGGAGCAGGCAACTGTTCTTGAATCAGAAGCAGAGACCGATAAAGAGATGCTTGAAGAGACTGAGGGAGACCTTCGAGACATTGCTGTGACTGAGAAGATTATGATAGATGCCGCTGTGCAGGCTTCTATGGCTGGCAGACCTTTTGTTGTCCCTAGCAGAGCTGGTACTCCTGAGGTGACCTCAATCACTGATGCCTAGACTCAGGGTGAGGCATCGGGCATTGATACCCAGACAGATGGAGCGACTTCTTAGACATGATTCCCTCTTTGCCTCCCTCTCTGTCTTTCTTTCTTTATTTTAAATTATGGATATTATGTAAGCTGCATTTGAGGAAAAATATTTTTACCTGTGGTGGGGTGTGGCCCACCTTTGTCTGCTATATTCTTGTTGGGTTGTGAATCATAATGTTTTGTTTCACACTACTTCTTATGGATGTTTGAGCTGATGGCTCCTTTTATTTTAATTGCAAATGATTTTGACCCTTCCAAAAAAATTTAAATTTTCGCCAGCTCTTGTTTGTACATGAATTTGGTTGTTTATTAGAAAATTTGAGTCTCATTTTTGATCAATATCGATGACTCAAATGATGTTCATAATCGAACGAACATGAATGTGCGGCTACGATGAGACCAAATGAAGTTGCATAGACAATATGTGAACTCTTTGCGTCTCGTTGTGATTAGCCAATTATCAAATTGATTCTCTTGCAATGAACGTTGCATACTAGCGAAAGTGTGGAGTCTTGTTTGACTTTAGTGTCGATACCTTGTGTGATGAGCTTACTATGAACCTTGCATGATAACACCTAGAATTTGCCCCGTTGGTCTGGTTGGCTAAGTAAGGCTATCTCTGATATGATCTTAGGAAACTTTAAAGAGTGTGAGCCAATTTGACATGTACCTCTTTTGTGGCCTACCTTGTGAGTGTGTGAACCTTTCTTGAACACCCTTGAACCTTACCTTTCTTTCAAAGAAACTTCATGACAACATGACCTTTCTTGACCCATTACCCTTAATCCTCGTAAATTGTGGTTGATTGAATAGCCAAATTAGGCCAAAAGCCTAAGTTGGGGGTGTGGTGAAAATAAAAGGAAAAGTCAAGAAGTGCAAAGAAGGTCTCGTTAAACTCATGGTGTTGAGAAAAATGGAACCCATCCATACAAAAAAATAGAAGAGAGAAAAAGAAAAAGAATGAAAAAGAAAAGTTGTAGAATAAAGTTGAAAATGCAAAAGAAAAAAAAAATAGGGTTCCCAAACAATCTATGGGAAGTGAATAATAGGATGACTTATGAGCAATAAAGAACATGATGAAGGAAGAGGAAAGGAAGTGTTGTGAGCACCACATTTCATAGGGATGAAAGTCACTGAGCCTAAATGACTATACTTGTGCACTCAGCCCCATTACAAGCCTTGTAAAGACCTTTTTTATTTTGAGTGAGCTGAAACAAATGTCGATTGGAAAATACAGGTAAACCTATGGGTGAAAGCATGCACAATGTTTTTTTTTTAGAGTGTGAGTGTTGCATTTAATTCCAAAACTTTAAATGATTAAACCATTGTGTGTGAGTATGGAATAATCCTTTGTGTGAGGGCATTCAAATACTTTTGTTGAGCTTGAACTTGCATTTGAAGCAAGTATTACGAGTGTGAGAATTTTTATAATGGTGTGTCACAACTTGAATATTTTGGTACACAGTTGATCCTCGCATATGTAAATTAAGTCTTGTTGTGTGCATTCATGATTGAGTCCTGTGTAGCACTTGTTGAAACTTCCTTTTTGAACTATTGAAATTGAGTTTTACTTGAGGACAAGCAAAAGTTTAAGTTGGGGGTGTTGATGAGTCCACAAATTAGACTCATTTAGGGCTATATTTTGATAGAATTAGTGTCTTCAAATGCATATTTTGTCTCAAAATCTAATGGAAACCCTTAAGTTTCAGGTATTTAGAGTTTGAGGCAAGGCATGGACACTAATTGGCAAGAAGAAACAAAGCAGCTGAAAAGAATGAAGAAATAAAGGCCTAAGGATTGCTGAGCCCAGTTGGCGAGTCACCGATCGGCCTAGAGATCGCCTTTTGTTCCAGTGTGTTGAGTCCTAAAGGAAAAGATCAAGTTGGCAATGAAATGGAGCAGTCAGTGTGTCACTGAGTAGTTCCATGAAGCTGTACCATATCACCTAACGACTCAAAGCGCGAAGAGGCTAAAGGCTAAAGCAAAAAGCGATGAAATCGACCAAAAGGCAGATTGCCGAGTGTATCGGCGATCCTGACTAACTACGTCGAATGATCCACTGCAGCACAAATTTTCAAATACTATAAATACTTGTTTATGCATGGGTAGCCTTCACCCATGGAGCCCCTTTAAAACCCCTAATTTAAAAGTAAGAAATCCCAAAATCTAGGGTTTGAATTCAATCGCATGGATTCCTTTAAAATTCATTTTTAATGATTGAATTATGTTTTATTATGGATATATTGATGATTTAAATTGTCTTATCTTCATTCCCCATGAATCCATGAATTCCCCATTTTTCCCAATTTGGATGTCAAAGTGTGGATATTGATTGATGCAAGTAGAATATGATATAATTATGCATCTAGTAATTAAATTACTTGAATTATGTTATCATCCATGCCTAATGTGTTAATTCTAGATGTGTTGATGGATTGTGATCTATGGTCCTTAAAGGGCAAAGTATGAGAATTATGCAAAATTATGAGAATTAGATACTTTATGAACACATTGAGAGTAAAAGTTAATATGATTATGATCTAGTTGTTGTGTTGATGTAAGTTATCCTTATGTACATACTTATGTATGAATATTATATGATGCCAAAGGTTTATCACATGTAGTGAATCTAAGGTTGGAAGACTAGTCTCACCTATTGAATTTATGAGCTATAGTATGAGTTATGCTGGATTGAGTGTCAAGACATTCTTTCATAATAATGAACTTAAGTCAAGACTTAATATGAACTCAATGGGAATTATTGCTTAGAACTGACTGGATATGAATATGAGATGGAAACTTTTACCATAGTTGAGTCCAGATTTCCAAATGGGTTCATTCTACCATAGTTGAGTCCGGATTCCCAATGCATGTATCTCATGAGATGGAAACCTTCTACCTTACTTGGGTCCAGGTTTCTAGAAGCAATCTCCTTATCCCATAAATTATGTAGCCACATAGGTATTTATCTAAAGGATCCACCTCAGCTAAGAGTATGGTTCTACCTTAGGCAAGTATGACAACCCCTTTTCGGGGTGGGGTAGACACCGGATTCCATGTTTAGCTCACATGGTCTATGTCGGTTATGACTTGTTTCCAATATGATAAGAATATGAATTATGAACTATAGTTACTCAATAAGCTTTACTTAGTGTGGGTGGGATTATGGGATCTTACTCATGCATTGCAAAAGTATGCTTTGAGGGTATTTATGGTATGTTTCCATTATGTTATGATGATCTATACGTTGAATATGTTAATGGCTTACGCTTTTACACTAATCTTCATGTTGATCCTTAAACTTAGTAAAGTGCATGGTTTTCAACTAAAATGTCCATTTTAGCATGTTTTCAAGGTTTTTATGCATGACTATCATACTTGGTGCATTTTTGTACTAACCCATATTTTCCTACATTTTCCCAAAGTGTAGGGTCCGGTATTTGAGACGATCTTCCTTTGATTAAAGCATGGATTCAAATATTTTTCTTGCTTGTGGTGAGTCCTCATGGATCCGAGGAAGTGTGATATCTTATAGTTCCTTTCTTTCATTGTATTAGAATTATGGATTTTGTTGTAAGGGTTGTGGTCCTACTTGGTCCTTTGATTGTAATAGATGGCTAATTGAGACAAGTCTAGACTTCCGCTTTGTTATTATTAAAACTTCTTAAGACTTGAAATGCCTTTTTACTCTTATTATTCTAATGCTTTATGTTATGATATGCTAAGTGGCTTACAAGGTGCCTTTAGGGGTATTATGTGCCTTGTTACGTCTAAGGGGTACCCTTGGGTCGTGACAACCTTGGTAATCAGAGCACAAGGTTTAGAATAATTCTAGGATAAAGTAGCATAAGCCATGTCTAGTAAAGTCTTGTTCATGATTGTGAAGCGTGCCATATTTATGAATGATAGGCTATAAGATGTTTAGGAAACTACACTTCATTCATTACTCTTAAGTCGTGCCTTATAGTTTAACTCTATAAAAGTCCCTCTCCTAATCCTTCTCTTGTGTCTTCAAGATATGAATATACGAAGGGCTAACGCAAAATGAATTGTGGGTGACAATGTTAATAAAGGAGCTCCTCCTTAAAGTAATCAAGCTCCTCCAATTAACTAAGCTTCGGTTGATCCCGTGGTTTAGAATATGACCCATGCAGAGTTTAGGTCTACTATCCAAATGTTGGCTCAAGTCATGACGGCTTAAGCCAATAGAGAAGTTATAGGTTTGTTCAATCCTAATATGAATTCCACAGCTTCTAGATTGAGGGATTTTGGAAGGATGAACCCTCCCATGTTTCTTGGTTCCAAAGTGAGAGAGGATCCTCAAGAACTTTTTGAAGAGGTTTATAAAATAATTGATGACTTGGGGGTGACTTCAGTAAAAAAATCAGAGTTGGCCGCCTACCAATTGAAGAGTGTGGCTTAAGTATGGTATACTCAATGGATGAAAAATAGGCTGGTAGGAGTGGGTCCAATAAAGTGGGAAGTGTTCAAATCGGCGTTCCTTGATAGGTTCTTTCCTCGAGATTTGAGAGAATCTAAGGTGGAAGAATTTGTTAACCTTAGTCAAGGAGGTATGAATGTTCAAGAATATTCTCTAAAGTGTACTCAATTTTCCAAGTATGCTCCGACTTTAGTGGAGGACTCAAGGGATATGATGAGTAGGTATTTGACGGGGGTGTCTAGATTAGTGAGAAAAGAATGTTGTTCGTCAATGCTTCATGATAATATGGATGTCTCATGTCTCATGGTGTATGCCCAACAAATGGAGGAAGAGAAACTGTAAGACAAGAATAGGGAGGTGAAAAGAGCTAGAACCAGTGATGGGAATTTCTCCAATGCTAGGTTTGATGGACAAGGTCAACCAAGGTTCAAACAAAGGTTCTACAACTAAGGCTCCTATAGTGCTCCAAGGGTCAACAAGGATAGGGTGTCAAAACCTAACCCTCAAGGAGGCAATAATGGTGGTTCTTATGTTGCTAGGCCTAATTGTGCAAAGTGTGGTAGAAAACATTATGGCAAGTGCGTAGTTGGCTAGGATGGGTGCTATGGTTGTGGGAATAGTGGCCACAAGATGAGAAATTTTCTAATGTTTAGGGTTAAGGGGAGAGAAGATAAGCAAGCTCCTCCATGCAGTTAAAACCCCAATGCTCAAAAGCAAAACCGCTTTTGTGCTCTTCAATCCTGAGGTGACCAAGAAAGCTCCCCGAATGTTTTGATCGGTATGTTAAAAGTCTTTTCTATTGATGTATATGCCTTGTTAGATCCTGGTGCCACTTTGTCCTTTGTGACACCTTTTGTGGCCATGAAGTTTGAAATACACCTCGAAGTATTAATAGAACCTTTTTTGGTTTCTACCTTGGTTGGTGACTGGGTAGTGGCAAAAAGAGTCTATAGAAGTTGTCGCATTTCCTTGTCCCATATAGTTACTTTGGTAGCTTGATAGAGTTGGACATGTTAGATTTTGACGTGATTTTGGGTATGGATTGGTTGCATGCATTTTATGCCTCTATAGATTGTAGGACTCGGGTGGTTAAATTCCAATTTACAAATGAACCTATTTTTGAATGGAAGGGGGGAAATTCCATCACTCGAGGTCAATTTGTTTCTTGTCTTAAAGCAAGGAAAATGATCTCCAAAGGGTGTATTTACCATATTGTTAGAGTTATGGATGTTGAGTTTGAAACCCCTTTTCTAGAGTCGATTCCGTTAGTGTATGAGTTTCTAGAGGTTTTCCCCGATGAGTTGCCTGGTATTCCTCTCAAGCGGGAAATATATTTTGGTATTTATCTTTTACCGGATATGCAACCTATCTCCATTCTCCTTATAGAATGGCTCCGGCCAAGTTGAAAGAGAAACTATAGGATTTTCTAGGTAAGGGTTTTATTCGACCGAGTATCTCTCCATGGGGTGCTCCGGTGTTATTTGTTAAAAAGAAGGATGGGTCTCTTAGAATGTGCATCGATTATCATCCATTGAACAAAGTGACCATCAAGAATAAATACCCCCTTTCGAGAATTGATGACTTGTTTGATAAACTTCAAGGGGCTAGCTATTTTTTCCAAAATTGACCTTCGTTTGGGATACCACCAATTCAGGGTAAGAGGGGATGATATACCCTAGACGGCTTTCCGAACTAGGTATAGGTATTGTGAATTCCTTGTGATGTCATTTGGCCTAACTAATCCCCTGACGACATTTATGTACCTAATGAATAGAGTGTTTAGGCAATACCTAGACATGTTTGTGATTGTGTTTATCGATGATAATTTGATCTACTCAAAGAGTGAAAATGATCATATGGACCATTTGAGAATTGTGTTATAAGTTCTTAAGGACCAACAACTCTTTGCGAAATTTATCAACTGTGAATTTTGGTTAAGGTCCATACCTTTCCTTGGTCATATTGTGTCAAGCAAAGGTATTGAGGTAGATCCTAAGAAGACGGATGTGGTCAAGAGTTGTCCTAGACCTCAAACTCCTTTCGACATTAGAAGTTTTTTGGGTTTGGCCAGTTAATATAGGAGGTTTGTAGAGGGATTTTCATCCATTGCTTCTCCGTTAACGGCTTTGACTCAAAAGAAGGCTAAGTTTGAGTGGTCGGAGGCCTGTGAGAAAAGCTTCCAAGAGTTGAAAGATAGACTTACTTCCGCTTCGGTGTTGACTTTACCGAAAGGTACAGATGGTTTTGTTGTTTATTATGATGCCTCTAGAGTTGGGTTAGGATGTGTCCTCATACAAAATGGGAAAGTGATTGGCTATGGTTCAAGGCAACTTAAAGTACATGAGAAGAATTATCCGACCCATGATCTTGAATTAGCGGCGGTAGTATTTACCTTGAAAATATGGAGACATTACTTGTATAGGGTCCATGTTGATTTTTTCACCAATCACAAGAGTCTTCAGTATGTGTTTAGTAAAAATAACTTGAATCTTCGACAACGAAGGTAGTTAGAATTGTTGAAAGACTATGATATTAGTATCCTTTACCACCCCGACAAAGCTAATGTCATAGCGGATGCACTTAATAGATTTTCTAAGGGTAGTGTGACTCAAGTAGAGGATGGAAAGAAAGAGTTGGTTCATGATGTGCATATGTTGGCCCGACTAGGTGTTCAACTAGTGGACTCTGCCAAGGTTGGTGTCATGGTCCATAATGGTTCCGAGTCATCCTTTGTTATGGATGTGAAGTCTAAACAAGGCCTTGATCCTTTGTAGTTGAGTTGAAAAAGTCGGTACTCAAAAAGTCTGTACAGGCTTTCTCCCAAGGGGGAGATGGGGTGTTAAGGTACCAAGGTCTGTTATGTGTTCCTGATGTTGATGGTTTGAAGGAGTAAATTTTAGAAGAAGCTCATGGTTCTTGATATTCTATTCATCCGGGATCCACCAAGATATACCGTGACCTACGGGAAGTCTATTGGTAGAGTGGTACGAAAAAGTATATTACGGGATTTGTAGCCAAATGTCCTAATTTTCAAAAAGTTAAGGTTGAGAATCAAAGGCTGGGAGGCTTCTTACAAGATATATCAATTCCTACTTGGAAGTGGGGAGAGGTGAATATGGAATTTATTGTGGGTTTGCCTCGTACCTGAAGGCAATATGATTCTTTTGGGTCATTATAGAAACGATGACAAAATCAGCCCACTTTATTCCCATCAAGGTTTCTCATTCGGCGGAAGAGTATGCCAAGTTGTATATAAGAGAGATAGTGAAGTTGCATGGGTCCCTTTATCTATTATTTTGGATCAGGGTACTCAATTTACTTCACACTTTTAAAAGTCATTCCAAAAAGGGCTTGTTACTAAAGTGAAGCTTAGTACCGCTTTCCACCCTCAAATGGATGGTCAAGCAGAACGCACTATTCAGACCTTAGAAGACATGTTGAGGGCATGTGTTATAGATTTCAAAGGCAATTGGGATGATTGCCATTGATAGAATTTTCCTACAATAATAATTATCATTCTAGCATCGATACGGCGCTCTTTAAAGCCTTTTATGGTAGGAGATGTAGGTCTCTAGTTGGTTGGTTTGAGGTAGGTGAAATTGCTCTTATTGGTGCTGAATCAATTTATGAAGCCATTGAAAAAGTTCGGCTCATTAGAGAGAGGTTGAGAATGGCTCAAAGTAAGAAAAAGTCTTATGTCGATATGAGAAGAAGGGAATTATAATTTGAAGTTAATGATTGGGTCTATTTGAAAATCTCACACATGAAGGATGTGTTGAGGTTTGGCAAGAAAGGGAAACTTAGTCCCCGATATGTGGGTCCATATCAAATTTTGAAGCGTGTTGGGAATGTTTCTTATGATTTGGATTTGCCAAATGAGTTTGCTCCGGGTCATCCGGTATTCCATGTTTCTATGCTTAAAAAGTGTATTGGAGATCCTGTATCCATTATTCCCCTAGAAGGGTTGGGAGTTGAATGAAAGCCTTTCCTATGAAGAGGTACCGACAGAGATTCTAGACCAACAAGTCAAGAGATTGAGAAACAAGGAAATAACTTCCGTAAAGGTTTTATGGAGGAATCATTTTGTTAAGGGTGTTACTTGGGAGGCCGAGGCCGATATGAAGTCCCAATATCCTCATATTTTCCCTTCTACTCCTAATCAAGTTTGAGGTAACTAGTTCCTCTTAAGTTTTAGTATTTTGGGAGTCATGTGTGTTATATGAGTTTTTCCATGATTTCCTTGTGTTATGCATATTCCTTATGAAATTCATATGCAGTGAGAAAATGAGTTTTCATGAATTATGTTCCTCATGTTGTTGTGCATTTAGTATGAATTGTCTATTTTGACTTTATGAGATGTGTTGATGAACATGCTTTAGTATGCTTTTGAGAGTAATTGTATATTGGCTCCATGATGTTGAGTTGAGCATTATTTTATTTTGAGAAGGTAGTTCCTCCTATGAATATGAGAACTATTGAGTTTCATGCATATTGGGTTACTAGACGTAGTTCCTACTTCCTTATATGTTTTGAGATGGAGTTGATGTTTCCTCCTTTGAATTGTGCATTATTTTGAAACATCATGCATGATGGGTTGCAAGTCTTGAATCTTTAATTGTGAAAGGTGCCTAAATCTTCATTCGAGGACGAATGTTCCCAAGGTGGAGATATGTAACATTTCGAAAAACTAGCAGACTAAAATAGAGCCTAACTTAAGGGTTAGAGTTGTAAATAACTCCCGGTACTCAATATACATGCTTTTAGGTTAATACATCAAGGTACGACCCCACCCCCCAAGGACCAACCATGTGTCCTTGAGGAGGACCCTTTAAAAGGTGAAAAAAAAGGTGCCTCGGTAGTCCACCCACGAGGGGGAACCACGACCAGTAAGTGGAACCACACCTCGTGGGTCATGGACGTTGGTTGAGGCCCTAGGAAACAAGTCCTAGAACCCCTACCACGGTTCACCAACACAGGCCGTGGGTCCTTCCACGGTCTGTCAGTGGTGGGCGTGGATGGGGCTGGGAAACTGCCTTTTGCGAGTTAGACTTAGGGGCTTTTTGGGGTTTTTATTTTTAATTAACTATTAAGTGTTGTCATTTTGCACTAAAATAAAATAACTATATAAATATTTTAGACACCTAAAGTAACTCATCAAAATCATAATTTCTAAATCCCCAAATCAAAACCAAACCCTTTCAGAAATATTCTCTCTAAAACTCAAAGGAAGAAGAATAAGAAAGGTGAAGGTAGGGTTGAAGGATTCATCTTCTCTACTCAATTTCATGAGAATTCTTCACCAAGATATGGTAGCTCTTCATCCATGGGAAGCCTTCACCCATGGAGCCCCTTCAAAACCCCTAATTTCAAAGTAAGAAATCCTAAAATCTAGGGTTTGACTTCCATCTCATGGATTCTATTCAAATTCATTTTTAATGATTGAATTATTTTGTATAATGGATATGTTGATGATTTTATGTGGTTTTATCTTGAATTCCCCAAGAACCCATGAGTTCCCCCATTTTTCCCAATTTTGGATCTCAAAGTGTGGGTATTGATAGATGCAAGTAGAATATGATATGCATCTAGTAATTGAATTACTTGGACTATGTTATCATCTATGTCTACTGTAGTAATTCTAGATGTGTTGATGGATTGTGATCTATGGTCCTTGAAGGGCAAAGTATGAGAATTATGCATGATTATGAGAATTAGATATATGATTTATGAACACTTTGAGAGTAAAGTGAGTATGACTATGATCTAGTTGTTGTGTTGATGTAATTTATCCTTATGTACACACTTTTGTATGAATATGATATGATGTGAAAGGTTTGTCACATGTAGTGATTCTATAGTTGGAAGACTAGTCTCACATATTGAATATATGAGTTGTAGTATGAGTTACGTTGGATTGAGTGTCAAGATATTCTTCCATAATTATGAACTTAAGTCAAGACTTAATATGAACTCAATGGGAATTAATTCTTAGCACCGAGTGTATATGAATATGAGATGGAAGATTTTACCATAGTTGAGTTCGGCTTTCCAAATGGGTACTTTCTACCATAATTGAGTCCGAGTTTCCAAAGTATGTATCTCATGAGATGGAAACCTTCTACCATAGATGAGTCCTGGTTTCTAGAAAAAATATCCTTATCCCATAAAATATGTGACCATAGAGGTGTTTAGCTAGTGGACCCACCTAATCTAAGAGTACGGTTCTACCTTAGGCAAGTAGGATAACCCCTTTTCGGTGTGGGGTAGACACCAAATTCCATGTTTAGCTCACATGTTCTATTTCATTTAAGGCTTGTTCCCAACATGATAATAACATGAATTATGAACTATAGATACTCCTGAAGCTTTACTTAGTATAGGTGGGATTATGGGATCTTACTCATGCATTGTAGAAGTATGCTTTGAGGGTATTTATGGTATGTTTCCATTATGTTATGATGATCTATATGTTGAATATACCTATGGCATATGCTTTTACACTAATCTTCATGATGATCCTTAAACTTGGTAAAGTGCATGGTTTTCAACTAAAATGTCCCTTTTAGCATGTTTTCAAGGTTTTTATGCATGACTATCATACTTCGTGGATTTTTGTACTAACCCATATTTTCCTAGATTTTTCCAAAGTGTAGGGTCCGGTGTTTGAGGTTATCTTCCTTTGATTCAAGCTTGGATTCGACTATTATCCTTTCTTGTGGTGAGTCCTCATGGATTCGAGGACGAGTGATATTTTGTATTTACTTTATTTCATTGTATCAGACTTTCGGATTTTGTTGTAAGGGCTGTGAACTTATTTGATACTTCGATTGTACTAGATGGCTAACTGAGACAAGTCTAGTCTTCTGCTTTGCTTTTATGAAAACTTCTTAAGACTTGAAATGCCTTTTTACTCTTATTGTTCTAATGCTTTATGTTATGTTATGCTAAGTGGCTTACATGGTGCCTTTAGGGGTATTATGTGCCTTGTTACATCTAGGGGGTACCCTTGGGTCGTGACAAAATCAAATATTATTGATAACGAAACACGAAGGGTGAATCCCAACTTAGCACGGTTTCACCAAAATTGATTGTGCATAGCACTTGTGTTTATCAAAGAAGGTTGGTGAACTCCAGTAGAAAAGGCGATGCACCAAGTGAGAACGGCGGTCCTGATGCACATCACCCAAAGCGACAGTGTGCAAGACAAAGATTTAATGCTCGCGGTGAGCCAAGGTGGTATTCGACGATACACCAGACCAGAAAGGCTATCTCAATTGAGTACACCAACATAGATTCAAACACCTGAAGCCTAGATCATCGTAAGTCCAGCTGAAGAGAAAAAGGCGTGTCATCGATAAGGATTGGTGAGCCCGATTAATGTCACTAATTCAGTTACAAAGTGAATTTTGTGCCGAATTTTGGGACAATACAAATATCCAAAGGATATAATTTTTAGAGATTTGAATAGTGTGAGAGAACATGAAGAAGAGTTCATAGTTATTAAGTTTAGAGTTGAGAGTACTTTACCTTTGAAATGACGTCGAAGACATAATAATGCTATAAGGCTTATGAGTCTAAGGCAGCACTAGTATATCCTAGACTAAGGCTGAACATGCTTCTGAAAAAAGGCAATAGCACAAGTAAATCACACAACATGTAGCAATACATATATAACCCCAACTAACATAGTACTACCTTCGAGACAACAACGATAAGCCTAAACATGGTTTGTAAAAAGAAAATTAGGAATAACTAGATACCCACCCTGAATTTAGAATAATCAACATGAATGTACACATTCACGCTCAATCTAATTAGAAAGAAAGTTGTAGCCTACCTGTAGGTCGATCGTGCGAGCTCAAATCACAAGGCTAAAATTTTTCCTATCCGAATATCCATTGAATGTTGCCACACTAACAAGAATAAAATGACAATGTTAGTATGACTATTTAGACACATAAATCACATTAAACTGAAACAAACCAATTTTAGTGTCAAATGGAAATTGTGGGAATGCACAAGAATTTACGGAATGGACTCTGTCAATAGATCCTAAACTATGCCTCAAACTTTGTGTTCCAAAATTGACACTATCCAAGGCCCGAATCAGCAGAAACAACAATCATGAAAAAATCAACAAGCAAATCAAGCCAAGGAAGCAGCTAAAACACCAAAATTACCTCAAATAAAGGTTTCTCAACGCAATCCAATAACTCCACCACGTGGCCACACCCCTAACGAACACATATGAGTTTGTATCACTGAAATCAGAGCTCAAATGAAAGATAAATCACCAAAACAAATGGTCAATAGCCGTTGAAAATGCAACCAAGTCTTAATTAAAATCCTATTTGATGATATCGCTTAAGTGGCCACTAATTTCGTCTAAATGACAAGCCTAAAAGAGGTGGGCCTTGCTTTTGTGAACTCCTGGCTGAAAAAGAGAACCTCGCTTAGGTTAACCCAATCCATATAAGCGGCACTTTAGCGACAGTTGGACATCAGACACCAGAATATTTTAGTAACATCTCTTGGTCTCTGCCCAGGGCTCGGGATTGGTTTGGAATCCTACATAAACTTTCTTTCTCATTCGGCCTATGATTCCTACTAAGTACCTTTGTTTTGGTACTTATGATACACTCTACATCTTTTCATGATGCAGGTCTTAGTACTAGCTACCAACGGTGATCGTTCGTGCCATCTTTCGCAGCTTGTAGATATCGAAGATGAGGGTGAGCACTTGACATCCTCGATTAGAATGTCTTCTTATGTATATGTTAGCTAGTCTTTTTCTTTGAGACAATTTGTTGCTGTCCACTTTTGGGACTTGTATTTGATTATATTAGACAGCTTTGTACTCGTGGCTTTCAAGTTCTGGAAGGGTTTCCATTGTACATAGTTTTTGGTTTGCTTCCATTTTTGTCATTTCTTATTGTTAGTGTTATTTTTTTGTGTTTAGTTCTACCCTTTTACTCACTTATTGTCATTTTAGGTATGGGTTTTTTAGTTCTACTCTTTTCCTCACTATTGGTGGATTTAGTAGGTGTCATCATGACTCACAAAGTCAGGTCGTGACAAAAATTTCATATCAATAAGGAATTATTCCGACCATCGTAATATGTTTGTGATAGATGAGATTAGTACATTTTTGCAAAATGTCGTTATATAGCATTGTGGAAGTTTGAAATCACCGTATATCGTATAAAAAATCATGGCAATAACTCTTATTTTCTTATAGTGACCCCATAACATATTAGGTATTCTGAAAGCAGTTATGGAAGTTCTAAATCATCTTTTGAGAAAACTAAACACTCGACAGGTTAAATGTATCACTTACTTGAAATCAACAACCTTCTTAAACTTAAAGCATTAGAAGCTCCACCAATACAATTTCATATTGTCCAATCTATGCATAATATCAATAAGCAATGTTAACTATACTAGTGGGGGTAAATCCCAAATTTTTAGGTCAATCCTAAGTCAAATTGAATAAAAAGTTTTAGAAAAAGTCTATTCTCCATCAACCTAGTCAAATCTATAAAAACATTAGAATTAGATTCTATAAGTTCACAATTTTATTTCTACAATCATGTTTTTTGATTTGGATTCCTAGGTCAAATTCTCATGTTTCTACTTTTAGAATTTGGTCTAAAGTTTTCAACTGTATACCATAACTTTTATTTTTAAATTTGATATCCTTGATGTTCATATTTATACATAGATATGACCTTGATCATTATTGTGGCACCAAGCCTTGTGATTGTAAAACTCACCTTTGTTTGGACATAAAGGTCATTATGACTCTGCCGTAATAAAAAATATATGAGCAGAGGTCAACTCCTAACATACCTTTTAGAACAAAATCCTTATTTTGTATTCATAGTGAGTTAATAATGTTGAGTTTCACATTCACAGTTGGTGAGTCATTGTAACAGCTCAAAATCTAGTACACTAAGCAAGGTACCAAGTGAGAGGTCACAAGCCAAAGACTGAGCCTGGGTACCTTTCACGAATGCCTAGACGAGTCGTGAAGGGCACCAGGAGGTGTTGTGTGGGTCGTGAAGGCTAACAGAGTTAGGTCAAAAATGTCTCCCCTCCCAGAGCACCTAAATGACTTGTGGTGGGGACCACGACACATAGTGATGCCCGTGAAAGTGGAGATAGTAGCCACGTTGAAGCTGACCCTTCACACGCGCCATTAGATGGCTTATGAGAGCCATGATGTCTTATGGAGTGGGTCATGAGGTGCGTGGGGTTTGGGGAGATTTTCCAGTCCAGTGGTCCAAGGGCCAAGACAGCCTAGATGGCTTGTGGACCCTTAGACGGCTCGTAGAGACTATCGTGTGGGGACTACATTAACGGTAAGTTCAAGGTCTTTTGGGTGTTTTCCAGATTTCTTTAAAATAGTTCTATGTCATTTTGCCTATTCCTAGGACCCCTGTATAAGTGATTTTAACCATAAAACTTACCCATTCAATTCATTCTCTTAAATTTACCAAAGTAAATCAAGTTCTTCCTTTTCAAAATATTTCTCTCTAGAAAACTTGAAGAAGAAGGGTTCAACCTAGGGTTTCAAGGCAAGTCTACAATTCCACCATTAAAGACAAACTTTTGGCATTGAGGTATGATAGTTTTCATCCATCGATTCCTTCCATTCATGGAGTTCCCAAATTATCCTACTTTCAAAGTTAGAAATCCCCAATTGAGTTAGGGTTTTTCTTATATATTATGGGTTCTCTTGATTATTGATTTAATTGATGGAATTATGATCTCTTATGCATGAATTGATGAAATTCTATGGTTTTATGATGATTCCCCATGAACCCATGTAATTTCCAGATTTTCCAAATTATGATAATATGATGTGGGTTTTGGATTATGAATGAAGAGTTTATGGAATTAAGTATGTTGTTATGAAATTCATGTAAATGTTTTAAGGATGTTTGAGAGTGAAGCATCAATGATAATGTTGTTGTTGTGTTGTTGAAAGGATTTTCTCATATACACATGAAAGTATGATTGTGAAAGGTTTTCTCACATAGTAAGGGTTCTAAGGTTGAAAGGTCTTCTCACCTAAATAAATCAATGGAGTTATCCTAATGTCATTCCATGGATGACTTATGACTTATGACCTAGCTTGGATTGGAAAGATGACGTGCCCTTCCATGGATAATGAGAAAAAGTAAGAAAATGACTATTTCGTGGGATTTATGTTTAGCACCGTGAGGATATTGAGATGAAATCTCTCCTATGAGTAGCCCTTACCTATGTTACCCATAGGATAATTTTCTTGATAGACATTAGGTAGTGGATCCACAATAACTAGAAGTTCATGGTCCTTACCTTGGCAAGTAGGAGCCCTTTTCGGTGTGTGAGACACCAAGGGATCATGCTATAGCTCACATGATCTCTATGTTGGTTAAGGATACTTCCCATAATAATAATGAACTAAGGTTACATCAAGAACTATCTCACATGTGTTCAAAGATTTGAAAGATGATAGCTTGCATTGAAAATGTTTTATGACTTATGTTTTCTAACCCTTTTTATATCATGTTTTAGCTTGGTCATTGCATGTCATGAAAATGTCTTATTTTAGCATGATTTAAATGTTTATATGCATGGCTATCATACTTGGTACATATTTTGAACTAATGCATACTCTTGCTTACATTTTCCCAAATATAGGGTCCAACAGTTAGGGTTCTTAGTTTCATAGCTAGAGGTTGATTTGAGAGATTCCAAACTTTGGTGAGTACTCATGATTGTGATGGAATATTCTTTGAAGTTCACACAATTGTCTAAATATGCTCCTACAATGGTTGTTGATCCTAGGGCAATGATGAGTAAGTTCGTTTCAGGATTATCCAAAATAGTGGTTAAAGTATGTCGTAACACCATGATCATTAATGACATGGATATCTGTCGTCTCATGGTTCATGCCTAATAGATGGAAGAGGAGAAACTTAAGGAAAAGTCTAGGGAGACAAAGAGGCTAAAATTGGTGATGGTAATTTCTCTTATGCAAGGTCCAATGGACATGATTGTTCTAGATTTTGACAAAGGTTTTCCGGTCCTGGTTCCTCCACTGCTCCTTCTAAGTTAAACAAAGATAGGGTGTCTAACCCTATGCCTCAAGGAGGAAATGATGGTAGATCTTTACTACCTATGTCTACTTGTGCTAAGTGTGGAAAGGAGCATGAGGGTAAGTGCCTAGCCGGAATAGATGGTTGCTTCGGTTGTGGTAAAAGTGGTCATAAGATTAGGGATTTCCCAATTCTTACAACTAAAGAAAGAGAGGGCAAGCAAGTTCCTACAAGTGGTTCAGGTTCAAATGCTTCTAAGCAAAATAGACTCTATGTGTTTCAGATTCGTGGTGAACAAGAGGGTTCTCCTGATGTGGTTACCGGTATGTTGAAAGTCTTCCAACTTGATGTTTATGCTTCCCTTGATCCCTGTAATACCTTATTTTTTGTAATGCCATATGTGGCTATGAGGTTTGATGTTTTCTGGATGTGTTGTTAGATCATTTCTGTCTCTATTCCTTTTGGTTGTTCTATTGTGGCTAAGAGGGTCTATAGAAAGTGTCTCGTTTCCTTGTCCCATAGAGTTACTCTTGTTGACTTGGCAGAGTTCGATATGATAGATTTTGATTTTATCCTTGGTTTGGATTGGGTGAACTCAATTATGCTTTTATAGACCGTAGAATGTGTAGTCAAATTTTAGTTTCCAAATGAGCCTATCCTAGAGTGGAAAGGGGGAAATTCTATGCCTACGGGTCATTTTGTCTCCTGTCCTAAATCTAGAAAGATGATTCGTAAGGGTTACATATACCATCTAGTTAGTGTGAGGGATGTGGATTCCGAAACACCTACTCTTGAGTCGATCCCTATTGTTAATGAGTTTCCAGAAGTGTTCCCTAATGACTTACCCGATATTCCTCCCGAGCAGGAAATAGACTTCACTATTGACCTTCTCCTAGATACGCAACCTATCTCTATTCCTTCTTACTGAATGGCTCCGACATAATTAAAAGAGTTGAAAGAGCAATTGAAAGATTTGTTGGATAAGGATTTCATCCGACCGAGTATCTCTATTAGGGTGCTCCAATTTTGTATGTTAGAATGAAGGATGGTTCTCTCCGTATGTGTATAGACTATCAATAGTTGATTAAAGTTACTATTAAGAATAAGTATCCTCTTCGAAGGATAGATGATCTTTTAGACCAACTTCAAGAAGTGAGTTACTTCTCTAAGATTGACCTTCGAACGGGTTATCACCAATTGATGGTGAAGGAAGATGATATTCTGAAAACAGCTTTTAGAACTCGCTATGGTCATTATGAGTTTTTGGTAATGTCATTTTGTTTGACTAATGCTCCGATGGTATTTATGGATTTGATGAATAAGGTGTTTAGACAATATCTTGACATGTTTATGATTGTGTTCATTGATGACATACTGATTTATTCAAGAAGTGAGGATGATCACATCAATCATTTAACAATTATGTTACAAATTCTCAAAGACTAACAGCTCTTTGCAAAGTTTAGCAAATGTGAGTTTTGACGAAGGTCAGTAGCTTTCCTTGGTCACATTGTTTTAAGTAAGGTTATTGAGGTAGATCCTAAGAAGACGGATGTGGTCAAGAATTGTCCTAGACCTCTATCCCCTTTAGTTATTAGAAGCTTCTTGGGTTAAGCTAGCTACTACAAAAGGTTTGTTAAAGGGTTTTCTTCCATTGAAAGCCTTGACTCAGAAGAAGGCTAAATTCATATGGTCTGAAGCATGCGAGAAGAGTTTTCAGGAATTGAAGGATAGATTGATTTCCGCTCCGGTGCTGACCTTATCGAAAGGGAATGCGGGTCTTGTTGTTTGAAGCCTTGAGAATTGGGTTAGGATATGTAATTATGAAAAATGGGAAGGTTATTGCATATGTTTCAAGGCAACTTAAGGTTTATGAAAAGAATTATCCTACCCATCATTTTAGTTTGTGATCGTGGTGTTTTATATCATGATTTATTGGACATAAGTAAAATATTCAATATTATTTTGGGCTCTAGGTGCGCCAAAACCCTATGAGTCTCTCAAGTACCAAACCTTACACACCAAAAATTTTAAGTATATCATAAAAATGAATAGAAATCTTGTAGAATCCTTCCTAATTCTCTAGTCAAGAGATTTGTCTACTACTTCTTGGCATTGACATACATAATTTTGATCAAACCTTGTAACACTGATACGTCCAAACTTACACCTCAATTAAGAAGTATAAACTATCAAAGTCAATTATAGAACTCAATTGGAGTTGAGGTCGATCCCACTAGGAAATTACAACAATAACAAACTTACTGACGGTTGTATTCAAGATTAATTGAATTAGCAAGACTTGGATTGTGCTCCCCATGACCTTTTAATTTCGACTCAAATTCGATACAAATAATGGTTTATTACCAACATTATATTTTTATAGCAATTTGGGCACATCTAAATGCTTTCAGCCTTATTAGATGACTTTCACTCTTCTTCTCTCGGTCTTAGGGTGTATTAAATCTTACCCTTCCATACTTTTTAAGAAGGTTATTTTCTCTTGAGCTCTAACCTTTAAAATGAGTTAGTGCGATTTATTTCCAGATTTTCCTAATCGTGACTTTTCTCTTGAACAAATGATGAGTACATGCATTTTCTAATGCATGCACTCATTAGAAGACAGTCATTATGAAGGTAGAAACAACATATGCAGTTAACAATCAAAAGTTATTCACGTTTGAATTTGTCATTCTGATTTAGTCATGGTTTCGAAAACCCTAGTTGTGATGTTTATCCACTCATATTTTCAATAAAACAAACAGTGGAGATTATTGGAAGCATAAAAAAATAGACAAAATAATAGTAAAACCAAAAGTGTCTTGATTATCAGCACTTAATCAAGATCACAAAATTTAATCACCAAATGTTCAACCAAAAAATGTGTTCAAAAAGAAAGCTATCGTTTCTCCCCATTTAAGATATCTTAGAGTTTCAATATTCATTCAAAATTAAACCCTAAGGAATTAAAATATTCTTAGAAAAGAGTCTTACATGAAGTAGGAGAAATACTGAGACACTATTCACAAGCAAGGTGATAGTCCGTGAGGAAGTACACTGCCTATAAACCCCTTTGTAAACCCACACTTAGATAAAAAGTTGTCTATCTTCATTGCACGAGCCACTGTGCAGCTTGTATAGTGTACCACGATCCGTTTGGGGCCTCATTTAGTTACACTTCACTTTCCTTTCTTTTAGATCACTTCCACGAGCATCTTCATTGCTCGTACAACACTTCACGGCTCGTATAGACACCAGTGTAGTCTCTTTCACTTGCCATGTCACTTTTACTCCTTTCCTTCCTTCAATTCATTCCAAGTGTTTTTAACTACACATTAGCAAAATAAACATCATATCCACATAAACAAGCTCGACTTCTTTCACTAATCCTTTGTTTTGTCAGTCAAATGTGCTATGAGTTCATGACACATCAACACCCTCAACTTAGAACTATTACTTGTCCTCAACTGATGAAAAAGAACAACATTTAATGCTCAAATACATAGGAACAACATCACAGATATGCATCAACTATTTCCACAACACTTCAATCTAAAATTATCTACTTAACATGCAAGGATCAATGGACGATATCCCATTACACACAACCAGTCATGCTTATACTAGTATCAACAATTAACTAACATAACAAACTAGAAAAAGCAAACATAGTGCCCTCACACTAAAGAAGTCCCTCACACATGATATTTGTGACTAACAAGTACTATGACTCTCCAAAAGAACTTCTAACGCTGCAAGTGTACATACCATAGGCTTGCCCTTGTTTTCTGTACTTCAACTATCGAATAATTGGAATAGGATCACTATATGACTTTTATTGGCTTGTAGCGTTGGCTCAAGTTAAGGAGTGGAACATTTTGGTCTATGAGTGACTAGATTACCTTAGTTCCCCAAAGTTCTTATTATAACACATCTCTTATTTGAGTGGCTCCAACCTCTTTTTCTTTAGCACATCCAAGTACCCACATAATATATTTTCTTCTTTTCTTTCTTTTTTCTTTTTGTTTATCATTTTTCTTCTTATTGTAACTACCATTTACTTGAACCATCCATAACATACAATTTGGTTTAGTGCATACGGAATAACCAAGTATATGATACTGCTAAACTATTTATTTTTCATTTAGGTCATGACCACCCTCAACTTAGGGTTTTGGCTTGAGTTGTGGCATCATGCCTTCGCAGAACCAAGGATACAATATCAAAAAGGTGACAACAAATTAAGCCTCCAAGATAAATAGGGTTCAAGGGTTAATGATTTCATTTGGTATTTGTTTTTTGCTAAAGTGGACTAAAGCAAAAAAATGACCTATGATCCTTTCTTATCCAGTTATTTAACAATCTTATCAAGACTACTTGGGAAAGTTCTAGCTTACACCTATAGTGTTAGACTTCCTACCAAACTTACACTCACATGGCACATGCCTACACTTTTAGTACAACCAATTTATGTCCTAGTTAGCAATGGTCAACACGCAAGTATATGAGTGATGTACCATGAGTTTATGGTATTTTTGAAGCATTATAACTGAAGTTAACATGCGTCTTAGGGAAATTTGTTAATAGATGTGATGGTATTTTGGTCTAATCTTGCAGGAATTAGGTTTTGAGAAGTTAGAGTTTAACGTAGCCCAATCATCAGGATTTTGGTAACAGACGAGCTCACCCATGAGCCATCATTTAATTGACGCCCCATAAGTGGAGCCATAAGTGGTGTGTTTAAGGAAATCAGACCAAGTGTGGAACCACGAAGGCTAATAATGCCCCGTATGCTGAGTGCAGGTCATGGATTGATGGTCGTCGCTTGATTCAGAGAAGATGAGTTACAGTACTTGAACAACGAAAGGAAAATATGGACCGTGCATAGACCTATGAGCAAAAAGTGATGACCATCGTCTGAAGACCATATGATGTTGGCCAACTGCAAAACCACGAAGAAGATGACAGATTGTTGATCCAGTCATGGACCGTAGGAAGCCTACCATTGATCGAAACTGCCCAAACCAGAGTTTCCTTAACATCATTCTCCTATAAATACTACTTGTATATTTCATTTTTGGGTGTTAGACCTTTTGTGATACTTTATTTTCTCTTTGATAATTATTTTGCAAACAGTCTTGGCATTTAATTCTTAAATTTAGTTTATGCAATTGGCTCTTAAATTTAAATTCAAGATTTCGGAATTCATCTATTCTTATTGTAAGTTCATGATTTCTATTTCAAACCCTAATATGAATTGTGATAACTCAAGCATGAATAGAAAAATCAACAACTAGGATTGTGGAAACTATGCATAATTAACAAAGTAAAACCATAATTAAGTAATTCTTGAATAATGTTTATGCATGTATTGTTAATTGTTTTGTTTTGAATACTTTTTAATGTTGGCCAACGTTAGAACTCACCTCATTCCTACTTGCCGGACCAAGGAAGTAATGAATCAGAAAGGGATTGAACAACGGAGACTTAGACGTGATAATCCGCTATCTAATAGCCTAACCCATTTACTGTTAAGGCTAATCTAGGGTTAAGGGTAATGGTTAGTAAAGCATACACCCATAGATGGACCAAGTTGTGTTGTGAAATTCCCTATTTGGAGGGTCAATCACTTAGGAGATACAGAACTTACCAACCATGCATGTTAACACTAGGATAAATTTACTATTGTTGGAATTACTGCGTTAAGAACTTATGGGGAACACATGTACCCTAGTTTTCATCTCATATTGATATTTTAAACTGTGAATTGTGATTTATTGTTACTTGTTACTACAAATCAATTTACTGTTACTTTATATACAAATACCCCTTTTTATGGAAGTAATTTGACTAAAAGTAGATAATCGTAAATTAGCCTAAGTCTAGACCATATACCTCTTGGGATCGACCCTAACCTAAAAGTTAGTTTGTTTATTTGACAACGACCGTTTATACTTCTTTAGTGAGGTATAATTTGGGCATATCAAATTTTTGCATCGCTTTAGAAGAATACAGCTTCTAGATTAGACTAATTTTGTTACTGAACTTTAAGTCAAGTATTTCCTGATTTTATGGTTTTTTTTTCTACAGGTCTTATCTATAGTGTATGCCAAGTACATAGAGTCAAGCCAATCTCATGACTCCTTACAATTCAGAATTAATAAGAACTTTGAGAAGAATGGTTGGAAGAGGCTAAATCTCAAGGTACAGAATGATCCAATCAGAGGGGGTCAAGGGGATGGAGCTAGTTTCCAGCCTCTGGGAGTCTTGAATGTTCTTGGACATATTCAGGATAATCCACAAGTTGAAAAAAAGGAAGGAGGGCAAAATCAACCGGCACCAAATATATGTGATAGCTACAGGGTTGATCATAATGCTATGGGGTCGACTGGTGCTATAGTTATCCCTCCACTACCTCTCGAACATACTTTCGTGGTGACTGATGTTTTGCGTAATCAATGACACAACATCTAGTACTAGTGCCTACGATCGTGCCATAGTATAGTAATTCAACCAAGGGTTGGGGTGGTGTCCCAAGGGAGCGGTTTTGAGAATTAATAGAGAAATAAAATTAAGTTCTAACTAGTCGTAGCAAAAGACATCAACGATGAAAAACATTGTAAATTAAAGGGGGACAAAAAAGTGTCAAATATCAATTTGGGGGTTTTGTCACAAGTATAGCAAAAGCAACAAATAGAGCAAGAAAATCAAGTATGGGGAAGAGTTCTTGGGGTGTGACCGCAATACAAGTCGAGATAAATAGTTGGGTACATGCTTTCGATAGGGAATTGGCAAGATAATAGTGACTAGGCTAAGCTTTAGATGGAAATAAGTTCCCTCTCGGGAAACTTACCCTATTTCAAATGCATTCCTCTTAGACACCCATTTGCTGCATGAAGACCAGCCTACGCCTTACCCCACTCACTCTCTCGAGATGAGTGTTAGGATATGGGTCTAGGGCTCACCCTCCAGGCTGATCCTCATGTCGACCCACTCCTTAGGCCATTAATCCAGTGGTCTTGGTTTCGTGACCTCCCTGTCAGGCAAGCCGAAAACACATGGGTGGCTTTGTATTTGCAACTACAAACCCATTAAATTAAACCACAACCACTAGGTGACATCACTATTAAACTACCTCTAACCTATTAGCAAGCAAGACCCAACAATAATACCAACACATATTTGCTAAATCACATCCCAAGAATAGGTTTTTAGCCACACATCAAGAGATAGAAATTTATACTTTCAATGATGTTGAAATCAAATGGGTATAGAGAAATAAGTCTTTATTTGAGCAAAGAAAGAAGAATCAAGAGATCCACTTCCAAATTGGAAGAGATGAAACCCTCTTTTTCTTCAAGTTTCCAAAACTCTCTCCAAACTTAAGAGTAAAATAAAAAGTACTAAAATTATATTAAGAATCTGATATTGGCTAATAATACTAAAAATGTTGATACTAAGCTATAACTCTCAATGAGTATTTATAGTTTACAAAAATCTGTGTTGGGCGGATCATTTGGCGACATTAGTTGGAATCGCCGATCAACTTGTTGATTCACCCTTTGATGTAGTTCATTGTTGTCTTGCACCATCTTCAATATCGTTGTGCTCTGGATCATTAGGCGAAATAGTACTGCTTCATGGAACCCCTCAGCAATGCATCGAATGCTCTCTTTTTCCACCGACTTGATCCTTTACTTCAGGGCTCAGCACACTGGAACAAAAGGCGAAGTGAGACCCTTCGGCAATTCGCCAAGTGAAATCGGCGATCCTCAGGACTTCATTTTCTTGTTCTTTTCAGCCTTTTCGTTCCTTTTTGCAAAATAGTGTCCATGCTTTCCTTCAAACTTCAAATTCTTGAAATTAAAGGTTTTCATCAGATATTGAGATAAAATTAGCATTTGAGTACACAATTTTTATTAAAATATAGCCCTAAATAAGTCTAATTTGTGGACTCATCAACACCCCCCAACTTAAACTTTTGCTTGTCCTCAAGCAAACTCAAGTTCAGCTTTTTAAAAAGGGTGTCTCAAGCAGTGCTACACAAGACTTAATCATGAATGTTGTGTACTCAAAGATTCAAGTTGTGACACACCATTACCAAAGATTCTCATACTGGCAATTCCTGCTACCAGTGCAAGTTCAAGCACAACAAAAAGTATCTAAATGCCCTCACATAAAGAATGATTTCATATTCACACATAGAGGTTAATCAATTCAAGATCAGGAATCAGATGCAACGCTTACACTCAAAAAGAGGAACACAATGCATGTTTTCACCTATAGGTTTGCCCTTATTTTCCAATTGACTTTCGAATTGGCTTACTCAAGATCAAAAAGGTCTTTTCGAGGCATGTAATGGGTCTTAGTGCAAAGGTATGGTCATTAAGGCTCAGTGACTTCTTCGTCCTCGTGAGGTGTGGTGTTCTCAAAACGTCCTTTTTCTTTCCCTTATCACTTTTTATTCTAGTGCTTCTAAGTCAGTCTTTTATTCTCTCTCCATGTATTGCTTGGAAACCCAATCCCTTTTTGCACTTTTTATTCCACAAAATTATTATTATTATATTTTTTTTAAGGGTTTTCATTTTGTTTTGCAATACCATGGGATTGAGGGAAAATTTTCTTGTACTTCTTGACTTCTCCTTTTCCTTTTCACCACACCCCAAACTTAGGTTTTTGGCCTAAGTTGGCTATTCACTAAACCACAAATCAAGAGGATTATAGGTAGTGGGTCAAGTAAGGTCTAGGGTTCATCAAGGTTCTTCCAAAGAAAGGTAAGGCTGAAGGGGTGTTCAAAAGAGTTTCACATACTCATGGGTAGGCCACAAAACAGGTATATGTCAAATTTTGTTCACACTCTTTAAAGTTGCCTTAAATCATTTCAAGAGCACACCACTACACCATTTTAGGCCTACGACCACACTAAATTCGGACAACGCTTGTAAAGTGTTGCCTAAAATACTTTTGGAGACGCTTTTAAAGCGTAGCCCAAGTTTTTAACTTTTAGATTCAATAATATTAGCAACACTTCTAAAGTGTACTCTTTAATGGTATAAGCTACACTTTATAAGTGTTGTTATAATTGGCAACAACTATTTATATTAATGGCCACACTTTTAAAGTGTCCTATTTTTATAATTGTAAAAACAACACATTACAAATGTGGCCTTAGTGTTTTCACTAAAATATTATATTCCCTCCAACATTTTAACATTAAAACTTGTTCTCCCTCCAATTTTTATTGGGCCAAAAAAGTAAAACATTAAAGGTTTCAGCTAAAGAAATTAAAATAAAACTGTTTCACTAAAACTTCAGCTGAAGTTTCCATTTCCCCTCAAACATCAGTGAAGAACGCGATTTTCAGCAGAGGATCCTGAAGAAATTGGCTTTTCTCTCAAGACGAGCTGAAGAACACGTATGATTTTCCTCACAAATTTCCGTTAAACTTCAGTTGATGAACACGATTTTCAGCTGAAGAACTAAAGAACAATACGCTTTCTCTCAAGAAGAACTGAAGAACACGATTTTCATCTCACAGATTCCTTGTTGAAGATTGAAGAGTTAAAGAACACGATTTCCTCACAGATTCCTTGTTGAAGAGCTTTTCCATCAAATTTCTTGTTGAAATTTGAACAAAATGCTTCACAAATGAACTTGCCTCACGTCTTAAAGCTTTAGGGTTGTTGAAATAGAGTTTATCAGGTAAGAAATTCTATCTTTAAAAGTCTAAATTCTAGCTTTATGGTTCTGATATTCTGGTGTATCTTTGAAATTCTAAATTTTAACTTAGGGTTTTGATATTCTTGTGTTGTTGATACGAATTTTGTTGATTTTTAAGACTCTAGCTTGTAGTTGTATTACGTATAAATGGGCTGATTATCTTTGACAGTCTACTTTTTTTTATTTTGTTGAATGTTGAATGTACCAGCTGAAGCTAGGTCGTCTTTCTCTGAAGAATTGAGCTGAAGCTAAATCGTTTTCTCCGAAAACTAAAGAGCTGAAGTTGGCGATACCTACGATTCTCTTCTCCCTAATACAGATTTTGTCAAGCGTAAGTAGTTACTCTACTAATAATCTAGTACTAAAAATAGTCTTTTTGTCAATTGATTGAATTTTTGTTTTGTGTTTAGAAGAGGAGAATAAGAAGAAATTGATTACTTTGGGGTTGTTGGAATGGAACAAATCAAGATTTACAACTGAAATTCCAAAGTATAGGAAGAATGTGCCAAAAATCGTGAACCCTTGGCATATTCAGCAGCTAAAATAAAGGGAATTACTACTCGGAAGCATTTGAGTGAGTTAATATCTATCGTTAATAGGTTGTTTTAACTTTTAATATAAAATCCTCTAAGCTAATTCCAAAGCATATTGTAGAATTGTATGTAGTATCAACTATGGAAAACTTGAACTTCTCTGTTATGCTCTCAATATATCTCATAGTCTTATTGTACTCATGTTCGAGCTTGTATGCTCTTTTAGATGTTTCAACATCGTCGTTTAATGGGAAGTTGTATGAATGTATTTGCTAGAATTATGATTATTGTGTTCCTTTCTCCACATCTTTCGTCACCCCAACAAATGACTTGTTCAACACAATCCTATAATCCACTACACAAAATCTCAGATGTTTACTTCCTTTTGTTACTAACCTCACCTTATTTTCACACCATTGGTAGAATCACATGTTCAGGTTGCTGTTATGATGGTTGTTTCTGAAGTCATTTTCTATGTGTATTTTAGTGTCATTTTCTTTATCTTGTTGTTATACAGAACAAACAACTTGAGTAGAGATGAAGTAAAAGGGGAAAAAAAGAATTGGATATATATGACTTAAATAATTTAAATTTATATTTTTAGGTTGAATTTTTATTTTTTTTTCTCTTTTTTTGTTTTTAGCTTGTTGTTGCTCTTTTATTGTATATTTGGTTTGTGATAGTTGAGGTATTTTGTTTGCTACTTAAGGCTTTTCTCTCTCTTTCTCTCTTTTGGAACCTCTCAACTGTATTTTCCTCAACTTTGTCTAGTTGTTCTTCATTCAAATCATCCTTTATTTTGTTTGTTAATGTATTTCCTTTATTGATGTATCAAATTGTGAAGATGGTTTTCTTGTTCTTCTTGGCTGTTGGTTTGCTCCTGCACAACAAGATCATTATAATTATTATGAGTAGAAATAATAGAGTTAGGTGTCTTACCTGACTATTTCTTCCCAAAGTGTGTTGGTTCTGCCTGTAGTTCTCCTTCTTTCAAACTTGCCACTGCTTATCTCATATCTCATTTGCCTTCTCCTGATTTGGTTGCTGATTTGTGTGTGTAGTTGTGGCTCTAGCCGTCAGTAATTGCTTGGTATGATAATATGAGTCGCAAGGTAAATAGGAATATCATTTTTAGCTTGATTTTGTCTTTGTCGAGCTGCAAATGATTGGATAATAGTGTAGGAAGCTGGTTCAGGGACTATGTCCTTATTAGCCTTCTGAGTAGACACTTGATTCATCATGTTTCTATCTTTTTGTAAATTTGGAGTAGTTTGATCAATGTGTGTCATACATCTTCCCCTTTTTCCACCTTGAGAATTGGAGTTCACTGACCTGCAACTTGGTGTGAGCTTGTAATCTTGAGAACGGATGGATGGATCAAACATGAGTTTAGTTGAAAGACTTTGGTACAACTATCAAATGAAAACTTCAGACATGTTATATAGCTAGGAACACAAACTGTTTTAGTTGGTTAGTCGTCATTATATGTCTTATAAGTTTCCCTTTCTGATATTGGCTTGCGAATGATTTTGAACTTGAGTAGATGAAACATTAATTTTGTTGATGAACTTTTGTACAACTATCCAATTAAAACTGAAGCCATGTTTTGTAGAAAAGTGACTATTTTAGTCTTAAACAGTCTCATTTTGTCTTCTTATAAAGAAAGAAACTTCCTCATTTTGTTTTGTCCTTATCAGCTCAATTTATATGCTTAGGAATATTCCTGTTTTTATCTTCCAAGCATATCCTATGTGCTCTCGATTAATACATATACTTCACTGAATCTGAAATCTGCTAGAATACACAGTAAATGGCATTTTTCCACAAATATATGCAATAATACCATGCTGCAGTTTGTATTTTTCCTTTAAAAAGAAATAAGATGACTTGCTGCCTATATAAAGCTATTATTGCTGCAAAGTAGATAAGATTGAAACAAAAAGCATTTAAGGTACCAGAGAAATAGAAGGCAGCAATGTCAGTTACAAAAAGGAAGCAGCATATGAATCCATGTAATGTATATCTGGGATAACATATAAATAGACACTCAAACTTGTCTTGCTGCCTGTATAAAACTATTATGTATCAGTGAGTATTAGTAATAATGTTTTTTGATGGTATGGTCCATCAAGATGTCTGCATTTGTTCCCATCACCCTTAAGTAAGTTTCAACATGTAATAGTTCCAACCTGAGACATCGTTATTGTCAGGGTGCGTATTCGTTGCTATGATGGTGGTTTCTGAAGTCATTTTCTATGTGTATTTTAGTATCATTTTCTTTATATTATTGTTATACAATATAACAACTTGAGTAGAGATGAAGTAAAAGGGGGAAAAAGAATTGGATAAATATGAGTTAAATAATTTTAATTTTTTTTAGGTTGAATTTTTATTTTTTTTCTATTTTTCTGTTTTTGGCTTGTTGCTCTTTTAGTGTATATTTGGTTGGTGATAGTGGAGGTTGTTTCAATTAGGAGTTTCTTTGAAAGGATTGTGTGTTTTACTTATTTTGGTTTCTAATTTGGATGTGGATTGCAATTTGTAAATCCATTATGTAACTATTTTTTTTTTCTGTAGTTTTATACTTTTGCATATGCACATTTTGATCAAATTTTTTTCCTAAACCAAGAAATCTTCTCATCTATTTCAGATTTTGTTGGGACGAAAGTAATATTATGCAAACACCAAAATCAAGGTACTTCTAATCTCTTAACAATAAAATGACTATATTTTATCCTTGAAATAATGGCATACAATTATGTATTTATTATTATGTATATATTAGAAACAAGAATGGTAACAAGGTACTCGAAACTCGAAACTTGAAACTCACTATGATTCTAATCATTTCATAACATATGATTTTGATTCTGATGATTTGAGGGCTCAAGGTGGCTGCTTAATTCTCTTGAACTTCTTCATCCTGAAGTTTGTCATCTCCATTTTTGCCAAGAAATAGCTACCCTTAGCAGTAGAGGGTATTGTTTTTCTGTGTAGTATTAATGAATAACGTCCAGTTTGTGATTCCATTTGGAGAGTTAGTCAACTGTTTAGTTTGCTTCCCTATAAATATGTTTGCACTGAAAGAATTCAAACTCACAAATAAGTTGCTAGAGCTTTTGTACTAGATGTTGCATTTTCCAAGGAGGTTTACTGTATTAATGAATAACGTCCAATTTGTGATTCCCTGGATAGCTGCTTGCAGTTCTACCTCATTTGACTGCTGTAATTTTTACTTCCTGCCTGCATTTATCCATGAGTAATATCAGTTATGTCTAGCTGTTTGGCCAGTTAAGATATGGAAAGACTGGTGATAATGTGTTTGATATCTTTGTAAATTAAGAACTTCACCCTCACTATACTGGACTGTTTCCCTCCATATTTAGCTACGCATCTATTTTTTCCATAAATTCCAACTAATAGAGTAGGTAGGGAATGAATCATGATCTTTTGAGCCTTGTTATTGTGCTTCATAGTCCACTAATTCATCAAGTGATTTTACAATGAAATTTTCAAAAAAAAGGCAGCAAAGAAGCTCCAAATGTGAACTTTGAAGGGATTGTGTGTTTTACTTAATTTGATTTCTAATTTGGGTTTCTAATTTGGATATGGATTTGTAAATCCATTATGTAACTATATTTTTTTCTGTAGTTTTATACTTTTGCATATTTGTGAAGTAGTTAATGATTTAATGATTGTTACTGAAAGATTAAATATTAATTTCTTCTTCTAGGAATTCAAATATCCCATCCAAGGATTGGATGAATTTAGCAAGGTATAGCAAAGAGTATATTAATGGTGTTGAATCATTTCTAGATTTTGCTTACTCTTATGGAGATCCTCAAGGAGAGGAAATTCAATGTCCATGTGCAAAATGTTGTAATATTCGTTGGACTCGAAGGAATGTAGTGTATGATCATCTAATATGCTATGGATTTGTTAAAGGCTATACTAGATGGATCAATCACGGGGAATGGGATATCAAGTTGAATGTTGATAATGTTATGGATTACTCGCGTGATGATATTGATGGGTTGTTGAATGATCAATTTAGAGATGTTGCACAGGCTGAAGGAGTTTATGATGGTCCAAATGAAGATGCCAAGAAATTCTATAACTTAGTTGAAGAGGCAAGCCAAGAATTATATCCTGGTTGTACAAAATTCTCTAAATTATCATTCACACTTCGTTTATATTTGTTGAAGTGTCTACATGGATGGAGCAATGAATCATTCACTTCTCTTTTAGAGTTATTAAAAGAGGCGATGCCCGAGTTGAACATTCCTCCGTCTTACAATAAAACCAAGTCTATGGTTAAGAATCTTGATCTTGATTATGAGAAAATTGATGCATGTCCCAATGATTGCATGTTGTTTAGGAATGATCATAAGGATGATGAATTTTGTCATACTTGTGGAGCTTCACGATATATTAAATCTCCTGAAGTTGATTGTGAGCTTGAGCCTTCAAAAAAACAACATCGAGTTTCAGCAAAGACTTTGAGACACTTTCCATTAACTCCTAGACTCAAAAGGCTATTTATGTGCTCAAAGACGGCAGATTCTTTGAGGTGGCATGACGAGGAGCGTTCTAAAGATGGAAAGTTAAGGCATCCCGCTGATGGTCTAGCATGGAAAGATTTTGATAGGTTGCATCCAGATTTCGCACTAGATTGTCGCAATGTGAGACTTGGCTTGTCAAGTGATGGATTCAATCCATTTCGAACCATGAGTATATCACATAGCACATGGCCAGTTATGTTGATGGTGTATAATCTGCCGCCTTGGATGTGCATGAAATCTGAATATTCTATACTTCCTTTACTTATACCTGGGCCACGATCACCTGGAAATGACATTGATATTTACTTACAACCATTGATAGATGAGTTAAAATTATTGTGGGATTCTGGGGTTGAAACATATGATGCTTCACGAAATCAAAATTTTCAAATGCGGGCAGCTCTTATGTGGACAATCAATGACTTTCCTGCATATGCTATGTTATCTGGTTGGAGTACAAAAGGAAAGTTTGCTTGCCCTTGTTGTAACTATGGCACTAATTCTCGCTATCTTAAACATAGTCGAAAAATGTGTTATATGGATCATCGTGTTTTTCTACCCATGGATCATCCATGGAGATCTAACAAAAGATCTTTCAATGGAAAAACTGAATTCAGGCCTCCTCCACCTTTCTTAAAGGGAACTGATGTGCTTAATAGCTTATATGATTTTGAAAATGTGTTTGGAAAGAAGAGAAAGAGATCAATTGATGGCCCATGGAAAAAAAGGTCAATTTTTTTTGAATTACCTTATTGGCAGCACAACTTGTTACGCCACAACCTTGATGTAATGTACATAGAGAAGAACATAGTTGATAGCATACTTGGAACTCTTTTGGATATTTCTGGCAAAACAAAGGATCATGCAAAAGCCCGGTATGATTTGAAAGACATGGGAATCAGGAAGAACCTTCATCCAAAAGATATAGAAGATAGTAAGAGAACAAAGTTTGCAAAGGCGTGCTTCTCAATGACAAATGGAGAGAAATCAATTTTTTGTGGAGTTTTAAAGACAGCCAAGCTACCTGATGGTAGTGCCTCCAATATATCTAGGTGTGTGCACTTGGATGAAAGAAAAGTGTCTAATTATAAAATCCATGATGCTCATTTCATGTTGCATTACTTGCTTCCAATACCAATTAAAAGCATTCTTCCTGATCATGTGGCTATTCCTTTGATTCGTCTTAGTTCCTTCTTCCGTCGTTTGTGTCAAAAAGTAATCACATTAGAGGAACTGGATTGCTTAGAAGTAGAGATCATAGAAACAATAAATCAGTTGGAGCGAATTTTTCCTCCTTCATTTTTTGATATAATGATTCATTTGCCTATCCATTTGGCGAATGAAGTGAGATTAGGAGGTCCAGTTCAAAATCGTTGGATGTATTCCACTGAAAGAGAAATGGGTACATTCAAATCATACATCCGCAACAGACGTTATCCAGAAGGTTGCATAGCAGAGACACGAGTGGGAATAGATTGTATGAATTTATTCTCTAAATATCTGCATGGGGGTGTGCATACCAGATTTAATAGAAGAGCTCGAAATAATGATGAATGTGATCCAAGTGATGCAGAAACTGTGAGTTTGTTTCCTAACAAAGGAGTTCCTTTAGGATCAAAGAAAACTGATCCATTCATTTTAGATAACAAGTCACTAAGTCAGGCACATGCATACTTATTGGGAAATTGTGATGAGGTTCAAGAATATATTAGGTACCTTAATTTGAATATAGTATTCTTTTTGTATAATTACTTTTTAACTTATTTTCTTTATTATTTTAACAAAAAAAAGTACATGTTGTGTAGAGAGCATGAGCAAGAGGTTAATAATCAACCACGAAGATCTAAATGGAACAAGGCCAAGAATCATTGTCAAAACTTCTCTCAATGGTTTGAAACTCGTGCTTTGCAAGAGGATGTGCCTGATTTGATAAAACAATTGTCTAGAGGACCAAATTCTGTTGCCAAAAGATATTTTGGGTATCTCATCAATGGATATAGATTCCATGTTAGGCAGCGTGATGCAAGGTGTAAAACACAAAACAATGGTGTTACACTAGTTGCCTCAACTACAAGCTTTGCAAGCTCAAAGGATAAAAATCCGATTGCTGCAGATTTGACTTATTATGGTAGAATAGTTGATATTGTTGAATTAGATTATTATGGTCATTTTAAGGTTGTTCTATTTAAGTGTGATTGGTATGAGGTTGAAAATGATGCTTATGGCCTTACTTATGTCTATTTTAACAAGAGCTGCTCTCAGGAAGAGCCTTTTGTGCTTGGATCTCAAGTACACCAATGCTTCTATGTGCAAGATCCATATGATCAAGATAGACATTATGTTATGAAGATTGTTCTGAGAGACTTGTTTAACATGGGTGATGAAGTTGAAACTAATCTCCCACAAATTTATGAAAACGAGCCATCTGAACATTTGATGGGACCATCTATACCAAAAGATAATGGTGAAGTACTCTTAACAAGGATTGATGTACCAGAAACAATTATTGATGTGCCTTTGGAGGAATTTGTTACTCAACAACTTGAAGTCGAGTATGAAGAGGAGTTTGAAGATGAGTCTGCAGATGAGTTTGAAGACGAGTCTGAAAATGAGTATGAAGATGAGTCTGAAAATGAGTATGAAGATGAGTTTGAAGATGAGTCTGAAGAAGAGTTTGAAGATGACGCACCATGAGTTTCATTATTTTTGTGATGACCATATAGTGCTCACTTACTGTTTTTGTAATTTAATTGTTTTTTTGGTACAAACACATTAAGGTATCTAGTATGTGGAATTGAAGATTAGATCGCTCCAATGTTTAAGTATTCTGTTGGCTTTTTTCATGCTCCCAATTGTTGTTTGGTTAAGCAATTTATGTTGGCTTCTTATCTGATTATTATTTTATTGTGGAACCCATACTTCTAGCTGATTATTATTTTATTAAGGAACCCATACTTCTAGCTGAATATTGTTTTATTTGGCTGTTTGTTATTTATATACTTATTTGTTTCATTTTATTATCAGGCAGTAGGCATTAGAGGCAGAACAGTGAGCTCCTAGTTTTGTCGCTGTCCCGAGTTCATCGCTCCGAAAGAGGTACAACTATTTATCTTTAATTTTTCCTTGTTTGTTTCAGACCAAGAGTGTTGTGCGTTGTTGTGACTGAAATAGTGAGCTGTTAGTTTGTATCAGTTTCTTAGTTGATATGATTTTATTTGTTTTCTTAAAGTTAACTGAGTCTCCTTTTAGTTTGATGCTATGAGGCTTCAAGTTCTAATGTTCAATTTGATCAAAAATAGTTTGTCTAGGTCCTGATTTTGTTTGAATTTATTGAATTAGTTTAGTTGTGGCTCCAGCTTCCCTGCTAGGATATTGTATCTGTACAGGTTATAAAATCAGTTTACAGTGTATATGGTGCTGGAAGTTCTGGAAATTCTAGAAATTTTGGAAACTCAGCTGCTGCAATCTGCTATTATATATAGTACTGAAAATTCTGGAAATTTTAGAAATTTTGGAAACTCAGCTACTGCAATATTTTACAGTGCTGGAAATTCTGGAAATTCTAGAAACTCAGCTGCTGCAATATTATACAGTGCTGGAAATTCTAGAAATTCTAGAAAATCAGCTGCTGCAATATTATACAGTGCTGGAAATTCTGGAAATTCTAAAAACTCAAGCTGCTCCAATATGCTATTATCAATTACTCTTATATAGCTGCTGCAATCTGCTATAATACAGTGCTGGAAATTCTTGAAAGAGTTGAGCTTTTCTATAACTTCTAAAGAGTTGGAAATTCTGGATCTAGGAGTACTAATGAATATGCTAAACAGTTGCTATAAATTACTATATGTAGTAAAGTTCTGGTATCAGTGTATTTTAACATCTTTTTACTTCATCAATAGAATTCCAAGCAATATTGCCTATAGTCATCGGTCAACCTTATATCAAAATTATATTGCTGCTACTTCTTTCACTTAAAGAACCTTATTATTTTGTAGGTTTACTTACTACAGGGAAAGAAATCAAAGAGATTACAACAAAGCAAGAAGAATGAATCAATCAGCAATACTAAAGAAAAAGGGTTCGAATCCAAACAAAGCTCAAAGTCCATTGAAGAATCTGGATTTTGATATGCAATACCGATCAAGTGCTGAATTGGCCAACAAATTCAAGATTAAGAGAGAACAACTTGCAAATGAACGCAATGATAGAGCTAAGAAAGAGCAGGCACCAATACCACATAAAAGAAAGAATTCTGAGGATTTTATTCCACAACAAGGAAAGAGTAAATTGCTTGGGAACAAATCAGTAATTCAATCGTCTACAAGGGAAGAGCTTAGAACCTCACATATGATTGTAGGGAAAGGACAAACTAAACAGAGGTTATTTCAATTTGGAGAGTCCATTCAAGAGAAAGGAATGAAACTTCCTATGAATAACTCTAGGTTCCAAACGTCATTCAAGGAAGGTGTAGTAGATTCAGTATATGTGACTGGAACAACACTAGGTAATGGAGAGGTACAACATGATATTGAGGATCTACTAAACTTCAAACAGGTGAAGAGGAAGTCGGTCCGACCAGCCACCAGTATCGATCAATTTCTGGATAAGCAACAAATACACAATGAACATGATATTCATGATCTACCAAATTGCAAGTAGGTAAAGAGGAAGTCAGTCATACCAGCTAATAGTCTTGATCAGTTTCAGAATAATCAAGGGATACGCATAGATGATGAAACAAAACGTGATAACCACACAATAGCTGATGTCGAATTTATGCATGCTCCTATTATTAATGAACACAGCAAAGGATTGGATGATCTTGTGGATCAAGAAGAACTCGGTGGAGATGAATGTGATGTAGAAGAGGAAATTGACATTGATTGTAGTACAAAAGGTATGTCTTAAACCTTGTAAGATTTATTACTCATTATAAAAGAAATATCTTATTTCCTTTCTGTTACATCAATCTAGAAATATCGAAGCCAAAAAAAGTTCGAGGACAAACAACATGTAAGGATATTCACGCAAGAAATTTGGAAGAAAGAAAGGAGGTGACATTTGATAAAGGACAAGCAATGGGACCAACTAATAAGATAGTGTTAGAATTAAGCAACTTTATAGGAACAATTGCAAGGAATCCTAGATTCATCAGCTTGATGTACACTAGTTGGCATGCGGTGCCAAATGATACTAAAAAGCACATGTGGGAATATATCAATGTAAGAACAATCACTTTTGAGATTGCATATTTAATTATTTGTTTTTACTTACTGAAGCTAAATATATTTTATTTTGCATAGTCCAAATTTCTAATTCCAGTAGAAGGAAAGAAGTGGGTGATGACTGGTCTTCGTGATGCTTGGAGGCGACACAAGCAAAAAATTAAAGAGAACTGTTTTGATAAAAACAGTACCCTTGAGGATATGCTAGCAAAACGTCCTGATGGCATTCCAGATAATCAATTTCGTCAACTGATCGAGTATTGGAAACACCCAACTGTTCAAGTAAGGCTAAAATAGTGCAATTCTACTCATCGACATATTTTGCATCATATATGTTCTTTTTTTTTATTTGTCAATTCAATTATCTCTTTTATTTAACAATAGGCCATATGCGAGATGAATTCTCAAAACAGGAAAAAACAAAAGTGGAGGCATCGAATGGGACCTATTAATTTTGCAAGAGTACGCGTGGCATTGGTAATACTTAGTTGACATTTCTTCGAAAATCTAAATTTCACTTTTTTGTACTTTATTAGAACATATTGATGTTTTTTTTAATTTCTTTTGATATAATCTGTAGCGTGCAGCCAAAGACAACAACGAAGAACCATCAAAGACTGAAATGTTTATTGCAACTCGTACCAAGACGGGAAAGGAAATCCAGGCTGATACCCAAGTTGCAATAGTAAGTTTTTTAAAGAGGATTAGTAGTGAATTTGATTCAGACTTAAAATTTATATATTGTGGGGAGTTTGACTCCATTGCATTTTATCACTTATGTCTTCTTCTTGTGCAAGTGCGAGGATATATCAATTCTTTATCGATGTCGCTGAATTGTTTGCTAGGAAAATTTGTTAATTTTTTTTAGTTCTTGATCGATATCGTAGGACTGGAAATGAAATAGTACTTACAGTTCACTATGGATGCCAATTTTATTCAATAGGCTGAACTTCAGAATCGCCAAAATTCTGGGGAAACAGCTGATGATGCATTTAGGGCAGTGTTTGGAAAGGAGCAACCTGGTCGACTTAGGTGCTATGGTAGATCAGTGACAACAAGTTCTTTGAAGAAAGATGAGGAAATTAACAATCTAAAACAAAAGCATGCCAATGAAATCACTTCTCTAAAGGAAGAATTGAGAGAAGAAATGCGACTTTTATTCACTCAATTGTTGCAAAATAATCCTGGATTGAATTTTCAAGATATACCAGGGTGTGTTGGATCTAACCTTGCTTCACCTGTTGATGCAAGTAGCGCACAAGCTGTAAGAGGCACAAATCTTCCACATTCGTCAGGGTCAGCTCATGATTCGATTCTTCAAAAGGTATTTTGTATTTCACATTCTCTGTTAATAGTCTGCATATTGTTTTTCTTCTAGTCGAGTTGGTGTTCTTGATAAAGAAATTCTGAACTTATTTTACTATCTTGAATCTTTGAAAGTTCAGTTTGTACTTAGTTTTTGTCACTCATTATCTCCTTTCAGCTTCTACACCTAAATTGTTTTTATATTTTTTGTTGTACGAGTGTTGTAGTGTTAAAGGAGGACTCTCGTGATTTTGTGTTGTAGTTGTGTACTTTTTTCCTCTGTTATTTTACTGCTTTGAACTGTGATGGTTGTTGTGAGAGATGGTTTTAGTTTTCATTGCTTAAACTGATTCTCATAGTTAAAGTTGTTGTCCCTTTTAGATTTCTTGGAAGGTTAGAGACTTTATTGTATTTTGTGAGTGAGTTTGTTGTCACTTGTGTTAGTTAAGCTCTATTCTAATGTGGTTTGAGTTGTCATCCTGTTGCTGCTGGTTCTTGTTTCTAGGAATCATTCTTTCCTGTACTTTGGTACCCTGTATCTCAGCCTCATTTTGTTGTCTTCTTTTAATTGATTCTCTTTTTTTCTTTCTGCTGACTGTTTTCACTTGTAGGGCTTGGATGATGATCCTTTTTCTTTGTTTCACTGGTAGGAGTAATAAGATCTTGCCTGCCTGAAATATTATCATTGTTGTCCTGAATTTTCTGCACTTGACCCTGACTTGTAGAATTAATCTGAGACCTGTCTAGAACTTGTTTTTTATTCTGAATGTGATGTTGAGGGGTAGCAGGGGTTCTATGGTCTAGACTATGGTCAATCTGAGTGTTGTCAATGAAATTATTAGAACTAGGGAATGCAAAATTAGTAGTCATACCTGTGTGATGAGTCTGCTGCTGCTGCAATGTTTCCTTAGCAGATTTTGGTCTGTCCATGCTATGTTGAACTGGCCTGTAAGCTTTCCTCTTCTGAGTCTGCCATTCTTCATCAGCTGGCTTGTTGTTATTTCCTTGTTTTTGGTGCTGCAGGTATTGTGAACTAGTGTTTCCATCCTCTCTATTTGTGTATTGCATTTGCAGGTTTCTGGAATCCATTTTGCCTTGTTCCCCTTTGTTTTTGTTCTTCCTATCAGCCTCCAACTCTTTTCTTTTTTTAAATTCCTCATCTCTTTGCTTAATATCAAAGTGTGAATGTGAGAGCTAGTCTTTTGAATTACTGCTGTATTATGGACCAATAATTTAGAAAAAAAATGGTGTTCCTGTAACAATAATAATACTAGTAGTTGATAGCATTTTCGTTAATAGGGATTGTGAAAGGTGTAAGTGCTGACTAATTCTTGAGCACAACAGTCAGCACTAAAGATAAATAAATGCCCAGACTATACATTCCACATACCATGGCTAAAAAATCATTACATCTTTAGGCTGCAGGCATATAAATTGCCAAGTTACCTGCTGCAAGTTTAGAGAGAAGTACTTAAGAGCATACAAAAGTCTTGGGGATAATTTCATGCCCTTGACAAAGAACAACCAAATTTAAATGTACAACCTGATAACTACCAGCTGATAACTACATTTTTTTTTCTTTTCCTATATAATGAATTGATCATTCAACTTGTAATCCCAATTTCTTACATTGTATACTTTGGAACCTAACCTAAATTATGGGAATCCACATCTGCCAGCAAGAACCTGATGCTATTATGCCAGTTCCTGGCCAATACATGACATGTAACAAAGTGTCCTTTGTGTTTACAATAGATACAGTAATCCAGAATTCACGTGCTGATAAATGTTCTATATGATTTGAATATATATATATTGATTTGGATTGGTTGGCTTACAATGAATACTCTCCAATTATGCACTTCCACATTTATTTCACTAATTTATAATTTTATTTTGAATGTGCAGGAAAATGCCGGTAATTGAATTTGAATTGCATGTGGCCAAAAGTAAACTCAATCTATTATAGTGAACGATGAAGAGTTTTTGTACTATTGTCATATACATTTGAATGCATTTGGTTTTTTGGAATTTATTGATAGTAGAGCTCTTTAAGCAATAAATTTCTAAGTATTGGTTGTACAAGATATGTTTCTTGAAGTTTATTTGAAATATATAGCTTCAATTTAATTATTAGCTAATTTTGTGCTTTAGGTCACTTGTATATTTAATTATGTGATTATATATTGAATATATGCAAATAAAAATTATTATTCTTAAAAATAAAAAATTGTGGCTACAAAATTCTACACAACATTGCCACACTTCAAAAGTGTTGTTGTAGGACGTTCAATGTTATCTTGTACATAAGAAAAGTTACACTTTATAAGTGTTGCTCTAGATGAGATATAAAAGGCATCACTTTTTAAGTGTGACCAATAACAAAGCAAAGGCAACACTTTTAAGTGTAGTATAATAAAAAATAGGTGTCGCTAATTCAACACAACAAAGCGTGCCCTTATACCTCTTTGGCTACGCTTTATAAGTGTAGCCAAAGATGGCGACATTTAAAAAGTGTTGCCTAATGTCAAAGGTTACGCTTCTTTAGACCACCCCCTAAAAAGCGTTGCTTAAAGTCCAAAAGTGTAGCCTTTTATCAAAGGCCACACTTTTTGCTAGTTTAGGCAACACTTTACTGGGGTGGCCGTAGGCCTAAAATGGTGTAGTGTACCTTTCTAAATCAATCAGACTAACGAGGAAAATTTTGGGTTTATTCATGCACGGTTCAAAGTAAGCTAATCACACAAGGCATCGACACTCAAGTCAAATAAGACTACACACTTTCGCTAGTGTGCAATGGTTATTATAAGAGAATCAATTCAATAAATGGCAAATCATAACAAAATGCAAAGAGTTCACATATTGTCTATGCAACTTCATTTGGTCTCGTCATAGCCGTGTATTCATGTTCATTCGATTGATAGCACTATTCAAGTCATCAGCATTGATCGGGACTGAGACTTAAATTTTGCAAAAGAACAGGCACGTTCAACACACGAGGGGTAGCAAAAATGTGCAAAAAAAGAAATTTCAGAAGGGTCAAAATCATTTTTGTAATTTAAAACAAAAGAGAGCTATGAGCTCAAACATCCACAAAAAGTAGTGTAAATAACACAATAAAAAACAGACAACCCAAATATACACAGAAACACAAATATCCATAACAAGCAAACAAGGTAGGCCTCACCCCACCACAAATAAATGCAATTTGTCCTCAATAGCAAATGATGAACATCCAATAGTGAGAATAAAGAAAGTAGAGAAAGAGATAATGAGAGGATCCTGTCTACACGCTTAGTCCATTTGTCAGGGCATTGTTTCCTAATGCATTAGCCTTAAATTCGACAATGGTCCCCAGATTGTTATTCTGGGTCTCATTGTGTTCATTTGTCCTAGCTTCTATAGCGATGTTAGCAGCACCCATTCAATCCATGTCATGGCTCGCTAAGAAAGAGCTTATAGTCGTGTAGACTACACGTTTCCATGAAGGAATAGTGGGGTCAATGAGGATCCTCCTACTGGCAATTGCTTTCTTATCACTTTTCTTTCTTTGGCCAGTTTTTCTATCTTCTCATTTTCATTTAAAATCGCGTGCTCTTACATGTCGGGGTTGCATTTCCCTTCTTGCAACTTTTGGTCTAGCCATTTCTGCAAAAGACTTCGAGAAAAGTTAGAAAGTATTTTGAACAGGAACAGGGGAGTTCTGGGTGTAGAATAGCTTCACCAAACCAATTCGCGAAGTACTCATCCATTTAGGCTATTCGCTGAAAATGATGCACAGAAGGTGCAAGGGTACAGAAAAAAGGGCGAATAAGGAGTCCTTCGGCGAGTCGCTGAGTGTGCTTAGCGATATTAGGCTCACCGTCAAAACTTACAGATCGATTAATACATGTAACATTCAGTTAAAGGTGGAATGGGGGGCGTTAGGTGAACCACCGAGCAGTTTGGTAAGCTCTACTCGGCTCGCCAAACAGCCTATCGTGTCTGTTTGCAACCCATTTCTTTCAAATTTAACCCTGTAAATAACGAAGTTTAAGCTTCTAAAGCATGAATTCAACGAAGAGCCATAGCAATTTTTACACACCCATACCAATACAATTTCAAACTAACGCACGATCTAGTGGGCTTCTATCAGTTACTTAGAAAGTATTGAATCATAATCAATAATATATGTAATCCCATCAATTCAGAGCTTCGGAAGAGGTTTAACAATATCAACATTATGCAAATGAGTACAATTTTAATAAATTAAACACAGAGTTTGGACTACCAACTTTTGATGATGAAAAAATACCAATGAAGTGCTAGGCAGCAATGTAAGTCGAATTCAATCACAGATCAATGAAACAAAATACTCTAAAAGTGCAGGAAATAAGAAAACTAGAGTGATGGTGTGACTTTGGAAGATGGAACGTGGGGGAAAATAAGTGAAGGTGAAACTTTTAAACCTTTGGCTTGCAAAGACCATCTAGTTTTTACTCACTCAGTGATGTTAGCCAGGCTCACCTACTCATTCGGTGGAGCACCGATTGTTTAGTTTCTTCATCGATATTTACATAACCTCTGGTTTACGAGGATCCAATCGGTGATCTCCCTCATGACCGCTGATTTGATCGGTGATTCACCAATAATTTCCAAATCTCATCGAGTTTTACAGACTCTAAAGTTGATAATGTCTTGGGTCAAACAGCGGGTAAGATCAGATTCGCCGACCCTTTTAGCGACTCGCTGACAGATTCTATTGCTCGCTAATTTGCACTTTTCGTTCACTCTCCACACTTTCATCTACACAATCAACACATCATTATTTCATCAAAACAAAAGAAACTAATAAATGATTTTGGGTTGCCTCCCAAACAACGCCTTAGTTAACGTCGTGGCATGACGCAAGTCAACCTTCAAAACTCACTCTTGGGGTTAGCCATAGTATCACTAGGCAAACCCCCTTGCTATCTTGGATTAAGATAAAATGAGATATGACCCATTTGGGTCTCTAAATTCTTGATTGAAACTGAGAGGTAACGGTCTGGTTAAGGGTAGACACATCTTGTATCATGCCTTTTAGCATTTTGTCTGACCCTTCAACTTTGTTTAGGCTTCGCGAGAGCATATCCTCGGACCTACCACCTTCTGATTCCTTCGGCTTTTACCGCTCGTGGGAAGGCACATATCTATCCATCTCCCCATCTTTTCGATTTGGATTCCAATCTCTCTATTCACAATCCCGATCTTTCCATCCTTCGTCTCTAACCCAACCTTGGTTGCCATACTACCTCAGGTAGTTTGAACGATAACCACTGCTTTGGTTTGCTAGAAAATTTACTTCCTCGCTATACAGGCTTCAAACTTCATCTCTTCAAGATTCGTGCTCCCAACCCCCACAGCATTGACACCACGAGTACTAGCCCCCATGATATTCTTAGATAGAATATCAAGTTGTGTCATAATCTTAGCCATGTTTTGGTCTTTCTCATTGTCCTTTTCAATCTGCTCCTTAGATAGCTGGAAGATGATAGGGAAGACCTAGTCCTCACGAGTGTACCACGATCTGTTGATGGTTGTCATGCCATCTAAAAGCTGGGTTGCTACCGCGTATGGTTACTGCATTAAACCTCTAGGTGAGAGTTGGTCAGCGACATCCTTGTTTATCTAGTCTAGACTCCGATAAAAGTATTAAAGGAGCACGTTATTAGGAAGACCATGTGTTGGGCATTGTAGCACCAATTTTTTAAATCGAAGCCAAGTTTCGTGCAGAGGCTCTCCATTCAGACGCTTGAAGCTTTGGATGCTATCCCGAATATTCATCATCTTCGAGGGAGGGAAAAATCGCACATAAATGCGGTGACGAGCTCCTCCCATGAAGTAATCATATTTTGTGGTAATTCAGCTAACCATTTGCAAGCTTCCTCCATCATAGAAAATGGGAATAATCGCAGCCTAACTGACTTTTGAGAGATGTTCTTGAAAGAGAATGGCCCACAAACATCTACGAAGTTTCGAAGATGCTCATGGGGATCCTCATGAGCCAATCCGCTGAAGAGTCCTTTTAGTTGCAAGAGCTGCAACATAGTGCTCATTATATGGAACACTGCATTTCCCTCGGCTGGGGTAAACGGATGGCCCCAACACCTCCCATGAGATAGTGTTCATTGACAGTTGGCTCTTGGACATCGTTGAGGTTACCGATGTCATCTTGGTGGCCCACCTACTACCATTATTGCCGTTAACACTCATGCTTTCCGAAATGTTTACACAATCAACAAAATAAGACTAAAAGTTAAGTTAGTAAAACTACACTAAAAAGAATGAAAATTCTACAAATCTAAGAATTCTCAAGTAACACCACTCTCTAGCAGCAGTGCCATTTTGATGTTTTGCATAATCAATGACACAATTTCCAGTACGAGTGTCTATGATCGTGCAATAGTATAGTAACCCAACAAAGGGTTGGGGTCATGTCCCAAGGGAGCGGTTTTGATAATTAATAGAAAAATAAAATTAAGTTCTAAATAGTCGTAGGTAAAGACATTAACGATGAAATACATTGTAAATTAAAGGGGGACACAAAAGTGTCAAATATCAATTTCGGGTTTTTGTCACAAGTATAGCAAAAACAACAAATAGAGCAATAAACTCAAGTATGGGGAATAGTTCTTGGGGTGTGACCGCAATACAAGTCGAGATAAATAGTTGGGTATATTCTTTCAATAGGGAATTTTGCAAGATAATAGTGATTGGGCAAAGCTTTAGATGGAAATAAATTCCCTTTCGGACAACTTACCATGTTTCAAATGCATTCCTCTTGGACACCTATTTGCTGCATGAAGACCAGCCTACACTTTACCCCACTCACTCTCTCGAGTTGATTGTTAGGATATGAGACTAGGTCTCACCCTCTCAGGCTGAACCTCATGTCGACCCACTCCCTAGGCAATCAGTCTAGTGGTCTTGGTTTCGTGACCTCCCTCTCGGGCAAGTTGAAAACACATGGGTGGCTTTGTATTTGAAACTATAAACCCATTAAATTAAACCACAACCACTAGGTGAAATCACCATTATACTACATCTAGCCTATTAGCAAGCAAGACCCAACAATAATATCAACACATATTTGATAAATCACACCCTAAGAATGGGGGTTTTTAGCCACATATCAAGAGATGGAAATTTATACCTCCAATGATGTTGAAATCAAATGGGTATAGTGAAATAAGTATTGATTTGACCAAAGAAAGAACAATCCAAGAGACCCACTTCCAAATTGGAAGAGATGAAACCCTCTTCTTCTTCAAGTTTCCAAAACCCTCTCCAAACTTGAGAGTAAAATAAAAATTACTAATATTATATTAAGAATCTGATATTCTATAATAATAATAAAAATTCTGATACTAAGTTATAGCTCTCAACAAGTATTTATAGTTTCCAAAAATCTGTGTTACGGCAGATCATTCAACGACATTAGTCAGAATCACCGATCAACTCAGCGATTCGCCATTTGGTGTAGTTCATCGCCATCTTACTCCATCCTTCGATGTCGTTGTGTTTTGGATCATTGGGCGACATAGTACTGCTTTGCAAAAACCCCTCGGCGATGCGCCGACTGCTCTCTTTTTCCGCTGACTTGATCCTTTCTTTCAAGGCTCAGGACACTAGAACAAAAGGCGAAGTAAGACCCTTCGGCGATTCGCCAAGTGAACTCGGCGATCCTTAGGCCTTCTTTTTCTTGTTCTTTTCAGCCTTTTCATTCCTTTTTACAAAGTAGTGTCCATGCTTTCCTTCAAACTTCAAATTCCTGAAACTTAAAGGTTCTTATCAGATATTGAGATAAAATAAGCATTTGAGGACATAATTTCTATTAAAATATAGCCTAAATGAGTCCAATTTATGGACTCATCAGTGACCACTACTTTGATGTAGATGTTTATATTTAGAGAGTTATTTGCTAGGTTACCTTTAGAGGATCCTTATACTCACTCGATTAAAGTGAAGAGTGTTTGCTTGAGTAGTGTGGGGAGACCAGATTTAGACATGGATGTGATTGACTTAAGGGTGTTTCCACTTTCGTTGAGAAGTGCTGCTACAATATGGTTTTTGGAATTGCCTTATAACTCAATCACTTGGGATGAGCTACACAAAAAATTCATGAAAAAGTATTTTCCGGTGTCCAAGGATTTGAATATCAAGGTGAAACTCAAAAACTTTGTGGCATTGCATAGGGAGTCGATGAGCTGCTCTTGGGATAAATTCACTGGGTTTATGAGGAGTGTGCCCAACCACCGCATAGATGATGAGTCACTAAAAGAGTAATTTTACAGAAGGTAAGATGATAATGAAAAGTTATGCTAAATACTATTTTGGAGGATCTTATGGAGCATGCACATTTCAATAGATTGCTGAAAAACTTGAAAAGATATCTAAGAATAAGAATGCATGGAGCACTAGAAATTCAAATACTAGAAGCAAAATGTTTGTTGTACAAATCGCACTAATTCAGCCCAATGAAGATATTCGTGATGAAATGGCCCAGTTGAGAACAAAAATTGGCTTGGTATTGAAAAATGTGAGTGGCACCATTGAGAAAGTAAATATGGTGAATTATCAACCTTGAGCACCACTTGCTGATGAGTATGTATGAGGAGGATGCGAATCTTGTGAATGATCAGGGTTTCCAAACTAACACCTAATGACCCAATTTGGATAATTGGTTCCAAGGTTAAGGAAACCAAGGTCGGAACTACAAGAACTTTATCGTGAAGGAAACTATGTCCATGATGGGAATTACAATTGTGAAAACAATTATAACCAGAAGGGGAATGGTAATAGGAATGATAAAAATGGACCCTATATTCCACCTAGGAACAAAGATGTTGGATCGAGTATAAATAACATTAAAGATATGATACACAAGATGATGAAAAGATTTGATTCGATTGATGATAATGTGAAGGAGATGCGTAATGATTTATCTAGCATTGGTGAAAGAGTTGATTCCCGTGCAGTATCAATTAAGTAGATTAAGCAGTAGTTGAGCCAGTTTTCGACAAGTGTAAATCCTTTAGCCAAGAACACTTCCTAGCAATACTATCCAGAATCCAAAGAATGATGGTCATTGCATAATAGTTACTACTAGAGAAAGAAAGTATACTATAGACCTTGTTATGCCGACTGGAGTGGAAAGTGTAGAAAAGCATGTAAAGGACAAAGTTTAGGTAGTTGAGAAGCCGAAAGATCATAATGAGAAGGAGGTAGAGGTTACACAAAAGATCTTCCCTATGCCAAGACCTCCACCTCCTTTCCCACAAAGTTTGGTAAAGAAAATGAAAGAAGGAAAATACTACAGGTTTATAGCTATGCTGAAGCAGTTGTCCATAAATGTTCCTTTGGTTGAGGCACTTGAGCAAATGTTGGGTTATGCCAAGTTAATGAAGGATTTGATGACTAGGAAGAAGGCTGTAAATTTTAAAGATGATGACAAATTACAGCATTGTAGTGCTATTGTTACTAGATCATTAATGCAAAAGAAAGAGGATCCTTGAGCATTTACTACTCCTTGTATGATTGGTATGTTGCATTTCACCATAGCTCAATGTGAATTAGTTGCTAGCATTAATCTAATGCCACTGTATATATACAAAAAGTTGGGCTTGGGAGCCCCCAAACTGACTACAATGCGGCTACTTATAGCTGACTAAACTGTTAAGAGACCAATTGGGTTACTTCAATATATCCTTATGAAATTTGAATCATTCATATTTCTGCCGAACTTTGTTATACTAGATTGTGAAGTGGATTTTGAGGTCCCCATCATATTAGGGATACCATTTCTAGCTACCGAGTATACTTTGGTTGATATGGAAAATGAGAAGATGAAACTTTGTTTGAACAATGAATAGGTCATTTTTTATTTGCAGATCTATGATGCATGCTAGTGATCCTAAGGCGGTGTCCATAGAGAATCATGTTGTAGAGGAAGTCCTAGAGGTTTCTATTTATGAGAGACTTGGTATTGAGGTGTTAGCTGTTGTGATCAAGAATTTTGATGGAGATGGTATTGATGAATATGATGAGCTAGTAGTTGCACTTGTTAGGGTAAATTTTTCTCATCTTCAACCAAAAAAGTTGGATCTTGATTTAAAGAATCGAGACACTTCACCTACAAGACCATATGTTGAGGAGCCTCCGTTGGAGCTTAAGTCACTTCCAGCTCACTTGCGGTATGTGTTTTTGGGCCAAAATAGTACTTTACCTGTTATTATTACTTCTAACTTGAATGAAGGGCAAGTAGAGGCATTGATATCAGTCTTAAAATGATTAAAAAGGGCTATCAGATAGACTATTGTTGATATTATTGGTATCCCACTGGTATCTATTCTCACAAAATTCAACTTATGCCGGATTGCATGCCAAGTATTGAGCACCAACGAATATTAAATCCACTGATGCAAGAGATTGTGAAGAAATAAATCATTAAGTGGTTGGATACTTGAGTCATATATCCTATTGCTGGTAGTAGTTGGGTGTAACCAGTGTAATATGTGCCAAAGAAGGGAGGAATCACTGTGGTTCCTACTGCAAAGAATGAGCTCGTTCCTATGAGGCCAGTGACTGGTTGGAGAGTTTGTATGGACTATCGAAAGTTGAATGTGTAGACTGAAAAATATCACTTCCTAATGTCATTCATGGATCAAATGCTACATCGTCTTACTGGAAAGGGTTGGTATTGTTTTCTAGATGGGTATTCGAGCTACAATAAGATCTATAGCTCCAGAAAATTAAGAGAAGGACATCTTCACTTGTCCTTCAGGGTCGTTTTCTTTCAAGAGGATGTTATTCAAGTTGTGTAATGTGCCGATGACTTTTCAGTGTTGCATGATGTCAATATTTTATGATATGGTGGAGGACACAATTGAGGTATTTATGGGTGATTTCTCTGTAGTTGGTGATTCGTTTGATGATTGCTTGGTTCATTTAGGTCAAGTGCTGAAACGGTGTGAAGAGTGCAATATTTTGCTCAATTGGGAGAAATGTCACTTTATGGTAAAAGAAGGTATATTTTTGAGCCATCGAATTTTGCAGAAAGGAATTGTAGTTGATAGAGTAAAAGTTGAAGTAATAGAAAAACTACCACGACCCATATCTGTGAAATGTGTTAGAAGTTTTTTGGGGCATGCAGGTTTCTATAGGAGGTTCATAAAGTAAGTCTCAAAAATTTCTCACCCATTGTGCAAACTACTCGAAAAGGAGTCTAAGTTTAAATTTGATGATGTTTGTCTGAGAGCATTCGAGGGGCTGAAACAGAAGTTAACTTCTGCACCAATCATTATTTCACCAGATTAGGGACAACCGTTTGAAGTGATATATGATGTGAGTGGGCTGGTACTTTGCATAGTATTGGGGTAAAGGCGAGGGAAAATTCTTCATTTTATATACTATGCGAGCAAAGCTTTGAATGTTGCTCAAAAGAACTATACTATTACTGAACAATAATTTCTTGGTATAGTCTTCGCATTTGAGAAGTTTAGATACTATTTGCTTGTCACAAAAGTTATTGTGAATACTGATAATTTGGCATTGAGTTGTCGTATAGCAAAGAAGGATGCTAAACCAAGACTGATTAGATGGGTATTATTGTTGCAAGAATTTGACTTTGAAGTGAAAGATAGAAAGGGAACATATATCCAAGTCGTTGATCACTTGTCCAGATTAAAAGAATAGGCCATGATCAAGTTAGGAGATGGATTTGAGATAAATGATGCATTCCCCGATAAACAGGTGTTGACTGCTTCTTTTGACCTTATTCTTTGGTTCACATATTTTGCAAATTATTTGGCGAGTAATTTGGTGCCTTCAGATCTATCATTTCACTAAAGAAGAAAATTCATTTCTGATATGAAGAAATATCTTTTGGAAGAACCTTACTTGTTTTGTATTTGTGATGATGGGATTATTCGTCGTTTTGTGCCTGAGGTTGAAATGATGAGTATATTAGAGGCGTGTCATTTATCTCCTATTGGTCGGCACTATAATGGTATGCAGAGTGCTTACATAATCTTTCAGTGTGGGTATTACCAGCCTACTATCCACCAAGATGCTCACGACTTTGCCAAGGCTAGTGATTGTTGTCAAAGAAAAGGAGGAATTTCCAGGAAGCAAGAACTCCCAATGAATCTGATACTAGTGATTGAGTAGTTTGATGTTTGGGGTCTTGACTTTATGAGTCCATTTGTGAGCTCAAATGGGATGAAGTATATTCTTGCATCGGTTGACTATGTTTTTAAATAGGTGAAAGTTGTTGCACTTTCAAAGAATGAAGGAAAGAGTGTCATCACATTTCTGAAAAAAGAATAGTTTCTCCAGATTTAGTACACCAAGGGCAATTATTAGCGATGGAGGTTCTCACTTATATAATAAGTTATTCAAGGCGTTGCTTGAGAAGTATGGTGTTCGTCATAGTGTAGCAACCCCTTATTATTCGTAGTCTATTGGGCAAGTTGAAGTGTTGAATAAAGAGATTAAGAAAATCCTTGCAAAGACGGTGAATGCAAATAGAACTGATTGGTCAAGAAGGCTTGGTGATGCTTTATGGGTCTATCGCACTGCATTCAAGACTCCCATAGGTATGCCCCCTACCAACTTGTATATGGGAATTCTTGCCAATTGCCAGTAGAATTAAAGCACAATGTGATGTGGGCACTCAAGAATCTGAATTTGGATTGGGGTGCCATATCAAGTCAAAGATTTATGCGATAAATAAGCTCAATGAGTTTCACCTAAAAGCGTATGAAAGTTCAGCCCTGTACAAGGACAAAATAAAGAGGTATCATGATCAAAAGATTGATAAACGTGAAATCACAGTTGCAACCAATACTGGTCGATGCCCATGACCTATGTTCCGTAGGGAAACCTACGAACCCTAGATTTGGGTATGTTGATCCAGTGCACACCTCAGTAGCCTAAGTTTTGAGCCACGGTTTGGCTTACGGTTTATCTTTCAATCGAAGGACCATTCCAGTGAATCGTCATTCCAACTACTGGGAACTAAAAGTTAGCTTCCTAACCTACAGTGGGTATCGATGATTTGTCGTTCAGTCAAAGGCTAGGTTGTACCTACCATAGGTCCTAAAATAGCTACTGCCCAGTAACTTTTTTATCCAAATTTTGTTTAAAATTTTTTTATTGGTTTGTTTTAGATATTTTGGTTACTAATAAGTCTCTTATAGGTGAAATGGCTCCCAAGAAGATAAACACTTTCCAGGGACAAGGAAAGTAAAATTTGTGGCTCCTTCACGCCGGTTGATAGAGCATTCCAGTGGCTCAGAATACGAACCTGAGCATACCAAGGGCTCCCCCATTGCACTTTGACCACGAGGCACCGATCTAGGCAGGTTGTGGTGTTGGATGAGGAAAACTCACATTGAGTCACAGTCTAGCTCTAATTTTGGCTCCAGCTCTAATTTAGTTGTTGCCTCATCTTTGAATGCTACTAGTTCTAGCGAGGCTCATGACCCTCTCAATTTGATATATGAGTTGATACACTTGTCTACTGAGCTGAAAAGATGGGCTATCAAGGGGATGTTCCAGATTTACATGGATGGTTAATAAGTTAATGAGTAGTAGAGGTTAGCCCAGACCATTACTGATGAGTGTTAGGTACTTATGGAGAGCCTCTAAACAATGTATGATATTCATGAGCTTTTCAAGAAGTACAATTGTGAGTGGATGGCGGAGAGTCCGGGCAAGTATAGGGAGGAGATAGTGAGGGAGTTCTATGATTCTTATGCATCCATAGTGCAGAATGTTATGCCACAATGAGCCAAGCCTTTGGCTCAACCTCCGTTGTTGACTACTATTGTGAGAGGACCTGTTGATATCTCAAAGACCACTATTCGCTATTTTATTTACATCCCAACACATGCTCAACCTATTAATAATGTTGAGTATGACTATAGGATGTGGATAGTACAAGGCATATCTTTTAGAGACTTGGAATAGAGGGAGTAATTATTATGCTGGATGGCTCGCCACATTTCTGATAAGGGAGAGAGCATCGAGTAGGTTCATGATATGAAACAACCAATTAGAAGGGCCACCTTGAGCTTTGCAGTAAAGTTTTGGTGGTCCATCATATGACACATACTTTCCTCCATAGATGAAGATAATATTTTCACTTGGGACTGTGTGGTGATGCATGCAGCATTAATGGAAGGTCTAGAGATCGAATTCTCCAAGATCGTTATTGCAAAGATTCATGAGAGGACCTTCTGAAGGACAACTACTATGCCCTTCCCGAGTTTGATCTTCCATGTCTATAGGGAGGCGACAATACCTCTATGGCATTGTGATAGGCTGGTTGAGGTAGACAAGACTGTTAATATGGATTTGACTAAGGATGATGCGAACCCAGCGACTCCGAGAAAAGATATGTAGATGGACTTAACACCCTTGGGTGATGATGTGGCTATTGATATTGATCAGGTTGGGGTTGAGCGGGCATTCGATAACTATATTCTAACAACTATGATGGAGGCCAATATACAGGCTCCACCTTTCACTTCTTTCGGTCATGATGCGAGCACACCCCGTGCTACTACCCCTTCTAGATTTGCTTTGCTTCTTCTTGCTCGATTCCAGAAGTTAGAGACTTAGATGGCCACACTTCTTTAACATATGTGATCTTGGATTAAAAAGTTTGTTGAGGAGTCGAAAGTGACTATTGAGGCTGCAGTGGAGGCGAAAATTCAAGCGGTTTATCGGAGAATCGATGCCTTTGAGCTTAGGATGATGGAGCAGCCTCAAACTATAGTTGATTTGAGTACATTTCAAATGGATTTAGCCAGAGTTAGCTAATGTTGATATTCTTATTTCTCCAGATGAGGTTTCCCTAAAGCCTGAACCCGAGGTAGATACTGATGATCGTTATGCTTACTACCTTATTTGGAGATGATGCACCTTTCCTTGGCCCCCTCGTGCTGCTGGAAAGCATATCCGTACTTCAAGACCCACTATTGATATGAAGAAGGAGAAAAAGGCCAAGATAGAGGAACCTATTTGAGGTGGTCCAGCGACAATCTATATGTAATGAGGAGTTGAGGTAGCAGAGAGTGAGAGAGTTGGATGTGAGCGCATCTAGATCGAGGAGAACTACTGATGGTGTTCCCATTACCATTGAAGGCATTACTGATGGCGTCATTCTTGTTGATCTAGTGGGTTCTGGGAAACCAGACCCACCCGTCTCTTAAATTGGTTTTGGTGCTTATGCACCATAGGTTTGTCTTACCTGTTGTATTACATTTTATTTTTGTGCATTGAGGACATTGCACTATATTTTCTATGAGGATGGGGTGAATTGGATTGTGAATATTTGGTTGAAGTCTGAGTAATCCAATTCGCAATCCTTCATTGGGGTTTTCTTGCCTGTTTTGTTTTTCGCCAAGGAAATATTTTAATTTTTGTTGAATCGAATGTTTAGGATAGTATAAATATAGAAGTAGCTAAAAATGAAAGCATTACGGAATAAGACCATGAAAATGATAGGGGTGAATTGGATTGTAAGTATTACTGTGAAGTTTGAGTAACCCAAATCGCAATCCTTCCTTAGGGTTTTCTTGCAAGGAACTATTTTAATTTTGTTGAACTGGCATGTTTAGGATAGTATAAATGTAGAAGTAGCTAAAAATGAAAGCATGACGACATAAGAACATGAATATGATACGCCTCCAAATTTTGCTTATGTGCTATATCTATGAGCTTGATAAAGTTGAATGTGTTGGATATTGATATGACATGATAGGAAATTATTTGACAACATGACTTAAGCTATGACTTGAACATGATGCATTAATGATTTGATAGTGAAACTGTGCCATAAGAGTGTGAGACTGTTTGTATATTCCTATAGTGCGTGTCAATCTAGAACTTGCCCCGTTAGTCTTCTTAGATGATTTAGACTGGAAATTAGGAAATGATCATAGGTCGTTGTTGATAATGAGTCTAGTTAAGCCAAAAAGAAACAAACCAAAAGAATAAATGCTCCCTTTGATCCATATATTTAAGCCTAATGAATACTTTTTCTTTCAATATACCCAACTCACCTTCACCTATAAATTTGTATTTTCCCTGGTCCCTCCTTGGACATTATGCACCTCTACTCAAGCTAAAATCCTAAGTTGAGGGTGGCTGCTTCAGAAGTTTTCCTTAATATGGCCCAGTCCTCCCAAGGATATCTTGCCCCTCAACTTATGCATTTTGCATAAGTTGAGGGTAGTCGTTGCAAAGGAAAACAACGAAAAGGGGCACGAAAAGAGTCGTGTGTAGAAAAAAAAGAAGTTTAAAAAATATGCAAAGAGTGTGTGACTAAACAAAAAGAAACAAATAGTGAAAATACTTGAATAAAAAGATGAAATATGCAAGAATGTCAAGTGAAATGTAAGGAGAAGAGCAGAAAAACAAGACAATGTCAGCGTTGGTTGTAAAACAGGTAAAATAGCCAATGTAATGTCAAGGAGGGAAAAAAAGTCACTTAATGTCCAAATGTACCATACCAGACTCGGAGCCTAGGTTACAAGCTAAGAGATTCCTATAGTTATCCTAAGTAACCAACTTGGAAAGTCAAAGTGGAGAAAATAAGTGCAAGCCTATGGTATTGAGCACTAACTGTATCTGAATTCACTTCTAAGTGTGAGTATATAATGATTCCCTAGCTAAACCATCAAATTTTGTATGAAAAAAGGATTTCTTTGTGGTAAGGGCACAAGTTACATTGTTGAAGAATTGGTATCTTTGTGATTGTTGTTTGTGTATGTGATGATGTTTGTTGGTATCTCTATGTCATGTTTCGATCCACATGAGTTAGCTTGTTGAGTTTAAATGAAAAGATTTGCACTGTGCTGAAAAACATTTAAGGAGGGTAATTGTTAGAAAATGCCAAAGGGTTGATTGAGTTTCTCTGTTGCTTCTGCATATCTAGAGTTTGTTTTGTCACCTGAGGACAAGCAATGATTTTAAGTTGAGGGTGTTGATGTACCATGAGTTTACAGTGTTTTTGATGCATTATACTTGAAGTTTGCATGCGTCTTAGGCAATTGTTTTATTAGATGTGATGGTATTTTGGCCCAATCTTGCAGAAAATAGGTTTGGAGCAGTTAGAGTTCAATGTAGCTGAACAAACATGATTTTGGCAATAGATGAGCTCACCCACGAGTCGTCATTCACTTGATGGGCCGTAGATGGAGTTGTAGGTAGAGTGTTCAAGGAATCTGACCAAGTGTGGAACCACAGAGGCTAATGACGCACCATATGTTGAGTGACGGACTGTGGCTTGATTGTCGTTGTTTGATTCATAGAAGATGAGTTTTAGTACTTAAACAATGAAGGGATATGATGGACCGCGCATAGACCTATGGGCCATAAGTGATAACCATTATTTGAAGACCACAAGATTTTTGCCAACTGCTGAACCACAGTGAAGACCACAAACCATTGATCCAGTCATGGACCGTAGGTGGCATTCCGTTGATCGAAATTTCCCAAACTGGATTTTGCTTTTCCTACTTGGTTTAGGATTTAGTTTGTATAAATACTACTTGTTGATTTTTTTTTTATTGGGGTGTTAGACCTTTTGAGATAATTTATTTTGGGTTTGAGAATTATTTTGCAAACACTCTTGGCATTTAATTCTTAAAGTTGGTTTATGCAATTTGATTTTTATTTTCAATTCAAGATTTCAGATTTCATCTATTCTTATTGTAAGTTCATGATTTATATTTTGAACCCTTATATGAATTGTGATAACTCAAGAATGAATAACTAAATCCACAACTAGGGTTGTGGGTACCATGAATAATTAACAAAGTGAAACCAATAAATAAGTAATTCTTGAATAGTGTTTATGCATGTATTGTTAATTCTTTCATTCTGAATGTTTTTTAATGGTGGCCAATGTTAGAACTCGCCTCATTCTTACTTGTTAGAACAAAGAAGGAATGAATAAGAACGGGATTGAAGAACGGGCATTTAGACGTGATAATCCGCTATCTAATAGCCTGACCCGCTTACTGGCAAAGACTAATTTGGGGTTAAGGGTAAGGGTTAGTAAAGCATACACCCATAGATGGTGAAGTTCCCTATTTGGAGGACCAATCACTTCGGATAGAGTTACTATTATTGGAATTACTACATTAAGAACTTGTGGGGAACACATGTACCCTAATTTTCATCTGATATTGATATTTCAAACTGTGAATTCTGGTTACTTGTTCTTACAAATCAATCAACTGTTACTTTATTTACAAATCACACTATTTTTATGGAAGTAATTTGACTAAAAGTGGATAACCATAAATTAGCCCAAGTGTAGACCATATTCCTCATGCGATCGACCCTAATCTAAAAATTAGGTTTTTTATTTGACAACGATCACTTATACTTCTTTAGGGCAGTATAATTTGGGCTTATCAATGAGATGTCGCACAAAGAACCTAATAGTAAATTTTTAGATAAAGGATGCTTTTCTCATAACTTCACACAAAACACAAAACTTTAGTTGTTGGTATCAACTTTTCAATCCCAACAAACTACCAACTTTTTAACACATACAAAAATAAACTTAAATTTTTCAACATACATAAAATGCCCGACACAAGAGCCAACCTCCATGCACTCATAACTATCATGGCAAGTTGCTCAACCACCCTCGCCCCAATAAAATAAACTTTGCCCTAAAAGTACAAAATACAAGGTCTGTGAGGAGGGGTCATACTTGCAAGGCTCTAGGCATCGGCAGTCGGAGTGATGTCGACACCTTCATAAATAGGTGCTCTCTCTGGTGCAAGGACTATTTCAGGTTGGCTACCATCTACTAGGGCAGGAGGCCCACTAGCTGAGGCTTCATACCTCATCACATCATGTTGTTCCTCTTCTCTAACCTTCTTCAATTGCCGATGCTCTTCCCTAGAAGTTTTATCAGGGAGTGCACTTGTAGGGTTCTTATCCTTCACCTTGACCTTTTCTATCTCAGGCCTATCAAGGTACCCCAAATATCTCTGACTCTTTGAGTTCTGGAGGCATGCTGAACAGATTCATCAGTGAATCTAGTGCAAATGTGGGAGGTAGAGCAACCGGCTTGTCTGCCAGTTTGCAATATCAACTTTCATTTCAACCATCTACGCTTACAAAGAAATAGTATATACATATCTAAGGCATTTATCCGACTATTGAGGTGAGACTCTAAGCCATCCATCCGATTCTTCTACAAAGAAAAATCATGTCTGGAGTTCATTTTACACTCACTGCTCCACATTATGTACCTGAATCTAGACGACCAGTGGAAGCTTTTCAACTACCTAATCTAGTATGACTTGGTCTACCTTTTTCTATCACAAGTATCTAAAAAATGAAAGGCAAAGAAACAAATGTACCTGTGACGAAAATGGTGTTGGTGGGGGATGCACTCCCAAAGGTGCCTAGGTTGTCCCTTCTGTCTACTCACTAACTCCCTCAATTTATGTAGACTCTACCGCTACCTGTGGCAACACCACCAATGGTGGTGCACGTCCTGCCCTTGAGCCATACAGTGGGTTAGCCACATCTTTAATTTTAGCCACAATAGTGACCTTGGTGGCCTCAACGTATCTGTCCACCAACTTGTTAGGTGGTCTATGGGCATGGGTATACAAACTCCTGATCAGGCAAGAAAATGACAGACTTTCTCTATCATTCAGGGAGCGATCTCTCATTTCTATAGCAATATGTTGGCATAACCATTTACAATGAAAGCCATTGAGGAAGCTTGCGATGATGATAGGGTGTTTTCATTCCCTGTTGGCTGCAATTGTGCATGGACCACTGCCCACCATAATTCGGATGGAAATGTGTAAGATCCCTTGGTGATGTGCACATATGGGTTGGTGCCATGACCCGAGCCTACACCCCAGAAGTGGCACGGCGTACAAGACTCCAAAAAGTCTCATACAAGCTTCATAACATTCATGAACAAAAGAGCATAGGAAAATAGTGCAAAATTTAAAACTTTTCTTTACAATTGAAGTAATTTTTTTAATAAAAGCAAGTGAAAGTCTTTTTCTATACTTTGTCTCAAACCATCTAAAAACATAAGACTTAAAACAATGGAACACAACTCATACAAAATCTCTAAACATGAAGTAAAAGACATAAAGGGAAATAATGGGTTCAACCTCAAAACTATGAGGACTCACATAATCTTCATCTCCTTGCACCATAGAAACCTATCTTCCTAGAATAGAACATCAAGTCCAAACCCTACACTTTGTAGAAAAATGGAAGAAATATGGGTTAGCACATTAGATGTACTAAGTATGATAGCCATGCAAAATCATGCTTTAAAACGGACATTTGGTTTGAAAACCACACATTATGCCAATTTCAGAAAACTTCATGAACTTTTGCATAAAAGGCATAAGATACAAACATAATCAACTTACAAGCCATTTCATCACATTAGAACATAATCAACATATAAGCCATTTCATCACTTTAAAACCATCACCTTAAGTAACCCCAAGCTATACTTTGTACAATGTATGAATGGCGTCCCATACCACCATCCACACTAAGTACCACATTAAGGCCACCAAAAGTGAACTTACCATTATTCCTTTTCATCTTTAGACCATACTCATGCATAAGAAACATAAACATTTCATAAGTCATGACAAGGAAGTAACTCATGATACATTTAAGTATAGCATACATCATTACATTTAAGCATATAAGTCAACATTCTTCAATAGCTTCATTTAGAGCACATTCATTCATTAGTCATAAAGATATTAGAGAACTCATTATGACCCTTTCAAAGCCTACTCGTGCAATACATAGATAGCATCCCATACTACCAACCACACTTCATAGAACTTCTCAAGAAACCATAAAGCACATCTCACATGATGGGAATAAGCATTTAACCGATATAGACCATATGAGCTTAACATGGAATCTGATGTACTATCCCACATCGTAAGGGTTGGTCTACTTGCCTAAGGTAGAACCAGTAACATTTTAGATTAAGTGGATCCACTAGATAATATACTATATGGGCACATAGTTATGGGAAAGGAAGATGTTCATTGGAACCCAGCCAAACATGGGGAGAGTTTCCATCTTACCATATCCACTCAGTGGTTAGCCTCCATTCCCATAGAGTAGTTCATTCACATTAACATTATTGTACTTGAGAGGGCCACAACATTTGTTCTACCGACCCAAAGTAAATTACACATGAAAGGGCCACAACCATTAGGTCTACCGATTCAACGTACATTACATGGATTACTCATTGAATCCCCAAGAAGTGCCACCAACATTAGGTCTACCGATTCAAGGTACATCATTTCACACATGAAAGGGCCACCAATATTAGGTCTATCGATTCAAGGTTTATCATCAGATTAGTTTCTAGGCTCACCATGAAGGGCTACCAACACTAGGTCTACCGGTTAAAGACATAGCCTAGAATACTTCATCATTCATTTATGAAAAGTCTACCAACATTAGGTCTACTGAATCAAGGTTCATTATTACATTCATTCATAGATTCCTCATGAAAGAGCTACCAACACTAGGTCTACCGATTCAAGAAAAAGCCTTATAATACTTCATTAGTCATTTATGAAAGGAATGTCATTGGCCTATCGATTCATATTAATCAAGTCAATACATATTCATTATACAAGAAGAGGATGCCTAAGCCTACCAATTCAAGACATGATATTACATTCAAGGTCACATTCATCAATACAAGAAAAGGATACCTTAAGCCTACCAATTCAAGATACATCAATCCACATTACTTTCATTTGTACAAGAGAAGGATTCATAAGCCTGCCAATTCAAGATATAACATTACATTATAGAAACCATTCACATTCTATCATCATCATTCATGAGTGTTAATATATAATATGCTTTGAATCATAACACAACTACATTCTAAGCATGATCATAGTTCTTTCATTGAGATCACACACATATACTTCACATAATAATCATGCATAGATCATTCATGAAATTTCCTTCCAAGACTATACATCAATCACAACCCAAACAACTAAGATACTAAAATATATAAGGGAATTAAAATGATTCAATAACTAATTCAATATATACATAAACAATTCAACATACTTTCATGATCAACTAATTCCCAATCACAAATCATAACTTAGGATTTTGCGGGAAAACATGGGTTCATAGATGAAATTGACCATAATTCATCACTAATTCAACAATCCATTAATAATTCATCATATAAAACCTTTTGAAAACGATTTGGAATTGAACCCATGCATAGATTGAAAACTAGGGTTTTTGGGGGATTTTGGAGACTTGAAATCATATTTGAATTTGGCTCCTTGAAAGAAACACAGTCAAGGATGAAGACTACCATACCCTTAGGGAATAATTCCACACGAAATTGAAGAAGAAAGCTGCTCCTTGACCCCTAGACTTGACCTTGAACTTGCTCTTCAATGGAGTTTCTAGAGAGAGAACTTTTGGAGAGGTGGGTTTCTAATTCGTTATTAGAAAGATTGAATTGAAAAAGGTGTTTTAATACTTTTAAAACACTTAAAATACTTAATTAACCAATAATAACCATCCCCCAACTTAAAAGACCTTAAAATGAATTTACCAAAGTGACCCTCCTCTTGGCCGAAACTTGATAGTTTTGCAGAGGTGACTACGAACCCCTACCCACGGACTATGGGTGGTCCACGAGCCGTACTGTCTGTCTATGGGTTAGTTTTGTGGGTTTCATTTTGGGACCTTGACCCACGGAGGCCATCCATTGGGCATGGATGAACCTACGAGGCGTAGGTCCCATCCATAAGTCACAAAAAGTTTGACAGCTTTTTGGTTTTTTTGGGGTCTTTAGGGTTAGGCTTTAGGGTCCTTCTCAAGGATCCCTTGGGTGGTCCTTGGGAAGTCGTACCTTGACGTTTAACCCATAAACCCCTCAACCTAAACTTGGGAAGACATTTGATCACATGAAACCCCATTACAAACTCAAACGCACAATCATTAGGCTCTAGTTTCACTTACTAGTTTTTATGGTCGTTACATTATCTCCCCCTTAGGAACATTCATCCTCGAATGACACTTTAAACACTTTAAGGGATAATGACTCAAGACTAGCATCCCATCATGCATGCAACATCATAAACAATGCACAAAACTTTGGAGGAAACAACAAATCCTTCTCAAACTTACTCAATGCAACACAAGAAAGTAGGAAATACATCTACAAACTCATTATGCATCATAACTTCAACATTTCTCATTTCATTGGAGGAATTACCTTCTCCAACTCAAATCATGCTCATCATAACATCATTACGCACATTATGCAATTTCTCTTAAAAGTAAATTTAGGCATGTTCAACAATCAACCCCATGAAGCATATAGGCAACTCTACTAAATGCATATCAACATGAGGAACATGATTCATAAAAATTCATTTTCTGATTTAAACGTAAACTCATCAAGAACATGCTAACATAAGGAGACCATGGAAACACATAATCACACATGACTCAAAAACATGAAACAAGTTACAAGGAACTCTTAGTCTCAAGCTTGAATAAAAATAAAAGGAAAGAGATAAGGATATTGGAACTCTCAAAAACATTACTAGTCAGCATACCATCTCCCCCTTAGGAGTAAACCTCATACTAAGGTTAACATAAAAACAACATAGGAATCCTCAATACAACATTCATAATTATAAGGAACTTATCAACATTCTTATGGAAGGAACTTCTTTACCCCTTCTCTTTCTTAACTTGCCATTCTAAAATCCCAACCGGTACTTCTAAACTAGGAAGTCCTCATTGAGCAACTCTTGCTCACAAACAACCCTACCAACACCACTCAAGGTCAAAATTCAAGTCAACCTAAATCATGAACATCAAGAACACTCCTCCACGTTGCTATCTAAGCATATTTATCTCTCCCTCCCCCCCCCCTCGGGAGCAAACCTATACATAATCTTTTAAAATCATTTCTTTCAACATACCTTAAAACTCATCATGACTAAATCGGGTTCTAACATCAACTAAACATAACCATAAGAAACCCATTCACACTAAAGACAACATCACAATCTATAACCTCAAATATAACAAGTCACATAGCCATAATTGGCATCACAACCAACCTTTTTCTCCTCAATCCTTGTAACATGAGACCTTCAAGTGGTCATATTCTAAAGACCATCGGATAAGGCATAAGAGAGAGACCTTATAGAGTTAAACTCTGTGGTATGACTTGAAGAATGAAGAAGTGAGAATTTCCTAACATCCTATAGCCTCCTATTCATAAATGTTCCGCGCTTCACACTATGAACAAGACTCTACTAGATGTGGCTTGAGACATCCTAAACCATCCCAAAACCTTGTACTCTAATACCAAGCATGTCATGACCCGAGCCTACACCCCAAAAGTGACACGGCATACAAGACTCCGAAAAGTCTCATACAAGCCTCATAGCATTCATGAACATAAAAGCATAGGAAAATAATGAAAAAATTTAAAACTATTCTTTACAATCGAAGTCATTTTTTTCATAAAAGCAAGCGGGAGTCTTTTTCTAAACTTTATCTTAAACCATCTAAATCATAAGACATAAAACATTGGGACACAACCCAGACAAAAGCTCTAAACATGAACTATAAGACATAAAGGGAAATAATGGGTTCGTCCTCAAAACTGTGAGCACTCACCAAATCTTCATCTCCTTGCACCATAGAAACCTATCTTCCAAGAATAGAACATCAACTCCGAACCCTACACTTTGTAGAAAAATGGAAGAAATATGGGTTAGCACATTAGATGTACTAAGTATGATAGTCATGCAAAAATTATTCTTTAAAATGGACATTTGGTTTAAAAACCATGCATTATGCCAATTTGAGAAAACATCATGAACTTTTTCATAAAAAGCATAAGATACTAGCATAATCAACTTAAAAGCCATTTCATCACATTAGAACATAATCAACATATAATCCATTTCATCAATTTAAAACCTTCACCTTAAGTAACCCCAAGCTATACTTTGGGCAATGTATGAACAGCATCCCATACAACTATCCACACTAAGTACCACAGTAAGGCCACCAAAAGTGAACTTACCATTCTTCCTTTTCATCTTTAGACCATACTCATACATAAGGAACATAAACATTTCATAAGTCATGAAAAGGAAGTAACTCATAATACATCCAACTATAGCATGCATCATTATATGTACACATATAAGTTGACATTCTTCAATAGCTTCATAAAGAGCACTTTCATTCATTAGTCATTAATACATTAGAGAACTCACTATGACCCTCTCAAAGCCTACTCGTGCAATCTGTGAATGGCATCCCATACTACCACTCACACTTCATAGAAGTTCTCAAGAAACCATAGAGCACATCTCACATGATGGGAATAAGCATTTAACTGACATAGACCATGTGTGCTTAACATGGAATCCGATGTACTATCCCACATCGTAAGGGCTGGTCTACTTGCCTAAGGTAGAACCGGTAACATTTTAGCTTAAGTGGATCCACTAACTAATATCCCATATGGGCATATAGTTATGAGATAAGAAGATGTTCATTGGAACCCAGCCTATCATAGGGAGAGTTTCCATCTTACCATATCCACTAGGTGCTTAGCCTTCATTCTCATAGAGTAGTTTATTCACATTAACATTATTTTACTTGAGAGGACCACCAACATTAGGTCTACAAACCCAAAGTACATTACACATGAAAGGGCCACCACCATTAGGTCTATCGATTCAAGGTACAATACATGGATAGCTCATTGAATCTCCAAGAAGGGCCACCAATAACATTGGGTCTACCGATAAAAGGTTCATGATTTCACACATGAAAGGGCCACCAACATTGGGTCTACCCATTTAAGGTTTATCATCACATTAGTTTCTAGAATCATCATGAAGGGCTACCAACACTAGGTCTACAGGTTCAAGACATAGCCTAGAATACTTCATCATTCATTTATGAAAGGGCTACCAATATTAGGTCTACCGATTCAAGGTTCATAATTACATTCATTCATAGGCTCCTTATGAAAGGGCTACCAACATTAGGTCTACCAATTCAAGACGGAGCCTTAGAATACTTTATTATTCATTTATGAAAGAAATACCATTGGCCTGTCGATTCATATTCATCAAGTCAATACACATTCATTCTACAAGAAGAGGATGCCTAAGCCTACCAATTCAAGACATGATATTACATTCAAGGTTACCTTCATCAATAAAATAAAAGGATGCCTTAAGCCTACCAATTCAAGATGCATCAATCCACATTACTTTTATTTATACAAGAAAAGGGTACATAAGCCTACCAATTCAAGATATCACATTACATTATAGAAATCCTTCACAGTCAATCATCATCATTCATGAGTGTTAATTGATAATATGCTTACAATCATAACACAATTAAATTCTAAACATGATCATAGTTCTTTCATTGAGATCACACGCATATACTTCGCATCACAATCATACATAGATCTTTCATGAAATTGCCTTCCAAGGATATACATAAATCACAACCCAAACATCTAAGATACTACAATAGATAAGGTAATTAACATGATTCAATGACTAATTCAATATAAACATAAACAAGTCAACATACTTTCATGATAAATCAATTCCAAATCAAAAACCACAACTTAGGATTTTAGGGGGAAATATGGGTTCGTAGAAAAAAGTGACCATATTTCATCAATAATACAACAATCCATTCATAACTCATCATGTAAAACCTTTTGAAAATGATTTGGAATTGATCCCATGCATAGAGTGAAAACTATGGTTTTTGGGGGATTTTGAAGACTTGAAATCGTCTTTGAATTTGGCTCCTTGAAAGAAACTAAGTCAAGGATGAAGACTACCATACCTTTATGGAATAATTCCACACGAAATTGAAGGAGAAAGCTGCTCCTTGACCCCTAGACTTGACCTTGAACTTGCTCTTCAATGGAGTTTCTAGAGAGAGAACTTTTGGAGATGTGGGTTACTAATTTGTGATTTGAAAGAATGAATTGGCAAAGGTGTTTTAATACTTTTAAACCCCTTAAAATACTTTAATTAACCAATAATAACCATCCCCCAACTTAAAATACCTTAAAATGAATTTATCAAACTGACCCTCCTCTTGGCCGAAACTTGATAGTTTTGCAGAGGTGACCTACGAACCCCCACCCACGGACCATGGGTGGGTCCACGAGCCATATTGTCTATCCATGGTTTGGTTTTTTGGGTTTCCTTTTGGGACCTTGACCCACGGAGGCCTTCCACAGGGTGCAGATAGACCTACGGGGCGTAGGTCCCATTCGTGAGTCACAAATACTTTGACAACTTTTTGGTTTTCTTGGGGTCTTTGGGGTTAGGCTTTAGGGTCCTCCTCAAGAACCCCTAGGGTGATCCTTGGGGAGTTTTACCTTGATGTTTAACCCCTAAACCCCTCAACCTAAGCTAGGGGAAACCTTCTATCACATGAAACCCCATTACAAATTCAAACACACAATCGTTAGGCTCTAGTTTCACTTACTAGTTTTCTGGGTCATTAAAGTTGGCTACCCATGACGCTGCCTCACAGTCAATCGCAATAAGCCTAGAAATCAATCTCATGATGCTCTCCCGAGAAACTAGATCATCCATCTCAACTTCACTAGTCACCGAATAGTAGCGACCCTCATATAAAGCTACAGCAGTATGTGCAATGTACTCAGGACCATGTAGAAACCTATTGATTATGGTCTATGAAATATCAACCTTTTGACCCCGAATAACCACGTCCTCTAGTGGGCCTAACTTCAATGCTACTGCTTTCTTTTCCCTTTTGGATACTTTGTGGTCTCCAAATTCATTAGTGTGGCAATACATGAGGCGTAGAATTTTTTGGTCAAGTGTCACCAAAATTGTCCTAGCTTTTTAGTCCTCCACTCAAACTGATGTTGTTTGAACAAGGTGTGAATTTCTAGAAAACATTGTAAGTCAACTTGCACAACTCTGCTTTCTTGGATAACGATCTCCTGTCAATGCCACTGGACTGGGATACTATTCCTTTGTCAAATATCTCCCTTAAACCAGGAATTGCCCAAGTATTTCGAATGACATTAATGAGTAGTTGTTGCACTACTAGGTTATCTTTCCTCTCTCTAAAAAACTGCATCATCGAGTCATCGATGTCACTCCTATCGCAAACTTATTGACTATCTTGATCTTTTTCTTCAATTTCAACTGCAAGTGGGTCATTAGTAGATGCTTGGGATGTACTATCAGACCCCTGCTCACTCTCAGAATTATATTCTTCCTCTTTAGACTAGGAAGGAGTATTTTTATGCTTGTCTACTGCCCTGGTTGTTAGATATCTAATTTCTCAAGGAGTGTGTTGCTCAATTTCAATGTTGACCGGTCCTTTGGCACTTAGAAGCCTTTTAACTTTAAAAAATAGGGTTTGGGTTGAGTTGGACTAGGTTGGGTTCATTTTAACCAACCTAACCTAGACGGGCCATGAAGTGGCTCATGAAGAGCATCATGGCCCGTGTAGCTACCTGTGGTCCTACACTTGGACAAGTGAACTTACCTCCATGTTCACAGGAGGCTAAATGGTCTGTCTAAGGTCAAATGATGCGTAAACCCTTCCGTGAACATTTTCCATTTGTTCCTATGAGTCCATGGCATTCTTGCCATCATTTTCATGGATCATATATCTTTCATGGCCCATCTACTGGCTCGTGATGGCCACTTCTTGCCTTAATTCATTCCTTCACAAAGTGACCCTACAAAAATAACAAAAAGCATGAAGTTTAAACTACTTATTACAATTACATATTTGGTTGCCTCCCAAGTGGTGCACAATTCAACGTCACGACACAGGTTACTTGATTACTCAGACTTCATCAATTTTGTATTCCTCAACTATCTCACTTCTTTAAGGACCCCATATATGTCTTGACTCGCATTCATTTTGCCTTGAACTTTTCACCCCTTTCATTTTCATGTTCAATGGCTCCTGACTGAAACACTTGGCTCACTTTGAATGGTCCTAACCATTTAGATCTCAGCTTTCCCAAAAATAGTCGTATCCTTGAGTTAAAAAACATCACCAAGTTTCCAAGACTAAAAGTTCTTTTCTCAATATTTTTGTCGTGATATAACTTCATCCTTTCTTTAAAAAATGTATATATCTCATATGGCCTTAAGCGAAACTAATCCATATCATTTAGTTGCTCTAGTCGCATATTTGCTACCTCTCTCCAACTCAAGTTTAGCTTCTTTAGCGCCCACAATGCTTTGTGTTCTAACTCCACAAGAAAATGACATGCCTTTCCAAACACTAACTAGTACAGTGACATAAAAATGGGTGTTTTGAAAGTTTTCTGGTATGCCCATAATGCATCATCCAATTTCCTTGCCCAGTCAATTCTATTGGCATTTACCGTCTTTGCAAATACAACTTTATTTCCCAATTAGAGACTTCCACGTGTCCACTTGTTTCTGGATTATATGGCATTACCACTTTATGTTATCACACCCCATATTTAGCCAGGAGAAGGTTAAACACTTTATTGCACAAATGTGAGCCTCTGTCACTAATAATCGCTCTAGGTGTGCCAAACTTAGAGAAAATACTCTTCTTTGAGAATCCTGCAACACTCTTGCCATCATTCTCTGCCAAAGCCAAAACTTCTACCCCCATGAACTCAATGCCCCATACATCAAATAATTCAACCTCTAAAATAGGGGTCATAGGTAACTCATGACGATGGGAAATAACTCCTTGCATTTGACATATGTCACAACCTTTAACCATATCAAATGTGTCTTGATGAATTGTAAGCCAGTAATAACCACTTTGGAACACCTTGTGTGTAGTACAAGCTCCCACATGGTGTCCACCAACTGGAGAGGAGTGACAAGCTTCCCTAATGCTTACCGTTTTATCTTCAGGCACACACTGCCTAATTATATTATCCACACAAACCTTGTATAAGTAAGGTTCACCCCAAAAGTACTTGCTCACATAATGTAAGAACTTCTTCCTTTGTTGAAACGTCAAGTCTATGGGTATCAATTCACTTACAAGATAGTTGGGAAAGTTAGCAAACCAAGGAATAAGATCAAGAGTAGTGGCTAATACCTGCTTATTCAAAAATGAGTCATCAATGTCAAGTTCAATTTCCCCTTTCTTCTTTTCTTCCAGTATGGATAAGTGATCTGCTACTTGATTTTCACAACCTCTTCTCCCTATGACCTAAAAGTCAAATTCTTGTAACAACATCAGCCATCTTATCAAATGTCGGCTTAGCATATTTTTTTCCATCAAATATTACAATGCTGCATGAAAGTGTGAACTATCACTTTTTTTCCTAGCAGATATGCTCTAAATTTTTCAAAGGCATACACAACTATAAGTAATTCTCGCTCAGTGAAAGTGTAGTTCTATTGAGCTCCATTTAATGCCTTGCTTGAATAGTATATCGGTTGAAAGATCTTGTTGTGCTTCTTCCCTACCACAACTTCTAAAGCAACACCACTTGCGTCACACATTACTTCAAATGTTTTCAACTAATCTGGAGCAATAATCACTAGGGCTAAAATTAATTTTGCCTTAAGACATTCAAAGGCTTTGGTGCATGCTTCATGAAAAGTGAACTTTATCTCCTTCTCTAACAACTTACACAAAGAATATTCAATTTTAAAGAAGTCCTTAATGTATAATTGATGGAACCCTGCATGGCCTAAGCAGTTACGAATCCCCTTTACAGAAATAGGTGGAGGTAGCTTTTCATTCACTTGAATCTTTGCTATCCACCTCCAAACCTTTCTCGGACACTTTATGGCATAAAACTATTCCTTCCTTGACCATGAAATGTCATTTTTTCCCATTTAGCACTATGTTCGCCTCTTCACATATCTGTAGTGCCCTTCTAAAATTTAATAAACAATCATCAACATTGTCACCAACCACAGAGAAGACATCCATAAATACCTCTAAAGTGTCTTCAACCATGTCCGAAAACAAGGATATAATACACCGCTGAAAAGCAGCAAGTGCATTACATAATCCAAATAGCATGTGTTTGAACGCAAAAGTACCATAAGGGCATGTGAAAGTGGCTTTCTCCTGATCTTCTAGTCCAATTGAAATCTGGTTGTACCCAAAGTACCCATCCAAAAAGCAATACCACCCTTTTCCTACCAACCTATCTAATATCTGGTCCATGCAAGGCATTGGAAAATGGTCTTCCAAGGTTCACTTGTTCAGTTCCATGTAATCCATGCACACTCGCCAATGATAACTAACCTATGTGGAATCAACTCCTTCTTTGAATTCGCCACTATAGTTATTCCACCTTTCTTGGGCACACACTTCACTGGGCTCACCCAATGGCTATCAGAAATGGGGTACACCACTACTGCATCTAACCATTTAATAATTTCCTTCTTTACCGCCTCTTGGTGGATGCAATCTCCTCTAGTGCTTTATACTTAGGCTGCAATCTTCCTCCAGTTGAATTTTGTGAGTGCAAATACTTGGAGGTATCCCAATTATGTCAGCAATGGTCCAACGAATTGCTTTCTTGAACCTTTTCAACACCTTCACAAATGTTTGCACTTGTTCAACATTAAGATTTACTGCCACAATAACTAGCAAAGTCTTATTTTCACCTAGAAATACATACCTCAAATGACTAGACAGTTGCTTCAATTCAAGCACATGTGGTTCCTCAATAGATGGTTTTGCTATGGGTTTGTCCTATTTTTTAAATCCAAGTCTAAATTATTAGTGGAATATGAATGTGATCCCACGCCTTCCGATGCATTTAGAGTGTCCACATAATCGACTCAAAAGACCTCATCAAAGTGCATTATTACTGCAACTAGTGTCTCTATAGTAAATCTTTCTTCTATAGATGATTCAGTGATCCCCTCTTCAACTATATCAATCGCGGACACCACACTTATATTGTGTGGTTGCTTCATCGACTTGCACACTTTGAACTTTACCTCTTCATTATTTAGCCAAAATGTTAGCTCCCCACTCTCCACATCAACCAATGCTCTACTAGTAGCCAAATATGGCCTTCCCAAATTTATGGGAACTTCGAAATCCATCTTGGAATCTAGAATTACAAAAATCACTCAGAAAGATGAAACTTTCCACCATGAACAACACATCAGAAAAAATGCCCACGGGTCTCTTCACTGATCTATCTACCATCATCAATCTCATAACAGTAGGCTTTGAGGAGTCCTACCTCAACTGTTTATATACTGTCAATGGCATGAGATTGATAATATCTCTCGGGTCACACAGAATTTTAGTGAACTCGAATGCACAAATAGTGCATGGTATAATAAATGCACCCAGGTCCTCTTCCTTCTGCCCCAAGGAGCTTGTAGCAATATCACTACAATTTTGAACATTATCTGTTGGTTCAAAACATGTCATCCCCTTCTTTGTTACCAAGTACTTCATGAACTTAGCATATCCTGGATTCTGTTCCAAAGCCTCTACTAATGGAATGTTTATTGATAGTTTCCAAAGCATGGATATGAATCTCATGAATTTTCCATCCTGAGATTTCTTCTTGAGCCTCTGAGGGAATGGAGAAGGAGGTCTAGTAATACATTGTAAAGATGGTGATGCCTCTACTGTAGATTTTTTAGTTCTGTGTGCCCTTTCTTTGGCTCCTAGCAATCTCTCTACTCTTAAATACATCTCTGAATCACTCAAAACTTCTACATTTACCTCTTTTTCAGCATTCCTTTCTATACTATCTTCCTGCTCAATACCTGTAGGTGTAGTTAGTGATTTACCACTTCTCGTGGTGATAGCCATACAGTGCCCATTTTTCTTTGGGTTTTGAATCATATCACTAGGCATGTCCATTTTTTCTTTGGTTAAGTGAAGCCGATAGTTGCCCCATCTGCTACTCCAAATGCTTATTAGAAGTATAATGTGAGTCTACAAGTTGACTCATGCAAGAGAAATCGTTTCTCAACTCTTTGACTCCCACATTGTAGATTCAACTCTTAGTAGAACCTTTGCTAACATGTCCTCCATCCTTGACCTACTAGAACCATTACCTATTCGATCTCGGTTACTTAGAGGTACATACACACCAATGCTCTCATCTTTGTATCCCGCCTTGTTTTTCCAACTTCCTTGCTCAGTGTTCCCTAGTCTTTCATATTGACCATCTTACTGATAGTTCCTACTTTGATTTCCAAAATTATTACTCTAATTGCCCGAGTTAAAATTTTGGAAACCTTCTAGTTGTTCAAATACTTCGCCTCTTCATCACAGTCAACATCCTGTTCTTCATACTTGTTTGTTGCACCAAATGAATTTACCTTTTCTAGAATAGCAGTGAGATGTTTCATGATGATATCCCTATGGGTTTTCATGTGGGCCATGTTTGAACCTTGTTCTTCCTCTCACTTTCTCTGTTCAGCTGAGAGTTCATAAGTGAACCCAAGATCTCCCATCTCTTGGGTGCCAAGATCTGTTGTTCTTTGATACCTCATACATGACAAATACAATCTCGGGAAATGATTTTTTCATGAATGATCCACTGCACACTGCATCCACAATCGGTTTAATCACAAATTTTAGTGACACGTAAAATACATGCTTTAAGTGCCTATCGGTGAAGCCATGATTTGGTCACTTCTTTAACTTTTGGCTAAACCTCTACCATATATCATGCATTGCTTCACCGGATAGTTGCTTGTTAGAACTTATTTCATCCTTCATTTGCAGCTCTTTTGCCTCTAGGTAAAACCTCTCCATAAAGGCCCCCCCTCAGTTCTGCCCAAGTTCTAATTGAGTTGTGTGGCAACTCATTCAGCCAGTTTGTTGCTTCCCCCATTAGTGACAGTGGGAACAACCTCAGTCTTATCATAGTTGGGCTACTCTAGGAATCTCAGCCGACTTGCAAGTGGCAACAGAATTCATCAAGTGTTTGATTCGCATCCTCACTAGTAGTTCCTCTGAACAACCTTTTCAGGTTCAATAGTTGAATCATGGTGCTGGTGATGGTAAATTTCACACCTGGTGGCAATGTTGGGAGTACTATAGCTCCAGTGGCCCCAACTCTATCTAGCTCTAAATCATCTTCTTCAAATGTCGGTTATTGAACTAGACCTCTAGGAGTTAGTGGTTAGTGATGATGATGGGTTATCTCATCTATTCCTTCATTCTCCTCATTAACTCTATTTGAGTCATTAGCATTTTTTTGAGCACCTCTAGTCACAGTCTCAACATCTTATATCAACCTCTGTCTCTAAGCTTCAAGTTCCTGTGCATTCACCATTTTCCCTATAGTTTTGCTTAACTCGGTATCGTAAGGAATCAAAGGTTCTCTCTTACTTATGGTATTTGGCATGCACTAGTTAACTTACATGTAAATGACAAAGACAAGAAACAAGAAGTAAAATTAGGAAATACAACTACAATTGAAGCAATAGCTAGTAGAGTAGTTCTGAACCAAAATTCCATGGCAGCCACAACAAAATTTGATACGTCCAAACTTACACCTCAATTAAGAAGTATAAATGGTCGAAGTCAATAATAGAACTCAACTAAAGTTGAAGTCAATCCCACAAGAAATTTACGACAGAAATAAACTTATTGACGCTTGTATTAAGTTGTGGTTAATATTTCCGAAAGAAGTGAATTGCAAAAAGTAACTATTAGGTTGTTTTGAACTCAAGTAACCAATTGTTGTTAAATTTGAATAGTAATAACATCGAACAATAGTTCCAAGATGTAATAGTTAATTTAGCGAGACTAGGATTGTGTTCCCCATAACCTTTTAATTTCAACTCGAATACTATACAAATAAAGATTTATTGTCAACACTATATGTTCATAGCAAGTTAGCTACATCTAAACACTTTTCATCCTTATTAGATGACTTTCAATCTTGTCCTCTCGGACTTAGAGTGTTTTAATCTTATCCTTGCATACTTGTTAAGAAGGTTCCTCTCTCATGTTGTAACCTTTAAAATGAGTCAATGGAATTTGTAATAGTTGATTTAGCGAGACTAGGATTGTGTTCCCCAGGAACTTTTAATTTTGACTCAAATTCTATACAAAGAATGATTTATTGTCAACATTATATGTTCATAGCATGTTAGGTACATCTAAACGCTTTTCAGCCCTATTAGATGGTTTTCACTCTTCTCCTCTTGGTCTTAGAGTGTTCTAACTCTTACCCTTGCATACTTGTTAAGAAGGTTATTCTCTAGAGAGCTCTAAACTTTAAAACGAGCTGATGAAATTTGTTTCTAGATTTTCTTAATCATCACTTTTCTCTCAAACAAATGATTAAAATAGGCATGTTATATTAGGTGCCCTCATTATAAGATGAAACAACATATGCAGTTGACAATCAAAAGTTATTCATGTTTGAATTCATCGTTATGTTTTCATAATGGTTCCCACAACCCTAGCTGTGGTGTTTAGCCACTCATATTTTCAATGAAACAATCAGTGGAGATCATTGAAAGCATAACAAAATAGACTTACAATAATAGCGAAACCAAAAGTTTCTTGATTATCAACATTAAATCAAGATCACAAAATTTGATCACCAAATGTTCGACTAAAAAATGTGTTCAAAAAGGAAATTATCATTTCTCCTCGCTCAAGATATCTTAGAGTTTTGATAATCATTCAAAATTAAACCCTAAAGAATTAAATAGTTATAAAAAAGAGTCCTACACGAAGTAGGACAAATGTTGTCGACACTATTCACGAGCAAGTTGATGGTCTGTGAGGAAGTTCACGATCCTTTAACCCCTTTGTGAACCCACACTTAGACAAAAAATTGTCTATCTTCACTGCACCTTCTTTATGAGCCACTGTACGGCTCGTATAGTGTACCGTCTGGAGCCTTGTTTAGTTACACTTAACTTTCCTTTCTTTTAGATCACTTCCACGAGCATCTTCATGGCTCGTGCAACACTTCACAACTCGTATGGCCACCTGTGTAGTTTCTTTCACTTGCAACTTCACTTTTACTCCTTTCCTTCTTTCAATTCATTCCGAGTGTTTTTACCTGCACTTTAGCAAAAGAAACATCATATCCACATAAACAAGCTCGACTTCTTGTACTAATCCTTTGTTTTGAGCGTCAAATGTGCTATGAGTTCACGACACATTAAACACCATTTTCTGTATGAAGTGACAATCAATTTTGATATGTTTTGTTCTATCATGAAATACGTGGTTAATAACTATCTATATAGTAGCCTTGTTATTGCAATATATAGTGTATTCCAACTCCTTAAATAGATTAGTAACCTATACCACTGTTTTCTATAAAACCAACCTTCTATACTCTGTTTCTTCAAGACTTCTAAAAATAGTTCTTATATGTTTTTTTTTTTTACTTTCATAAGATAATTCAATTTATAAAGTTTTAGAAGAAATCCAAGCAATGATTTTCTTGAATTTGGGCATGTAACCTAATATGCATATATAACAATATGCTAAAGTTAAGCCCTTCTTGTTTGAACACATAAATAATTAAAGGGAAAATTGTACATTATAGCAAATATTAATTCAAAATAAATGTTATAGATATAGTTTCATTTAATTCTAATTCGTAGCAAACACGTTGTCATTATCACCTCTCTCCCCTGAATCTCGCTCGCCAATCTCAATTCTCTCCCTCGCCTCTCTCACTTTTATACAAACACAAATGTATTAATTTTCTTTGTATTTGTATAAGGCGAGATAGACTGTATATACAAATAAAAATACATATCTCTCCGTCCTATACTGATACAAATCTTCCCCTGCCCAATTCTCTTTTGCATTTCTCTCTCTATTTATGCAAACACAAATTATACAAATACAATGTACAATTTGTGTTTGTATAAAGTGAGAGAGAAATTTGATATACAAATACAAATATTTTAATTCAATTCAATTGTATATTAATTCAATCCAATTGTATACAAAATTCAAATTTTATGAAGATATACAAACACAATTATTGATACAAATACATAGTAGTTACATATATACAAATATTTAACTGATATACATATACAATTTATCTTTCTCGCTCGCCTCTCTCCTCTCTCTCCGACTCTCGCTCACCACTCTAGCCTAATACAAAGAACATATACATATACAAATGCAATTTTCATAGACACAGACGCCCGATTTATACAAATCAGATGCTCCATCGAAAACATAGTTTTCTATGGAGCGTAAATAGTAAAATTTTAGCTATAAAGCGCTAATATGATTTTTATGTTTGATATTCCTAAAATTTACTCATAATTAAAACCTAATTTAGTTTTGATGTAGCTAACCACTCTTAAGAATGCATCCTAGAGAGACATTTTTACTTAGGCCCCATTTGTTTTCATTAAGATTAAGACGTCTGAAATTGAATGTATGTCTGAATGATTAAGATGCTCTCTCTAGATATGAACGCTAAATGATTAAGATTGTTTACTTTTTAGCATCTGAATGCACGTCTAAATTAATAATTAATATATTTGTGCAGGTGTGTAAATATTTAAGGTTTCTTATTATAATTTGGTGTTGGGCTACTTATTTTACTGAGACACTCTTGGTAAAGATCCAAAAAGATATAAAAACAAAAAAGGCAACCCAAACAAATGTCTAACTTCTTATTAACTACAACTAGTTCTTAGTTTTATAAATAATAATATTACTATGTCAATTTTTATACACGTGTGTAAATATTTAAGGCCTTTTGTTATAATTTGGTGTTAGGCTACTAAATTTATTTTCTTGGCAAAGATCCAAAAACATATAAGAATAAAAAAGGCAACCCAAACAAATGTCTAACTTCTTATTAACTACAACTAGTTCACAGTTTTATAAATAATAATATTACTATGTGAATTTAAATGCTAGTCTTTTGAAATATATTTAAAAAAAAGACAAGTAGTATGTAAGAATAAAAAATTCAACCCTAAATTAATAATATTTTTATGCATGCATATAAATACTTAAGGCCTCTTGTTATAATTTGGTGTTAGACTACTAATTTTATTGAGATGTTCTTGGCACAGATACAAAACATATAAGAATAAAACATGCAACATAAATAGATACCTAGCCTTATTAACTAAAACAAATTCTTTGTTTTTGTAACACTCCGAAAACTAGTAGGCTAAACTAGAGCTAAAACATGAGGGTAAACGTCAAGGGAGAAGGTCAAGAGCCAAGGCTGTCCATTTTGTCCAAGGCAGTGCCCACCAAGACCACGAAGGTCCTCATGATCCATAGTAGACACCACAAGTCATGGTGCCACTCATGGTGGTGGAGGCAGTAGCCTCCTTAGGCTTCCCCAAAAGTGACCCCTCCACACGAGCCACTTCACAACTCGTGAAGCCTTAGATGGCTCGTGGGAGTGGCCATGGAGGGTGGCTTGGCCTAGCTACTACCTCAAGGTCAACGAGATGGACCACGGCTCATGGAGCCCCTCGTGAAGATGCCTTGGGTTTGTGAGCTAAAGGCAATTGTTGCCATGCCACTGCCTCAAGACAACGTATGGGAACTCAGCTCATGGTCATGACCACGGCTCGTGGAGCCCCGCATGGTCCTTGGCAACTCACTTAAAGTTAGGGGCATTTTGGGTATTTCCTTTTTAAGTCCTATCAAAGTGAAGTCATTTTGCCTTAGTTTTATACACCTATATAAGTCATTTTAAGTAAAAATACACCCATTCAACCCATTATTTCCAAAACCCCCAAATCAAATCCCAAAGTTCATCTTCTCTGACGGAAGGGAGTTGCTCGGATGGTACGCACCCCTCACTTCCAACCCGAAGGTTGTGAGTTCGAGTCACCAAAGGAGCAAAAGGAGTGGGCGCTCCTAGGGGAGGGTAAAAAAAAAAGTTCATCTTCTCTCAAAATTTCTCTCTAGAACTCAAGGAAGAAGAAGAGGAAAGTTGAAGCTAGGGCTTGAAGAAACAAGGATTTTTCACTCAAATTCTTTGGAGAATCATAACTAAGGTATGGTAATCTTTCATCCATGGAGCCCCTTCAAAACCCTCAATTTCAAAGCTAGAAATCTCAAAATTTAGGGTTTGACTTCAATCTCATGGGTTCCTTTCAAATTCATTTTTAATGATTGAATTATGTTTTATTATGGATATATTGATGATTTTAAATGGTGTTATATTGAATTCCCCAAGAATCCATGAATTCCCCTATTTTCCCAATTTGGATCTCAAAGTGTGGGTATTGATTGATTCAAGTAGAATATGATAGAATTATGCATCTAGTAATTGAACTACTTCAATTATGTTATCATCCATGTCTAATGTAGTAATTCTAGATGTGTTGATGGATTTTGATCTATAGTTCTTGAAGGGTAAAGCATGAGAATTATGCATGATTATGAGGTTTACGTATATGCTTTTAGAACACTTTGAGAGTAAAGTGAATATGATTATGATCTAGTTTTTATGTTGTTGGATGATTCTCCCCATGTACACATTTATGTATGAATATGGTATGATGTGAAAGATGTTCTCACAATATGATGATTCTAGGGTTGAAAGGCTATTCTCACCTATTGAATCTATGAGCTATAGTATGAATTATGTTGGATTGAGTGTCAAGACATTCTTCCATGCATATGCACTTAAGTCAAGACTTAATATGTAATCTATGGGAATTAATGCTTAGCACCAAGTGGATATGAATATGAGATGGAAGCTCATACGATAGTTGAGTCCGGTTTCCCAAATGGGTTCCTTCTACCTTAGTTGAGTTCGTGTTCCCAAAGTATGTATATCATGAGATGGAAACCTTATACCTTAGTTCAGTCTGGGTTTCTAGTAGCAATCTCCTTATCCCATAACTATGTGCCCACATAGGTCTTTAGCTAGTGGATCCACCTAAGTTAAAAGTATGGTTCTACCTTAGGCAAGTAGAACAACCCCTTTTCGGTGTGGGGTAGCTACAGAATTCCATGTTAGCTCACATGGTCCATGTCAGTTAAGGCGTATTCCCACTTGTCCATTAATATGAACAAGAATATGAAAAATGGACTATGGTTATTTAAGAAGCTTTACTTATTATGGGTGAGAGTATGGGATCTTACTCATGCATTGCACAAGTATGCTTTGAAGGTATCTATGGTATGTTCTTTTCATGATGTGATGATCTATGAGTTCATTATGCTTATGACGTATACTTTTCCACTATATTAAAGATGATGCCTTGACTTAGAAAATTGCATGCATTAAACTAAAATGTCCCTTTTAGTATGTTTTCATGATTTTATGCATGGCTATCATACTTGGTGCATTTTTTTACTAACCCATATTTTTCTACATTTTTCCCAAGTGTAGGGTCCGGTTCTTAATGTGGTTGTCATTTGGTTAAGCTTGGATTCGACTATTCTCCTTGCTTGTGGTGATCCCTCGACGGGAGTTTCACTTTGAGTTTCATTTCTAGTATTCCATTTTAGAACGATGTAGTATGGGCTATGTCCCTTTTCATTTGAACTATTGTAATAGATGGCTAATTGAGACAAGTTTAGACTTCTGCTTTACTTTATAAAGACTTTTTGGACTTAAATGTGTTTTTACTCTTATTGTTCTAATACTTTATGCTATGATATGATAAGGGCTTGTATGAGACCCTTCTGGGTCAAGTATGCCATGTTACATCTAGGGGTTACCCCTGAGTCGTGACAGTTTTATAAATAATAATATTACTACGTGAAGTTAAACTCTTAGGGCCTTTTGAGAATATAAACAAAAACGAGTAGTATGTAAGAATAAAAAAGGCAACCCAAAATTAATAATATTTTTGTGCATGTATGTAAATATTTAAGGCATCTTGTTATAATTTGGTGTTAAACTTCTGATTTTATTGAGACATTCTTGGTACCATATTTTTTTAGAAAAAAAAGAAGAAAAATATAATATCTAAAAAAATTTTATTGCATACTTTGTATTATCGAATAAGCACACACAAGACCTCTAATTTTATAAATAAAATTTCAGAGTTCTTGAGAAGCAAACAATAATACGATACAAATTAATAAACAAAGTACTTGTAAGAAGTTTTTTAAAAATATACTTGTTCAAGAGGAAAAAATTCAACACCATGGAGAGAGGCAATGCATATAAGAGAAAAAATAACAATTTATGCTGATAATGAAGAGAGTGGGAGAGAGAGGCAATGTATATAGAGAAAAAAATAATGATGTTTGAGCTTTACGAGGAAATAAATTAATGTTAAAAAGAGTCTGAATAGAAATAAGACTCCCTCATAGACCTGAGCAAACATATGAGCCTTTATTGCATAAAATGACTCAAAGTCTGGACTACAAAAACTTTGTAATTGTGAGATATCGCCGAAGTTGCAATGTGCATACTTGGCAAAGGTTAGTTTCACATTGCAATCCAAAAGAGTTTAAAAATTAACATTAGCAGGGATTTTCTTTCAGAAAATTTTTTAAAAAAAAATTGAAAATCGCTCCAAAGGTAGTGATTTTAGTAAAAGAAAAAAAAAATCTTAAAATTGGCTACCTTGGCAGTGATTTCAGTAAAAAAAAAATTTAAAGATCGCTGCCTTGACGGCGATTTGTCACGACCCAAAACGAGTCATGAGTGGCACCCACACTTAACCTCCTAGGTGGGCAAACCACGGAATCAAAACCCCAACATATACTAATTGTTAAACTTACAAAATACAAACCATAGTGCGGAAGCCCAATCTAATTAAGGTAAGAAACACAAATCCACCTAAGTCTTCTCTACGTCATTCCCAAAACCTGAAAGTCATCACATCAAGGACATCTAATCTTCAAATACTAAGTCTAAGAGTATTTAAGACACCAAAATAAATGAATAAAATAGTTTACGTTTGAAAACTAAGGACATCATGCCATGACCAAGAGAATCCAACAAGGGCTTGAATGAATAGCTCACCCTTAAACCTGATATGCTGGAGGCTGGCTAGAGCTGAGGGCAAGTCAAAGTCGATGGTACACTCGTTGACTCCATAAAAGAAAAACAAAGAAAAACAGTAGTAGGGCTCAGTACAGGGCAACATGTATTGATTAGATATCATCGGTCAACTCAAAATAAAAATTAATATGCAATGAGTAATAGTATAAAATCAACCATGACACTTAGCAAGTGGCAAGCAGCAAACAACATGAACCAATGACAACAACACTAAAGTAAGTATGTAATCAGTCAATAATATCAAGAACACACATGAGGACTCATGCTTCCACACCAAGATCTTTTGGGAATGAATTTTTTGAGATTGAGAACATTCAGTTAATTAAATATGTTTTCCATTAATGTTATGGTGTTGGAATGTAACACCCGATCCAATAATATCATGCCGGCCCGTGGCACCCGATTCAATATATCATGTCAGAACGTGACATTGATCCAATAATATCATACCGGCTCGTGGCACCTGATCCAATAGATCGTTAATTTATCATTTATTATCACCACTTTTCACTTCATTAACAATATTTCATCAAGCCTTCTTTATTCAAAGCATCACTTCGATAGAGAGGGTTCAAGATTGTAAATTTCACGGTCTCAGCATTTCAGACCAATCACAAACCACACAACCACACAATTAAGTACATAGAGAACTTCACAATATCACTTAGTGCATATCAATCACTATTAAGAGTCTATCTATCAAATAGAATAAATCATAACGTACCTCCACCAAAGAATTAAAGTCAAGCAAGCTACTTCTCCAACACTTTTTCTTTCCTCAATGCCTCCAAAAGTTTCCATTCTATCAGATATATATGCATAATTTGTAAGTTAATGAGTTTGTAGACATCATATTACTCTATGTCTAGCCTAGACCCAAAACTCAACTTATTCTATAATCAATTTCCTAAAGTTCAAACTTAAGGGTAAGTCTTAATTCCTCCAATTAGCACAACTTTAATGGTAATCATACAATATAATACACCTAATATTTAATTACCTATATCAATATATCAAACCTTGATTTATTATATCACAATAAAATTATAATATTAAAATTTAGGCCACTGGTTACGAAACCAGTGGCAGGCAAGCAACACCATGAACCTAATTTTATTTTGACGTATAGAATCAAATTGATAAACAATTGCAAACAACACTCTAGTTGCTAGTCATTAATGATTGTCTCAACTTTCCAATCACCATTCAACTTTAATTCTTCAACCAATCAATACCTTCCTAACGTTAACTCTAATCAATCATATATACCAATTAAAAATTACCCCAACAGCCAATTCTCTTCTTTCTTTTTTTTCACCAAACGATTCAAACATAATAATAATACTAATAACTGTATAATCTCTATCCATATCTACGATACAAAGAGTTAGATATGGTTACCTGATGTAGTTGGAACGGTTATCGCCAAAGTCCTCTTCAAGAGAATACTACTTTTCTTTTAATTAAAATAACTAGGATAATTAATTATGAACCACTAAATAATTAAATAACTACTTAATCTTACTAATTATTTACAATGCAGGATACCCTTTTATTTTTATAGGAAAAAACTGACTTAGTCACTAAAGGATTCCTACTTTTTCTCCAAAGGAATCTCCGTAAATAGACATTCCCTAAAATACAAATATATTTATAACAATTTTATACTTATTTTATTCTTATTATTAAGTACTACAAAATCATTTCTTAATATGAAGAATATTTATATTTTAGTGAATGTCTTTATGGAGAATATTTGTTTATTGTCTTTAAAGGAGTATGCTAAAATATAAATAAGTAAAAGATGGACAAAAGGAATATTTAAACTTGTCCAGGAGGCCTCTTGCGGTCTTGCCATTTCATTTCATAGCATTCAATGTCATGTTATGTTACTCCTAGTCCTACTATTTTTTTTTTATGTGATGTACATTCTAAAAGGAACAAACAATTATAGTAAATGTAATATTATGAAATATAATTTTGAATTTTTTTTAATTATATTTTAAAACTTGATAATCAAATTACATTATATACATCGAAACTGATGAAGTATTTATTACTTTATCGAACTAGAAGTTTATTTTTAGTACAAGGCATAAACTTATGACTAAATCACCAATCAAGTGTATAGTATCTCGAGAAAATGAAAAAAGAAAGACCTCTTAGGTTTGAAAGGAGGTTTAAATAATTTCTTAAATATATTTGAGAAGTTTTACTTTTTAATGTTTGTCAAAGTGATATCTTAATCATTTATGTGACTATAAATTATTTTATCAACACTGAAAAAGAAATTTTAAAATTAATTTTTTTCTGATTAGAGAAAAATGACACTTTTTAGAACGAACAAATAAAAAGTGAACTTTATAAATTAAAATATGAAGAGTACTAAACCTTCAAAATATCAAATTCTAAATATAGATTATTATTTTTTTTAAAGAAAAACACCAAATACCATAACTCCAAATGTGATTCTCATCAAATCTAACCAACAAACTTTGTTAAATATTTGAGAGGGATCAAAAAGAGCTAATAATAATCTTAGTAGAAAATATATTTAAGAGATCACTTTTTAACATATCCCAAGATGGGGAGTGTTATTTCTTTCACATGAAAACAGAAAAGGAGAATGGGCAAGACGGCCGACGGGGACAAAAATCGCAACCACGAAATGCGTGACACGTGCTGTGTTTAATCATCGATAAGTCAGCCCCCCTTTTTATATTTTACTTCTTAATTACTCCTTCTATTTAACTTTATTTGTCACAATTTAACTTGATATATTTATTAATAAAATAATTAATGATATATAAATTTTACCAAACTAGTTCTTATTAGATGATATCTTGGTAAATAATTTGAAAAATAAATACTCCCTCTGTTCCTCTTTATATATTATTATTTATGATTTCACGTGAATAAAAAAATTAAGTAAGTTTACTATTTATCCTTATTTTGAACTTTTTGAAGTCAAATTTATAATCAATGAATATAAATCAATTATTTTTGATTAATTAATTTGACCAATAAATATGATTCTATTAGTTTTTTGGTGTTAGTCAAATGTATATTTTCAAGGCTAATACTCTTTCTGTCCCTAATTACTTGTTCACTTTTAAATTGACACACATATTAAGAAAATAATTAATCATATAGTGAGTTTATCATTTTACTCCTAGTAATTATGAAGTGGATGAAAAGTTTTATATTTTTCAAAGTAATTAGTCATTTAATTGAGGGTATAATAGGTAAAAAAAAGATTGTCATTTCTTGATTTGTCAAAATGGAGAAGTAATTAGGGATAACTATAAAAGGAAAAGTTGATAAGTAATTAGGGACATAGGGAGTAACTCACAAGGATAAAATATGACGAATATCGTAATTTATGCATTGATTTTATGAAATGACAAGTAGTGTGGACCAAAAATTTATAGTAAGGATGACATACTACCTCCGTCCACTTTTAATTATCATAATTTTATTTTTTTTAGTCAAATGATATTAACTTTGCCTAACATTTTACGATGTATTTTTTTTTCAACACATTGCTATGCAAAATATTGAAATTTATAATATTTTTCGTATAGTTTTTAAATATATACATATTCTTATTTAAAATATTGAATTAATATAATTTAGTTTAACTTTAAAAATTTAGTCAAATTAACTTTTGAAAAATGTAATATGATAATTAAAAGTGAACATAGAGAGTATAAAAAGGAATGGAGAAAGTATGTAATTATGAAGGTAAAATATTAAAAAATTATTATTTTTTCTTCATATATCAAAAATAACAATTAAAACAGAAAAATTATTTTAGTAAATAATTAATGAGCCAGAAGTGAATAGATAGAAGTAGTAAATAGCTCTTTCTATTAATCACGCCTGATTCTTATATTAGACCAGGACACGTGCCCTTGTTCCCCTAACTTTAATGTAACTATTTTGGCCCCGTTAGTTACTTTTTTGTTTTTATATACTTTCTCCGTTTCTTTTTATATATAATCTTTTTCAATAAATAGTTGGTTCATAATATTTATTATTTTATAAATTAATACATACATTATCATATTGTCTTTTTTTATCCTTGTGAGTTATTAGTCTTTAAAATATAAATTTGGCCAACTTAGAAAAGTTAAGTAAATGATTCATATTCATTATTTAAATTAATTAATTAAAATAAATTAATTCATATTCATTGATTCAAAACTTGAGTTTCAAAAAAAATTAAATAAGGGTAGAATGATAAAATTACATCATTTCTTAATACAAGTGCAAAGTAAAAATGTGACATATAAAAAGGAACAGATGGAATAGTTTGTATTGATTTTTTTTTAGAGAAGATGGTCTAAAACCCTCTCAATCTATACCTGAAATTCCAACTACAACTCTAACTTTCGGGTGTCCTATTACCCCCTTGAATATTTTAAAAGTGAAATATATACCCCCTTAAAAAGTCATACCCAAATTTCTATTAAGTAGTGAGATACACTCGTCTGCCACATCATAAAATATTATTTTTTGAGTAAAAAAGCAATTATTCTTTGTCTTTATTTTATATTTTTCTTTTATATTTTCCTTTCTCTTTTCCTCTTTAGTTTTTAATCATCTTTTGACTTTTCTTTGACTCCAACTATTTCTCCATTGATATGAAACCTAAAAGCACATTACCTTCTTCTTTCTTTCTTCTTCTTCTTCTTCTTCTTCTTCTTTATATTCTTTCTTTATTTTTTATTTTATTTCCTTTTCATTATTTTAGTGAATTTTCAGTCAAGTAATAATGATAATATCTTTGAATCGAATTCGAGTCTACCAACCAAAGGATTAGATGACAACATTGATAAGTTCGTGTGGTCAATTAGTTTTCGAAAAGTGGGTGGCATATTGGAGTTGGATATGATGGCAAATTGAAAATGAATTTGTGATTTGGAGTATAAAAAATTATTTTTGTTATTTTTAATCTCGTTGTCATGGTCACTGTCTACGAAAAGTATTTTTTAGTGTTTTAGAAATTAATCTATCCATCTCACTTAAATATTTCTTAATTTACCATTACTCAAAATTTAATAACAATACGTACTATGATAGATCTTAAAAAAAAAGGTGAAAATAGCAAGATGGCAATAGTAAACTTAGTATGTGAGAATGAAAATTTGAAGTTTATGATTAAAATAAGGAGAGTCGATTTCTTTTGGAAAAAAAAAGAGGAAAAAGATACGATTAGTGATAGCTGAATAATTTATGTCATTTTCCGGAGAAGTGTTGAAGAGAAAAAGAAAGAAGACAAAAAAAATTAAAAAGAAAAGATAAATAGAAGAAAAAGATAACATAATTTTTTTTTAAAAAAATTAGAAACTTAATATGAAAAGGAAAATTACTTGCAAAGTTAAAGTTTTAATAAAAAAAAGTGTCTCTCACTCTCTTTGAGAAGTGAATACACTTTTTTTGCCACTTCAACATATAGGGTGATATTAATTTTTTTTAAAATAGTTCAAGGAGGTAATAGAATTCTCGTAAAGTATAAGTGTATAGTAGAAAATCCGGCTATAGGTTAGGGGGCTTTTGGCCATATTCTCATTTTTTTAATCATAACTATATTTTATTTATAAAAAAAATATAATTTTCTTTCTTGAAGGAAAAAGCTTTGGAGTCTTATATTGATGATTCATTTTCTTGAGAAAAGTTCAAAATAGTTCCCTAATTTTTGTTTAAGATTCAAAGTCATCTTTGAGTTTTTCATGGAGCGATAGTAGTCCCTCATTTTTATAATTACGGATGTAAAAAACAAAACCAAACTGTAAGCCAAAAAAAATCTGACTAAGAGTTTAGTTTGACTTGGTTTGATTTTGGGAAAAAATCCAATTATATTTTGGCTGGGTTGGTTTGGTTTTAACTAAAATAAGTCAACTTGTGACCAAACCAACCCGATATTATACATATAATTTTTAAAATTATTTTGATATAATTTCTAAATAGCTCTTATACATTGTCATAAGTTTTATCTTTTAACATATTATTTCAAGTTTTTTAGACTTAGAATTTTGAATAGTCTAATAAAGATTATAGTCCATAAATTTTAGTAACTCTAATAAAGCTCAAATCAAAATCAAAATCAAATCAATACTAATGTTAATGCTAACAAAAAAAAAATTAATTCAACACTAAGAATGACAATAACGTTGAGCATTTTTGTCTTTAGTTTTAAACTGATTTAGATTTTTAAAATACATAAGTGAATTTTAGTTTTTCATTTATGTTTAATCATTTAATTATTACTTATCAGACATATTTTAGCATGATTTAGTAGGAGTGTTCAAAACCGAACCGTAAGCGATAAGCCAACCATTTGGCTTATTGGTATGAGTTATCGAATAAATGGTTGGTGAACAAATTAGAATTTCATATTTAATTATTTATTGGAGTAGGGGTGGATTATTCAATTTCCTTATCGGATAAATCGTTAATCCGTTAAAGAAGTCCATTTATTAAGGTGCATTCATAAAAAAAAAGGTAAAGATTAGTTGATACATCGTCCGATAATCGCCTGATATCTTATTGATTTGTTAGCGGATTAGTAAATTTAAAAATTTATATATGATACGCCAATCCGTTAAGAAAAATTGTCCTATCAATCCACATGATAAGCAACCCTATGATTTAGTACTTTTAAATTATGATCATTTTCCTTATGAATTATTAATTTGCAATATTTATTTTATGCAATTTCAATATTATTTTTTATTGAATATTTTAATGTCATCACTCATCTCATATTTTTTGTTAATATTTCTGAAGAAACACCTTAGATAGTTGTATTTTAATAGGACTAAAGAAATATTTGGAGCACAAGATAATTATATGTTGGTATGAATACTTTACCGGAAAAATCCAAAAAAAACTAGGTTGAAAAATCTGAATTTTATTAGTTTGGTTTGATTTATAAATTAAAAAATTCGACACAAATGGTTTGGTTTGATATTACAAATATTCAAACCAATCTAGCCATGTACACCCCTATTTACAATACTAGTGCACTTTTGGTCCTTCTACAAACTTTTGGTCTATTTTTTAACATTGATTTCGTCAATAATTTCATGTATGGAATGTCCAATCGTCTATTTATATATTTAGTAGAAATAATAACTCCATGTGAGAGTAGGTGAGAAGAAGAACACATTGTTGTGTTTAGTAGAAATATTATTGCAGCTAAACTAGGAACAACTTGGCAGATGATGTTGCAAGAATTAATCTTTTTCGTATTTTTGCACGTAAAATCATTGTGATGAACCTCTAGGCTTTAATTCACCAAAAAGTATGTCCTCAATGTTTATTTATATCTATTTTTTATTTTAAAAAAATTTGTTTGAATTTCATCTATAAAAGCGTAAGGACGATAAGAGGGCAAAAGATTCCAAAAACTTGAAAAAATGGAAAAAAGAGCGAAGTTGAAATTTGCAAAAGAAACTTTGTGAATGGTTGAGGATCTTTCTGTGAGGATCTTTTGGTGAACTATTAATAGAAGGGTTTTCACAAAATGTGTTGTTAGTTATATTAGTGACAGTTGAAAATCTTTACGTGACATCTGGTGATTATGAATGAAACAATTGTTCTTGAGTTATGTGTATAAAACTTGGCAGTCAGAGGTTTATATTGCATACTATGCCATGTGTGATTATGAGCATTCTTGTATTATTCTTGCCTTGTATATGCATCTAGAACTTGCCTAATTTATTTTGTATTGACTAAAAGATAATGAATTAGGAAAGGATCATACACCATTTTTGAACTCAATTCACTTAGCCTATAAGACTAACTAATTGAATGAAGTAATCATTTGATCCCGAATTCTAATCCTAAATGACAACCTATTTGTTGTTAACCTGTATACCTTCCCCGTTTATTTTGAAATCGATTCTTTGGTCCTGGAACCTCCTTGGATATCAGGTACCTCATCTTAGGTGAAATGAGTAAGTTGAGAGTGGCTATTATGAGTGAAGAGTAAAGATATAATGAGATATGAATAAGAAACAAATATTAGGAATATGACGTATCATCATGAGTTGAATATAATTGTGTTCAAGCTTTAAGAAAAGAGAATAAAATGATGAGTTACATCCAAATTAACAAAAATGAGGAATAAAATGATGAAATAAGGATGGCTAACAAAAAAAAAAAAAAAAAAAGGAAAACAAAGTGAAGATGGTGTCAAAAAGGGCATAGTCACTACTCCCAAATGTATCCTATTTTTTCCATGAGCATACATAACAAGCCAGGAAAGTTCTATAGTGATCCTAGTCCATTTGTCTATAAAGTTGGTGTAAATATAATAAAGGTGAGCCTATGGGTTGTGTGCATTGCCTAAATTTTATTCTGCGAGTGTGTATTGTGTATTGTCCCTCGTAAATAAATCTTGATATGTAAGTGATAGAGTCTTATTTATGGTCAGGACATTAGGATTGAACTGTTGATATCTGATTGTTCAAAGTATTGTTATTAGTGTATGCCAAGTTGTTGGTTGATATCCAAATGTCATCTTTAGATTCCCTTGACTTGATGTATTAACTGATAGACATATACATGACTTGTCGAAATAATGTTTTAAAACTATTGTGAGTATTGATAGTTCATGAGTTTGTAAATATAGTGTTAGGTGTTGCATGAGGAAAAATAAATATTTAAGTTGAGGATATTGATGTGCCGATATTTGACAATACATTTGATTCTTTTAACTATGAATAAATCTTAGTTCTTAAGAAGTGATAATGTCTTTTAATAGTCTTTCTACTATGTTAGAAAGAAAATCAATCAAAATAAAAAAGGAAGATGAATGAAACTGAATGTTGCATAAGAGATCCCTAATAGCAGGCATGGAAGATTATCTATCACGATACAAAATGGGTCATAAGTGGCACCCACACTTAACCTACTAAGTGGGCGAACTAATGAATTCAAACATCAACTTATATTAGTTAATCATCTTACGAAATACAATAATAATGCGGAAACTCAAATCTTATTAAAGTAAGAAATACAAATCCACTAGAGTCTATAACATGTCATTTCTCAAAATCAGAAAGTCATCACATCAAGGACATCTAATCCCCAAATACTAAGTCTGAGAGTATCAAACATACCATAATATAAAAATAAAATAGTTTGTGTTTGAAAACTAAGGACATCATGCCATAATTGAGACAATCCGACATGAGCTAGAAGGAATAGCTCACCCTCGATTCTAATGTTCTGGAGACTGACTAGAGGTGAGGGCGAGTCGAAGTTGCTAGTACACTCGCTACACTTCACGAAAGGAAATTGAAGAAAAACACAAGTAAGGATCAGTAGAGGGCAACATGTACTGAGTAGGTATCATCGATCGAATCAAAATAGAAATTAATATGCATAAAGCAATAACATAAATCAACTATAGAACTTAGCAGGTGGAAAGCAACAAGAAACATAAGCAAGTGACGACAACAATGAATCAAGTATGTAATTAGCCAATAATATTAATAACATTTATGTGATGACTCAGACCTTCACATCATGCTCTTTTGGAAAATGAGTTCTTTGAGATTGAGTATATTAAGTTATTTTAATATGTTTTACTTTATTATTACCGTGCTGAAATGTGACATCCAATCCAATAATACTGTGATGGCTCGTAGCATCTGATCCAAATATATTGTATCGAATCATGGCACCCGATACTACAGTATAATTAATTCATCATTCTTATCATCACTTTCCACTTTATTAACAATATTTCATTAAGTCTTCTTTATTCAACGCATCTATTTGATAGAGTGAGTTCAAAATTATGAATTTCACGATCTTGGGATTACAAACCAATCACAACAACATATGAATCATCCAAACCACAATAATTAAGTACATAGAAAATTTCACAACATCACTCAATGACTACCAATCTCTATAAGAGTCTTTCTATCATATATAACAAACCAAAACCTACCTCAACCGAAGAGTCGAAGTCAAGCAAACTAATTCACCAATTTTTTTTCTTTTTCAATGCCTCCGAACATTTCCAATCTATATGCCTCCTGTACTTTTATTTTCAATGCATTGAGGACACTACTTTATTTTTTTGGTGGGGATAAGGGCATTTGACTTTTGAGCCAATATTCCCCTTTATTATTGTATTTTGCTATTTTGAGTTTTGAATAATTATAGTACTTTACTTTTGTTTATATTATAGTGCTATTTGGTTGAAGTGTGTCTTTTGTTTCTAGTTCATTCTCTTTTGATTTTCAACCCCTCATGAGTTTTGAAAATTGTGAATTGCTTGAAGATTTCATTGATAACAATTTGAGAATTCATTGTGTTTAATATCGATGTCTTGAATAGTACTCATGATGAGCATGGTGTAGAGTATTGATATTGCGAGAATGAAATCAATAAAGTTGCACTTTTAAGCGATATCTTTGAATCTTTTTCTTATTAGCTATATTTTGATGTGAGCCTTGCAATGAACATCGCACATACACTTTTTGATCTTTTTAGATGAGTGTATTTCAAAGTTCTATGTGTGGTGAGGTCTTACTTGCAAGTGTGCATGTGGGGTCCTAAAATTTGCCTTGCTAGTCAAATTGTTTGTATCTTGGTGAATGTTAGCCATGATCTTGGGCAAAAATTCTAAGAGGGATCCAAATGTCCATAATCCTTTGTGACTATCTTGTGAGGGTGTGCATCCATGTTGGCACCATTTGAGCCTAACCTATTTGTTGGCAAAACCAACGAAGGCCTCTTAAGCCAATTGTCCCTATCTTTTCACCAAAAATCCTTTCTGAAGCATTGTTATGTTTGGATATCCAACTTAGGCCAAAAGCCTAAGTTGAGGGTATTGAAAGGAAAGAAGGATGAAAGCCAAGTGAATGGCAAAGAAAGATGAAATGAGACTTAACTTTGAAAGTACAAAAAGATTGAACTGCTCCTTATAAAAAAAAGAGTCATTATGATGGAAATGCTTTTGGAAAACTAAAAAAGAGAAGTGAATGAAATAAAGGGGATTCCAAATAAATTGAGTGAAAAATCAAAGTTTGAGTTCTCAAATGAAAAAAGAAGGAAAAGAACTTCAGAAGAGGTGATGATGATTGCGAAAACACTTTGAAAAGGTAAATTCACCAAGCCAAATTGACCGTACCTTAACCCTTTGCCCCATTACAAGCCTAAGAGACCCTTGAGATCTTACATGTAGGTTATGTGATGATTGAAAAATATGGGAAAACCTATGGGACAAACTTGCATGTGTTTCTCTTTTGAGAGAGTGAGAGTTGCATTGATTCCTTACACCTTTGTTAATTTGACTTGTGAGAGCATGGAATCGTTCTTGATGTTAGGCCACTTAAATGCATTTGTTTAAACATCTTATTGTATTAGACAAGAAGTTAAAGCGATCCTAAGCTTGTGTTGAGACCACCTAGTCATCATTTGAAGTTTTTTTTTTATCATTATTAAGTGTAGCATGTTGTTGAGAGTAGTCTTGTTATGACACTTGCGTGTTACATCTCATTGAGTACTGTCATAGACACCCTTATTGAGATAATTATGTTCTTGATTTACTTGAGGAAAAGAAAACAATTTAAGTTCGGCGTGTAGATGAGTGGCAGATTTGCACTCATTTAAGGTCCATTTACCTCAATAATTAGTGTCTTCAATGCCTAATTTTTTCCTATTCTGATAAAATGTTGATGATTTGTATCTATGAAGTTAAATAGACACGGTAAGGATTGATGTTTGAAATAAGGGCGAAAAATATAAAAATAAGTGCACGACAGCACCTGTCCTATTGAAATGGTTCGTCAGTACAGATGTTCCCACAGGTACCCATAAAGAAAGGTTCGCGACAAAACTGTCCCCTCTCTCCATATCTCTACTTACTGGTTGGGCTTGCTCTAAGTCCGCTGGGTTGGATCGAACTTGTTGGTTTGGTGACGTCAAACAGGTTTTCAACCCGAAAAGCTCCACAGGGCTGTCATAGAGTTCTTTTGTGAAAGGATCGCTAGCATCCAAGGATGATCTGAGTTGAGGTCTAGCCGTTTTGTCTTTTTTCCTACGAGACCTTATATTTTCCTAGCCTTTCTCCACCTACATGACCCCCAAAATCAGATTGGTTGATGCATCGGATTTAATTCCTGGTCCCCTGTCTTTCATTCTGCTTTTCCTTATTTTTTTGAAATCTATCATTTTCCAAAATTTTTCATTATTGAATCTCCTTGACCCGGGCACAGCAAGCAGTTTCTGTGATGAAAAAAGCATTGTTGATCGCCTAACAAAAAGGGCGGATCGCCAATTGAGCACGACTTCACCATAAATGATAGTGCATAACACCTGTGTCTAGCAAATAAGGTTGGCGGACTTCATTAGAGAAGCCAAAGCGTCAAATGAGAAACCCGACCTTGATGAATATTGCCCAAAATAATAGTGTGCAAAGGACAGAGTGACTGCATGATAGACGAACTAAGATGGTACTCAGCAATTCACTGAACGTGAAAGGCTAACTCAATCGAGTTCGCCAATTGAGGTTCAAACACCTGAAGCCTGGAGCATGAAAAGGTGAGATAAGGATAAAGAGGCGTGTAACCCCTCATATTTTGAAAGAAAGGAAAATGCAGTTTTTGGGTTTGTGACTGCACCTACAAATCCCATCTACGGACTGTAGAAGCTCCTATGAGCCGTAGATGGCAACCGTAGGAATTGAGGAAAATATATTTTTTTAAATCAAGTCCCATTACTATTTTTATGATTCACTAGAATGGTCCATCAACCTTTGTACGAGTTGTAGATAGGTCATGTAGGTGACTCCCAAACTTAGTGAAATTTCGAGGGTCAAAATTGGTTTCTATGGTTGGCATGTGCAGACCGTAGGAGGACCTACAAATCGTACATGGTTTCATTCAAATGATGGTTAAATTAATGGTTCAGTAACCTATCTACGGTTGACCAGTACGGTCATCGTAGGTCTTAACCATAGGTAAGACTCGACAGTTCAATTAAAGAGTATTTTGGGTCTTTTCCTAATTGTTTAACCCAATACTATGTCATTTTACCTATTACCCTAAGCCCTATATGAAATTTTTAAGCCTCAATTAACCCATTTTTCAACTCATTCTCCTAAATCCTCTAAACTTGACCAAATTCATTCTCTCAAATTTTCTCAAGTCTAAGAAAGAGGAAGAAGAGTTAGGGTTCCAATCAAGTCTTCAAATTCTCCATTTTTTTGGGAATTAAAGGATCAAGGTATGTGTGTATTCACCCATGGAGTACTTACCTCCATGGGTCCCTAAGTATGTCAGTTTCCTAATTTAATTTTCAATTGATCAAATTAGGATTTCAATTTAATGAACGTGGGTTTCATTCAATTATGATTAATTAAGTCTTCCAATGCATTTTTTGATGTTAGTATATGATATTTAGTTGAAGTTTCATTTACGCATGCCTAAATTATGCTTTTCACCTTAATTCTCTGATGAACCTTGAACTATGAATTATGAAGTTATGAAGATATGCATGTTTTCATGAAGTTATTGTAAATGAATTAATGATTCTTTGAAAGGAACGTAGTGATGTTATTGTGAAAGGATTTCTCAATTACTATGATGATCATGATTGGGAAAGGTATTTCTCATAAATGGATTCACATTGGTGAAAGGTTTTCTCATCTATGTTGGATTATGTTTAAGGAGCTGATATGTGTTTTGATCTTAAAAATATGTGGATTGGTATTGATCATTGTCTTTCCTATGTTAAAATAATATTTGACTTTTATCTATTTCATTGGGATTTAGACTTAGCACCGAGAGGGCTTTTAGGTGGAGCCTCAAATAGGATAGTATCTAGTAGCAACCTCTACTCTAAAACTATGTGCCCCCATAGGATTGTCTAGACCTAGCTAGTCGATGAACTTTAGCAAAATATGATATATGTAGATTTTACCTTGGAAAGTGGAATCCCCTTCTTTCAGTATGACAGATATACAACATTCCATGACATAGCTCACTTGGTCTTATTGTTGGTTAAAGTCAATAGCTCACAAAATGACTATGTTTTCTTCAAAGCTTTTCTTATGTCCTTTATGTTAATATACTTGACCATGATTTCATGATTTTCATGTCATCTCTTCCTTAAAATTTTTAAATGCCCCATTACTACATGCCTACTCGTTTTAAGTTACTATGTTATCATGCCTATGTTTAAGAATATTGCCTTATACTTATTACATTTCATGTGCTAATGCATACTTGTGCCTACATTGTTTCACTAATGTAGAATCTGATGCTTTAATATACCATACTTGTGGGTAGTGATCCCTCATAGACATTGAATATTGGTGAGTCCTCTTGTTCCGAGGACCGATACTCATTAATTGATTTATGTCATTCCCATTTCAAATTTTGTATGCGATGTATGGGTTACGTCCCAATCACATTCCTTATGATGTAATAGATGACTTTGAGACTTACATTTAAACTTCCACTTTTGTCAAACTCGTTTGTATGACATGCTACTTTTTAAACTCTTTTGTTTTTATATTATTGTATGATGCATGCTAAGTGTCTTGTGTAGGGCCTTTGGGTCTTATACATCGTGTCACGTCTAAGGTGTTTTTTGGGTCGTGACAAACTTTGTATTCAGAGCTCAAGGTTTAGAAAGGTCCTAGGATGTCTCATAAGCCACATCGAGTAGAGGCTTGTTCATGAGTATGAAGAGCGCCACATTTATGAATGAGTGGCTATTAGATGTTAAGAAAACTATACTTCTTTCATCACTCTCAAGCCGTGCGATAGAGTTTAACTCTATATGTCTCTTTCCTAATCCCTATTTGATGCGTTTTCAGGATATGGCGCCTAAAAGAGAATACGTTAGAATGAATGCAGGTGAGAATGTGGAACAAGAAGCTCCACAAGTTCTGGATGATCCTTTGGCCGAACAAGTGACCAATGCGGAGTTTATGATTGCTTTACAAGTATTGGCTCAAGTCAATATGGAGGCTTTGGTCCCCGTGAACCCAAATGTGGGTACGAAGGTAACTAGACTAAGGGACTTTACTAGGATGAATCCTCCGAAACTTCATGGTTCCAAGGTTGGGAAGATCCTCAAGAGTTCATTGATGAGGTATATAAGGTGTTGATGATCATGGGAATTATGCTAGTGGAAAAGGCAGAACTAGCCACTTATCAACTTAAGGGTGTTGCTGATGTTTGGTTCAAATAATAGTTTTCTTAAAAAAACTATTTTTTACATGTCAAAATATATCAGAAAATAATTAAATAGAAAAAAAAAAAATACACCAAATACAATTTCGTTTGCACGTTTTTGAGTATAACACTATTGTTTTGTTATTTCTATAATGAAAAATTGGCACATCATAACAACCTATAGACTTAATTGCCAATAAAAATAAAAACTTTTTTGGCAAAAAAAAAAGGACTTTTTATAGTTATTTTGTCACTCAATAGCCATATTTGTATTTCTTGAAAACTGAACCCATTTTCCCCCTAATTTTTCACTCTCTATTGCTCGTTTTATTTCTATTTATTGAGAAGGTAAATATTTTTTTTCCTCTCTCCTCATGGTTTGTCAACTGTATCGGTATGAATTTGTGTTTTCCTTTTTTTTTTTTTTTTTTTTTTTTTTTTTGTCTCTCTAAAAATCCTTTTTTCTAAATTTTCTCTTCTATTCCTTAATCATGCTTTGTTTATGCATATATATTATATACATTTGTTTGCATTAATATTCATTTGTCCATATTCATCTAAAAAATGATATAGAGGGTGTTTGGATGAACTTAAAAGTTTGTCAAACATAATTTTATGTCAGTTTTTGACTTATAAAAGTGTTTGTCAATATATAAAAATAACTTATAATAAGTTAAAAATGACTTAAAATAAGTTAGGAAGTGTTTGATAAGGTTAAAAATAATTTAAATTAAGTTTAAAATGACTTAAAATAAGTTAAAACACCAAAAGTAGGTCTCCCCCTAATTTTTATTTTTTGGCTTTAAATCATTTAAGTTTGACTTATTAATTTTTACTTAAAAACTACTTTTTTAAGTTAATCCAAACAGGCTCATACATTGATATATGTATACAATGATTTTTATTCACCTAATAAATTGGTATACATTTTGTCCTTATTCACCAAATAAATTGATATACATTGATTTATATTTATCTAATAAATTGATATACACATGTATTGATATACATTGCTCCATATTTACATAATAAATTGTATACATATGAAAAAATAATAATATTTTAACTAATACTTACTGCAAGTTAAAAAATGATAGTAAAATAATGAATACCTTTATGTAGTAACTGAAATAAGGAAAAATAAAATAATTAGATCCCTAACTTTAAGATATCTAGCAACAATATAAGAGGAAAAACTGAATCACTAGTTTTAAGGAACAATAACTTGAAATAAGGGACGAAAAATAAAATATTATCTCTCCTATATTTTTTTTTCCAAACAAAATAAATGATTTAAAATTTGGGGCTATATGGTGCCAACTTTTTTTAAGGTTAAAATTTGCTAAATACTTTTGGTCTAATAAATGCCAATTTATATAAGACTTGTATATATGTGGCAATTATAATTATCTGCTTAGAAATTAATAGTCATATGTTTTGCATGGTATTGCTTTTTTGTTATTCTCAATTATTAATTTCTGTTTTATTGTATAAAAAAAGGATTTAGAAAAATCTATGTATATGTAAAATTGAATTAGAGGGTAAAAGATAGGCACAGAACATATTATTAATGCCAAAATAAGAAATCCAAGAATGCCAAGGCGGTTGAACCCACAATCCAAAGGAATTAAAGCTTTGCTGCCCGCGCATTTACCACTATGCCATCCACCTTTCTTTGATTCGCGCACAATATTTACATATATTTGTACTTGATTTTTTAAGTACGAATATAGTGCTATACGAAAGCTAGTGGGTTAAACCCCCATATAACATTGTAGTTCCGCCCTTACTTACAATACCGTAGCCCATGGGAGGGAAGTTCCGTGAGATCATTATCAAAGACGGATATAGAGTAAGATATATGAGTTTACAAAAAAAATGAAGGCTCTACAATCTAATGTCATCGACATAAACCAATTTGAGTTCGCGCCTACCTATTGTGTGTCTCGTTGCAAGGAGAGAATAGTCATCGTCCACAAGTGCAGCTTCCAGATGTTTGCATTTGAAAGTATGAACACATTACAAACAACACATAAACAAGTTTCTGGGACCAAAAGCACTAACTCAAGGAATGCACAGAGGGAAAATCAACAACAACAAGAAGTACATCCTAGTCCCAAACAAGTTGGAATTGTTTATATGAATTCTCATTTCTTTCATTTAAGCTAATTTTGTCACGGCCCGAGCCTACATCCTGGACGTGGCCGGCACTCGAGAACCATTGTTAGTCCTCAAGCGAACCCTCATCATGGCTGGCTACAAGAGGAAGATTAACTTAAGCATACAAAGCTTAAAACAAAATAAAATTCATTGAAACTCAAATAATTAACTCAGAATAAAATCGTATATTCAACTAGCCAAAACTAGGCAACTCAATTATTTAAAATATTTAACAAAATAAATGAACAGACTTCTACAACTCTACTGTCTATCTATGAAGCCTCTAACTGACAAAGATGGAAGTCGGGACAAGACCCACGACATCCTAACAACTGATATAATTGAAGTACAAGTGGAACTCTCAAGAAACAAAGAGGCTCACCATAGCTAACTCGAATTGCATGTGGTATCAACAAAGTTCCTGTTGATGATCCTGAGTACCTGTATTTGTATCATGAAACGATGCAGGCCAATTGGCTCAGTACATGGAATGTACAATCATGTAAGGGGAATTATAAAGCATAAACATGAGCTTGAACTAGTGGAAAAGAAACATACTTACCTCTTCTCAACTCACTCAACTCAACTCAAATAAACATAGTTTAGTTAAACTCAAAGAAAATAGGGCTCAACTCAATGATAAGATATTCAATTCAGTGAAATAAGGTTCAACTCAACAATAGCATATTCAACTTAGTGAAATAACGCTCAACTTAACAATAAGATATTCAACTCAGTGAAATAGTGCTCAACTTAATTATCAGATACTCGACTCTGGGTACTCAACTTTGTGTACTCAACATTGGATACTCAACTCAATATAAATCAATAATACAGATGCAATATATGGAAAGCTTTTAAAACAGTAGAAAGCAACTCAATGTAATGAAAAATACAATAGTAACTCAGTATGTATGCAATGATACAATATAATCTCAATTTGTATATGAAAATACAAAATAAACTCTGTGTATATAAAAATGCAAAATGTCTCTATGGGAGTTTTTCTAACCGACAACCATCACTATGAGCTATGTGATGATACAACATCTTGCCTCACGATGCCAGGGCCATCCTATACCTTGCCGGGGGTATAGAACCTAACTACTAAGTAGATCCACTATTCTATGCTAAAAACACTAAGTAATCATCTAAACAGTATGACCCTTTTCTACCCATGTTGGCTATATGGTTTATGGAGACTTTAAATTATCTGAACTTAAACTCGTCCCCAAATCAGTGCTCAATACTACTCCCAAAATGTAACTAGCTCATTTCTTTAAAAATATAACTTTTTCTGTGGTTTGAGATAATTACTCAAAACAAGCTCAAAGGCTTTCTTGGAAATTCGTGTTTGCTCTCTTGCTTAAATGTGAAACTATTTACTGTTTGGGAATACTTAATTCCCATATCCTATTTTGAAGAAAATGAACTTCACCTTTACTCTTACTCAACTTAGTTCTCAAGTCTTTAAAACAAGTTTTAAACCAATTTGTAAAAAAAGACTTCTTAAAATAAGGTTCATGCCGAATTATGGACCTGAACGACTCAATTCAAGGTTTTCAATAACCATAGATAGAACTATATACTCAGAACTCAAGAACTACTCATTTCAAGAATGCTCAACTCAAAGGGTTCATGTGGAATTATGAGCATGAACTACTCAACTCAAGGACTCCAAGATACTTCTCATCTCAAGACTGCTCGACTTATAGGGCTCATGCGGAGTTATGGCATGAACTACTCAACTCAAGGACTTCTTGGGTAACATGTAATAGTCCCATGATTAGGAATATAATCTCAAAAGGATTATGAACTCAATACTAAAGGCCTAGAACTTGAAGATACTTCTCCTCTCAAAGATACTAAAATTATGGAGTACATGCAGAATTTGTGGGCATGAACGACTCGACTCGAGGGTATCCACAACAATATGAAACTCATGTATACGACTCTTCTCATGCTCATACTTACTTCCTCAAAACTTAGCACAAATCAATAGTTGATCTCAAAGGATTCACAATTGAACTCAAAGACTTTTTTGAACTCTACTCTTAGCTCTCTCTTGAATGTGAATTATGAATTCAAGAGTTATGTTTCATGAAATGAAGGATCTAGTTATGATTAAGTAGACTCCTGAATACATTCTCCTCACTCTTATACTCACTTGCGCGAGTCTTGAAACAAGTTATTAGAAATTGTAGAAGACTCCCCAAAAAGAAGACTCATAGGGACTTTCACAAAAATGTTTGAAAGAACTCTCAAGACTTGACTCTCAACTCTACCATGAATTTGATTTATGACTTCAAGGTTGTGATTTGTGAAAGGAAATATCTTGTGAAGTTTAGGAGTCTTTTTAGATAGTTAAACATGAAAAACAATCAAGAAATCACTGTTTTGAAGCAATTCCGCAATGCAGAGATGCATTTTAATATTAGGTCGCGAAATAATTTTTTATCAGTGGGGTCCACGTATCTCCTTGAAGCGGAGAGAGAAAGTTCACTTTTAAGGAATAGGTCCGCGGTGCAGACCTGGTACAAGTTTTCTACCCGACTTTTTCTTCCTCGTTTTCTAACCCCAATTCTCCTAAATTCAAGTCTTTATCTCAATTTCTCTTTAGATTCCGATACCCAATATATGTACACAGGAATCTAATCAAACACAACTCTAAAATTGATACTATTTCCTCAAGAACTAATTAATCTTATCTAAACTCAAGAACGAAAGCCAATATCAAGAACACAATTCAAGAACATCAAACCTTCAACTTTCTAGAACAAATTTAATGCTCAAATTAACATGATTGGCGTGTGGGTTAAAAAACCCAATACTATGGAAGCTTTAAGACCTCTTAGGTATCAAACCCATGATGAAAATCCACAACAAAACTCAAGAACCTCCACGAACGCCTTGATCCTTTCCTCTTTTCTCCTCTTTTCTCTTGTTTTTTCTTCTTGAACTCTCAACTAAAACCTTAGGCGTATATTAGGATCTAAAACTGAACTTAATCTTATTAGACCCCTAAAACGTTACTAAAAATGAATTAAGTCTGATTGGATAAGGAAAAGACCAAAATACCCCTTACTATTTTCGGGTAACTTTTCTTATTTGGACAACACAACTTCAAACGAGCATATCTCCCTCATACAAACTCAAAAATAAGCAAACTTGGTGGTGTTGGAAAGATAATTCAAATACCTTTCATTTTATATCTTATGGCTCACCTAACTCATCATGTACTGAGAGGTATGATCGTTTGAAGTTGACCCAAGACATAAAGGAACTTAGGAATGAATTGAATGAACTCTCTTTAGTTCTTCTTGGAACTTAAGGTGCTACATATAGTGACCTTAACACTCAAGAAATTTTTAATTCCTCGATAAAAATTTACATTACTATGAAGGATGGTTCTAGTCTTAGCTCAAAAAAATTTCTGGGGTGTTACAATATCTCCCCCTTGGGATCATTCGTCCTCGAATGACGGCTGGACTGGGTATGGAATAAGTTACTCTTAATATATTCAAGCTTGGTACTCTAACAACTCCATGAGCTCCTACTAACCAAGTCCTTAAGAAGTTCTCATTATCTCATCATCTCTTCCATACCAACTAGAATTTCCCGTATCACTACTCGGAACCACTATGGGCTCTCATTTGACTTTTTCTCATAGTAAAACCTCATCCTCCTCTTCCTTCTCATTTATAACCTTAGATGGAATTATCACACCATCAACATCATGATAAGATCATTAACCTTCTCCTTTTAACATCACTTCACTACTACAAGACCTCTGAAAAAATGTCTCCCATACTCTGTTGGGCTCATTCCTATCTTGTTCTCAACATTTGACTTGATTTCTCATCTTATCATCTCCCTCTTAGGTCTAAAGTTGGCACTTGAAAGCTATGGACCTATTTCATTATGTCTAAACTGGTCTACATCCTCTTTTAGTCTAACACTCTGGAGAAGCTTCTCATGACTACCAAACTCTCCATAAGAAGGTACTAAGACCTCTTTCTATGGTTTTTCTTTTAACTTCTTTTGATTACATACCATCTCAGTACGCCTTTTAATGCTCTTGTTACTCTTGTGACTTAGCCATGATTCACTACCTTGATCTAAAGGTTAGGGTCTCTCACTTGTACCACTCATATTTATTGCAGCTAATCACCTCAATTTCTCACCTATTTTATGTCAAGTCTTCTAGATCAAATTTCAAGACTAACATCATCCCCCTCATGTTGCCATTCTTTTGATCATGGCACTCATCTCAAATTCAAGCTTAATGTTTATTACTAAACCCAAATATCAATATAATTTCTCGCTTACTATACTAACTTACAACTACTAGATACAAATTCAGAAACACTCGTCCACTAGGACCTTATGACAAGTAGTCAATCCTTACCTCTTAGTTTGTACGCTCACAAATTACCATCACTTTCCACTTTACAACTTAAATACTATTTACTCACTTAATGTACATTATCTCTCAAATAGTTCTATCATCCTCTGAATACCATGGGGCTTTCCCTTTCAAATTTCATAAGCCTAGCTTGGGTCTATCACCTCATGAATACTCTTGCTCTTCTATTCAACACTTACACTTGGTCATTTCCTACACAATGACACTTCATCACAAACTTCTTTCTAGCTATAACACACTCTACATCCTATGATGGAATTTTCACACCTCATCACTTCTTAGTCTACTCATAAGGGAAAACTCTTCATTAGTAACTTACTAAGTGCATGACTATAGTAGCATAACTTGCCTTATCACTATCTCGCTTCCTTATATTACGAAACCTCTGCATACTAACTCTGGGCTCTTTCACTTATACTGCTCATGATCTCGTAACTATGTTACCTTTTAGGGTGAAAATATTACCCAAGCTCTAAACATACTTCCTCATAAGTATCTCAGCTAAAACAAGGCTTAAGAAAGAGAGTACAACTCGCTTTTAGCTCAAATGCACGATTTATATGAATAGTGGTGCATTCTTCTCGAACTCAACACTTAATTCACTCAAAGGATTCTCTCAAGCCCCTTTGGAGTCTCATGATTTTCTCAAGATTTTGCTAAGAGTAACCCTTTGATAAAAAACTAACTTTGCTTTCAACCACCGCTAGTATGAGGGGTAGTCGAATGGATATGAGAACGCACGAGTTAGAATTAGTCTCTATGACATAACTCTATTACACGATTAAGAGTATGAAATATGAGAAACTATTCTTAAATGTCTATAGTCCCTTGTTTATAGAAGTGGGGCCCTCACAACCATAAACAAGACCTTACTGACATGGCTTCATAGACACCCTAGGACACTTGAACTCTGTGCTCTGATACCAAGTTTATCATGACCCGAGCCTACACCATGGATGTGACCGACACTTGAGAACTATTGCGGGTCCCCAAGTGAACCCTCATCCTGGTTGACTCAAGTGGAAGACTAACTCAAGCATACAAAGCTTAAAACATAATAAAATTCATTAAAACTCAAATAATTAACTCAGAAATAATTGTATATTAAACTAGACAAAACTATGCAACTCAAGTCTTTAAAACATTTAACAAAATAAATGAACAAACTTCTGAAACTCTACTGTCTGTCTATAAAGCCTCTAATTGACGAAGTTGGAAGTCGGGACAAGACCCACGCTATCCTAACAACTGATATAACTAAAAGTACAAGTGGAACTCTCCGAAAGAAAAAAGGCTCACCATAGCTAACTCGAACTGCATGTGGTATCAATGAAGTGCCTGTTGATGATCCTAAGTACCTGTATCTGCATCATGAAACGATACAGGCCAAATGGCTCAGTACATGGAATCTACGAGCATGTAAGGGGAATTCTATAGCATAAACATAAGCTTAAACTGGTGGAAAAGAAACGTACTTATATCTTCTCAACTCTCAACTCAACTCAACTCAAAGAAACATAGTCTAATTAAACTCAGAGAAAATGCGGCTCAACTCAATGATAAGAGTTTCAACTCAGTGAATAAGGATCAACTCAACAATAAGATATTCATCTCAGAGAAATAAGGCTCACCTCAACAATAAGATATTCAACTTAGTGAAAAATAACTCAACTCAATTATTAGATTCTTGACTCTAGGTACTCAACTCTAGATACTCAACTCTGGATACTAAACTTTGTATACTCAACTCAATATAAAGCAACAATATAGATGAAATATATGGAAATATTTTAAAATAGTAGAAATTAACTCAGTGTATTGAAAAATACAATGGTAACTAAGTTTGTAAGCAAAGATACAATATAACGTCGATTTGTATATGAAAATAGAAATAAACTCTGTGTAAATAAAAATACAAAATATCTCTGTGGAAGTTTCTTCTAACTAACAACCATCACTATGAGCTATGTGATGATACGACGCCTTGCCTCACGCTGTCAAGGCTATCCTATACCTTGTCGGGGGTATAGAACATAACTACTAAGTGGATCCACTAGTCTATGCTAAAAAACATTAAGGAATAGTCTAAAAGATATGATCCTTTTCTACCTATGCTGGCTACTTGGTTTATGGAGACTTTAAATTATCTAAACTCAAACTCGTCCCCAAATCGGTGCTCAATACTACTCCTAAAATGTAACTAGCTCCTATGTTTAAAAACATAACTCTTTTTGTGGTTTGAGATAATTACTAAAAAACTTGCTCAAAAGCTCTCTTGAAAATTCGGTGTTTCCTCTCTTGCTTAAATGTGAAAACATTTGCTCCTTGGGAATACGTAGTTCCCAAATGAGTTTTGAAGAAAATGAAATTATTTTTTACTCTTAGTTAACTATGTTCTCAAGTCTTTAAAAAAAGTTTATAATAATTTGTAAAAAAGGACTTTCTAAAATAGGGTTCATGTCGAATTATATCCGTGAACGACTCAATTCTAGGTTTTCAATAATCATAGATAGAACTCAATACTCGAACTTAAGAACTTCAATGATACTACTCATTTCAGGAATGCTCAACTCAGAGGGTTCATGCGAAATTATGAGCTTGAACTACTCAACTCAAGGACTCCAAGATACTTCTCATCTCAAGACTGCTCGACTTATAGGGTTCATGTGCAGTTATGGACATGAACTACTTAACTCAAGGACTTCATAATAGTCCCATGATTAGGAATATAATCTCAAAAGGATTATGAACTCAATATTGAAGACATAGAACTTGAAGATACTACTCCTCTCAAAAATACTAAAATTATGGAGTTCATGCAGAATTCATGGGCATGAATGACTCAACACGAGGGTATCCACAACAATATGCAACTCATGTACACAACTCTTCTCCTTCTCATACTTACTTCTTCAAAACATAGCCCAAATCAATAGTTGATCTCAAAGGATTCACAACTGAACTCAAAGACTTTCTTGAACTCTACTCTTAGCTCTCTCTTGAATGTGAATTATGAATTCAAGAGTTATGTTTCATGATATGAATGATCTAGTTATGATTAAGTAGAATCATGAATACATTCTCCTCACTCTCATAATCACTTGCACGAGTCTTGAAACAAGTTACTAGATATTGTATAAGACTCCCCAAAAAGACTCATAAGGACTTTCACAAAAATGTTTGAAAGAACTCTCAAGACTTGACTATTAAATCTACTTTGAATTTGATTTATGACTTCAACATTGTGATTTGTGATAGGAAATATCTTGTGATGTTTAGGAGTGTTTTTAGATAGTTAAACATGAGAAACGATCATGTAATCACTATCTAGAAGCAAGTGCGTAACGCGGATATGCATTTTAATATTAGGTAGCGAAATAATTTTGAACAGTGGGGTCCATGATCTCTCCGTGATGCAGAGAGAGAAATTTTGCCTTTAAGGAACAGGTACAGAAAGCTGACCTGGTACTGGTTTTCTCCCCAATTTTGTCTTCCTCATTTTCTAATCCCAATTAGCCCAAATTCGATTCATTTTCTTAATTTCTCTTTAGATTCTGGTACCCAATACATGTACACAAGAATATAATAGAACACAACTCTAAAATCAACATGATTTCCTCAAGAACTCATCAATCTCATCTAAACTCAAGAACGAATGTCAATTTCAAGAACACAATTCAAGAACATCAAACCTTCAACTTTCTAGAACAAATTTAACGATGAAATTAACATGATTGGTGTGTGGGTGAAAAAACCCAACACTATGGAAGCCTATATACCTCTTAGGGATCAAACCCATGGTGAAAATTTGCAACAAAAATCAAGAACCTCGACGAACGCCTTGATCCTTTACTCTTTTCTCCTTTTTTCTCTTTTTTTCTCTTCTTGAACTCTCAACTAAAACCCTACGTGTATATTAGGATTACAAAACTGAACCTAAGCATATTAGACCCCTAAAACCTTACTAAAAATGAATTAAATCTGAGTGAGTAAGGAAAAGACCAAAATACCCCTTACTATTTTCAGGTAACTTTCCTTATTTGGACTATCCGACTTCAAACAAGCATATCTCCCTAATACGTGCTCGAAAATTAGAAAACTTGGTGGCATTGGAAAGATAATCCAAAGAACTTTCATTTGATATCTTATGGCTCACCTAACTCATCCTGTACTGAGGGTTATGGTCATTTGAAGTTGACCCAACACTTAAAGAAACTTAGGAATAACTTGAATGAACTCTCTGTAGTTCTTCTTAGAACTTAAGGTGCTACATATAGTGACCTTAACACTCAAGAAATTTTAAATTCCTCGGTAAAAACTTACATTACTATGAAGGATGGCTCAAGTTTTAGCTCAAAAATTTTCTGGGGTGTTAGAAATTTCACGACAAATCTGGAAAATATGATTATGAATGTGAGCAACATGGCATGACATAACTACAACATTGTGCACTGTCATACAATGGGAACAATTAGTCTCATAGTTTTGGGAGGAAAAAGAATCTGATTCTAAATATAAAGTAGGTTTGTGTAGGTTCCATCATCCAGGATGAAGAATGATCTATCTTGTCTACTTGGATTACTGATATATATCCAAGAACTTCTCTATCAATACTAAAAACATCGCAAAGTCAACACAACCCATGGATGCAACTTTTGGTCCACCTGAAACAAAATCAGATTGTAATATAAATAAAGAGATATGCTTTACAAACAAATAGTAAACAATTCAATTACTTGCTTCATTAGCCATAAATAAGCTGTGATTTAAGGCTCAACTCTACAAGCAAATTTAGAATCTAATATATGTTGGGTTTTAGCAAGGTGTGAATGGGAAATAAGAAGAGAAAATGGAAAATGTGGGGGAACCAATTTGGAGGAAAAATGAAAAGTCATTTCGAATGGAAAGTCTTTGAAAATGAAAAGTCATTCTCCCATATTGGTAGAAGAAAGGAAAAATATTGTCCTTATATTAGGAAACACTTTCTTTAGTTCTTAAAGGTTTAAGAAGAAGGTGCCCTCTCCCACCGTTGTCGTCGCTCGCTCGGCTTTAACTTTGGCTTTGGAAATTGATTAATAATATTTTTGAATAAAATTTATTTAATCAATCTCATTAAGTAATTTCCTTTCTCTTGAAAATTAATTCAGAAATTAGTTAACAAAACTAATTTCGCGTAACAGAATTATTTGAAATTTGTGCATAACGGTAACGTCATATGAAGGGACCTGTTCGTTCCGAAAAGACTTATTTTTCCCAAAAGACACAATGTTCTCGAAAGACATGTTTGAACAGATTGGTTCATACCATTGTCTGAACAGACACGTTCCTTGCTGGAATTGGCTATAAATAGAGAGGTTTCCCATTTTTCATTGACTGAAATTTTTTCTCTCTGCATACATTTTATTACAAAAACATAATTTTCGATCGACTGAGTCTGTGTGTTTTCTCATTGCTGTTCTTGCGTTTGATGAAATTAGTGAAGTTTGAGGTAACACTACTTCTCTAATAGTTAATCCATTTTATCTTGGGAGGAATTAATCTGTAACCTCGGGTACTTGAGGGGATGAAAATTTCATAAGGAAACACAGTTGGTTCTGTGGACTCAGATTATTATTTTCTGTTTGTTTCGTGATTTTTTCTATTTTCGTTTTTCCTAACCTGAATACAGGAGATAACAAGCTTAAGAAATTTATTTTGGTTTCTATTTTTGACGTTTTTCGAGATTAAAACCTTTATGGTTTTCTACTTTGTTTGAATTTTAAAATTCATCGATTAACTATTAAAAAAACAAAAAAACTTTATTGTTAAATTGGAAATAGGCTGTGTAAGGATTTATTTGTTATTGTTAGTATTTCACATACTAAAATTATCTGCCATTTGTGAAAGAAAAATGACAAATTCAAGTCAAGTAAATTTTGTAACAGTGAGTGTTGCAACAACATCGATTGCACACAATCATTCAACTGTTGCCTTTGCACCAGCTGAGAAACCTACAAAGTTTTCTAGAGTCGATTTCAAGAGATGGAAGCAGAAGATATTCTTCTATCTTACTACATTGAGTCTACAGATGTTCATTAGTGAGAACGTTCCTATTCTGTCGGATGAAACTCCAAACGAAGAATGATTCTTGGTAATAGAAGCATGAAAAGATTCAGATTTTTTGTGTAAAAACTATATTCTGAGTGGCCTACAAGTTGATCTGTATAATATGTACAGTAATGTCAAGACTTCAAAAGAACTCTGGAATTTTTTAGAAAAGAAGTACAAAACAGAGGATGCTGGAATGAAGAAGTTCATTGTGGCAAAGTTCTTGAACTATAAGATGATAGACAATAAGACCGTCCTCACCCAAGTTCAAGTAAGACCATCGTCAGCCAAGTTCAAGAATTGCAGGTCATAATCCATGATCTCCTTGCTGAAGGTATAAATTTATTTAATCCCTATACTGAACATATAATGTTTGTTCTTAATACTCACATAATCTTTAATGTAGGATTGATTGTGAATGATGCTTTTCAAGTGGCAACCATTATTGAGAAGTTACCTCTGTTGTGGAAGGACTTCAAAAACTACTTGAAACATAAATGCAAGGAGATAATTATTAAAGATCTTATGGTAAGGCTATGAATCAAAGAGGATAACAAGGCCACAGAAAAAAGATCACGTGGTAATTCAGCAATATCCAGAGTAAATATTGTTGAAGAAGATCCCACAAAATCAAAGAAAAGAAAGAAAGCATCTGGTCCAAAGAGCAATCCTCCTAAGAAGAAATTCAATGGAAACTGCTTCAATTGCGGTAAACGTGGTCATAGGGCTACTGAATGTCTGGGGTCCAAGAAGGACGAGAAGAAGGATCAAGCAAATTTGGTTGAATCCAAAAAGAAGATGGACGATCTCTATACAATGATTTTAGTATGCAACTTGGTTGAAATCCAAATGAATAGTAGATAGATTCTAATGCCTTATGACATGTTTGTGCGAACAAAGAATTATTTGCATCATATACTCCAGCACCAATAGACGAGAAGTTATTTATGACAAACTCCGCTGTTGTAAAGGTTGAAGGAACTGGAAAGGTCCACTTAAAGATGACCTCGGGCAAGATGGTGTCTTTGAACAGAGTCTTGTATGTTTTAAAATTGTGAAAGAGCTTAGTTTCTATACCAGTTCTTACCAAGAATGGATTCAAATGTGTATTTGTTTCTGGTAAAGTTGTAGTAGGTAAGAATGAAATGTATGTAGGAAAAAGTTACCTCACTGAGGGCCTTTTCAAACTCAATGTAATTGATATGAATAAAGATTCAGCTTCTTCTTACTTGCTTGATTCTAAATGTTTATAGCATGAACGTTTGGGACACATCAATAACAAAACCTTGCGAAAACTGATTAACTTAAATTTTTTGCCTAAATTTGAGTGCAATAAATCAACATGTCAAGTATGTGCTGAATCTAAGTATGCTAAGAATCTTTATAAATCTGTTAAAAGGAATTCATACCCCTTATAATTGATTCACACTGACAGTTGTGACATGAAGTCAACACCATCATGTGGTGGGAAAAAGTATTTCATAACTTTTATTGACGATTGCACTAGATACTGTTATGTCTATTTGCTAAATAGTAAGGATGAAGCAATAGATGCATTTAGGCAATATAAAACTGAAGTTGAAACTCAGTTGGATAAAAAGATAAAAATGATCAGAAGTGATAAATATGGAGAATATGAATCTCCATTTGCATAAATATGTTTGGAAAATAAAATCATTCATCAAACTACTGCTCCTTACTCTCCTCAATCTAATGGAGTTGTGGAAAGGAAAAACCAAACTTTAAAGGAAATGATGAATGCATTACTTATAAGTTTAGGTTTACCACAAAACTTGTGGGGGGAGACTATCCTTACAAGCAAATCGAATACTCAATAGAGTGCCTCACAACATGACACATGTTATTCAATATGAGAAATAGAAAGGTAGAAAACCCAACTTGAAATACTTCAAAATGTGGGTGTGTCTAGCCAAAATCTAGGTTCCTATCCTAAGAGGGTAAAAATAGGACCTAACACTGTGGATTGTGTATTCATTGGATATGCCACAAACAGTAAGGCATGCCGATTTTTGGTTCATAAGTCTGAACATCCGGATATTCATGATAGTATGGTAATGGAATCAGATAATGCTAAATTATTTTAACTTATCTATCTGTGTAAAACTAGACTTGAGTCATCTAGTGAGGGGTCTAAATGACCTCGAGAAGAACCAAAAGAGAATGAACCTAATGAAGAGAGTCCAAGGCGCAGTAAACGTCAAAGGACAACTACTTCATTTGAATCTAACTTTGTAACATTCTTTCTTGAAAGTGAGCCTCAAACATTCAAGGAAGCTATGTTGTCTAGCGACTCAACCTCTTGGAAGAAGGCTATCAATAGTGAGATTGAATCAATATTAAGTAATCATACTTGAGAGTTGGTTGATCTTCCTCCATGAAACACACCCTTGGGTTCGAAATGGATTTTCAAAAGGAAGATGAAAGATGATAGAACTATTGACAAATATAAAGCAAGACTTGTTGTCAAAGAGTTTAGACAGAAAGAAGGTCTTGATTATTTTGACTCATACTCGCCAGTGACTAGGATTACATCAATTTGGCTGTTAATTGCCCTAGCTGCAGTAGACGGTCTTGAAATCCATCAAATGGATATGAAAACCACCTTATTAAATGGAGAGCTGGAAGAAGAGATTTACATGGAATAAGCTGAGGGTTTCATAGTTTTCGGTAAAGAAAGGAAAGTATGAAAACTTGTTAGGTCACTTTATGGACTAAAACAAGCACCGAAACAATGGCATGCAAAGTTTGATCAAACCATATTGGCAAATGGATTCAAGATCAATGAATGTAATAAATGTGTCTACATTAAAGACATTCCAAATCAAGAAGTCATTATATGCCTATATGTGGATGACATGCTAATATTGAGCAAGGACATTGCTAATATAAAAGCTACTAAGTGTATGCTCACTAGTAAGTTTGATATGAAAGATCTAGGAGTTGCCGATTTGATATTGAGAATTAAGATTCATAAAACTCCTAACGGTCTAGCTTGTCTCAATCTCATTATATTTGAAAGATACTTGAAAATTTCATGTCAAAAGGGAAAAGACCCTAATTGATGTGGACCTTAATCTTGCTAAGAATAAAGGTGAAAGTCAGTCTCAATTGGATTATGCCAAAGTATTGGGAAGTTTGATGTATGTCATGAACTGTACACGACCATACATAGCCTATGCTATAAGTAAACTGAGTCGATACACAAGTAATCCCAATTAAAATCATTGGATTGCAATAAAGAGAGCTTTGGGGTACTTAGATGATACTCAAAACTACGCTTTGCATTACAACAAATATCCAGCAGTTGTTGAAGGATATAGTGATTTAAATTGGATTAGTGGGTCAACTGAATAAAATCCATTAGTGGATATGTTTTCACTATTGGTAGAGGAGCAATTTCTTGGAAATCATCCAAACAAACATGTATAGCTCGCTCTACAATGGAGTCTAAGTTCATCGCCTTAGACAAGGCAGGTGAAGAAGCTGAATGACTCTGGAATTTCTTCGAAAATATTCCATTTTGGCCCAAACCAATGGCCCCTATATGCATACACTGTGGTAGCCAAGCTACAATAGGAAGGGCTAGACGCGTTATGTATAACAGGAAGTCTCGTCACATATGATGAAGACACAACTCTGTTAGACAACTACTTTCTAGTGGAATTATCACAATTGACTATGTAAAGTCAAAAGATAATGTGTCGGATCCACTTACAAAAGGCCTAACCAGAGAGGGAGTTGAGAGGTAATCGAAGGAAAAGGGACTATGGACGAGAACAAGTCATCATGGCGGTAACTCTACCTAGAAGATTGGAGATCCCAAGATCTAGGTTCAAGGAGATCAAACAAAGTTATAGATGACGGTTCAACATTATCAAAATTTATTTTATGGTCCATTTTCATGATGAGACAATGTTCAGTAACCATGATAAAGACATAAGGACTTTTTAATGGTTTCTAAGTTTCATACAGAGTATCTACGGGATAACAGAGTTAGAAACCACCTATCTAAGTGAAGTGTAAGCCACTTCAAGGAGAATCCGGTAAGGCCAGTTCTCTAAATACTTATTAACCAAGATGTGTTCATGTATGAAACGAACAAAATAATGAGAACCAAAAATAGTTCAAAGGTTGATTGTGTGACTTATGGTTTCTAGGTATATACCAAAGCTGGACAGTTCAAAGTTATCAAATCTACTGATTGATCGAGTATATCCGATATATGTTCACTATGGAAAGTTCAAAGGGAAACCTACTTTTCCAGATGTAATTAACCCTTACTTACAAGACACACTTTCATGAATATGTTTTAACAATAGCCATTCCCCATTCATATGGGGGATTGTTGGGTTTTAGCAAGGCGTGAATGAGAAATAAGAAGAGAAAATGGAAAATGTGGGGGAGCCAATTTGGAGGGAAAATGAAAAGTCATTTCAAATGGAAAGTCTTTGAAAATGAAAAGTCATTTCTCCCATGTTGGTAGAAAAAAGAAAAATTGTTGTCGTTATATTAGGAAACACATTCTTTAGTTCTTAAAGGGTTAAGAATAAGGTGTCTCCTTGTGCCGTCGTCGTCAATTACTCGACTTTGGATTTGGATTTGGATTTCGCAAATGGTGTGATTAATTGATAATATTTTTAATCAATCTCATTAAGTAATTTCCTTTCTCTTGAAAATTAATTTAGAAATTAGATATCATAATTAATTTCGCGCCACATAATTATTTGAAATCCATGCTTAATGGTAACAACTTCTGAAGGGACATGTTCCGAAAAGATGTTATTTTTCCCTAAAGACACAACGTTCTGGAAAGACATGTCTGAACATATGCGTTTACACCATTGTCCGGACAGACGCATTCCTTGCTGCATTTGGCTATAAATAAAGAGGTTTTTCCCATTTTTCATTGACTAAAATTTTTTCTCTCTTCATACATTTTCTTACAAAAATAAAATTGTCGATAGACTGAGTCTGTGTGTGCTCTTGTTTTTGTTCTTGCATTCGCTAAAATTAGTGAAGTTTAAGGTACCGCTGCTTCTCTAATAGTTAATCCATTTTATCTAGGGAGGAATTAATCTGTAACCTCAAGTACTTGAGGGGATTACATTTCTTAAGAAAACAATGTGGGTTTTGTGGACTCGGATTATTATTTTTAGTCTGTTTTATCTTTTTTCTGTTTTTCCTAAACTGAATACAAGATATAACACTATCATCCAGAGAAAGACCCCAATTAAGATGCCGAAAAGGGTAAAAAATTATCAAATATGACACTGCAGCCTATTCCTAGAACGAGATTAGGAGAATGCAATAACATGTAGTGAACTCATTACTCTAGTAATCCGGATTATGGTGGGGTAATAGCAGATGAAATTGGTATTATGTCTTAACTACAAGTTAGAACACAGGAAAATCCAATTCATAAATTGAATCTTCCAATCTTAACAACAACAAACCCATTGTAATTTCACAATTGGGGTCTGGGTAGCATAGAGTGTACACACACCTTACCCCTATCTTAGGAGTTAGATTGCCTGTTTCGAACATATTCTCGGCTCAAGGAAAGCACATAAAAAAAATAATGAAAGTGAAAAAATCATGGGAAAATAACAAGAAAGCATGATAAAAAAAAAAGGAACAATAACTACAAAAAAATAAAGTGCTAATTAGAGTACAAGAGACAGTAAACAATACTCCCTCCGTCCCAATTGACATGGGTTAATTTGACTTGAAATGAAATTTAAGAAAGAAAAACTTTTGAAACTTGTGGTCTCTCATACCCCACTTAGTGGGATTTCGCTGTGTATGTTGTTGTTGTTGTTTGAAATCCCTGATAAGTAGCACCCCACCATGCATGTCCACCTTATAATCGCAACTTGGGACAAAGTAATGCAGTCCAATCTTTTCAAGTAATAGTGGACAGAAAAAGAAGGAAAAGCACTAAGAAAGAACAGGTGAATTCTACACAATGAGTTACACCTTGACTTCAAGCTCAATTCCTCTATTTGAAATCTAAAAAAGCCACAAGCAGTTTTCAACCAATGAACTCGTCTTACCTATCCACCACTGTCATCCATATGAATTTGTCATGTCATTCTTTGACCGTACCTTTGAACATAAGACAAGAAAACAATTACTTGATATTTGAGTTTCAGAATATTTCAGAAGTATCTGATTCTAATTGTGAGAAGGATTTCCAACTTTAATTCCTTGGTTCGAAAAATGAAGAGGAAAATTGTAAAACAATGACTGCAAAAATTCACATGGTTATCATCTCTGAGGATCAAAAGTACCTTCTCAACAGTACACTCAACAACAGAGAAAAGCAAACCCATAACAACAAAAGTCTTGCATGAACTCCAACTCCATCGACCCATTTGCTTTGCTTGGTATACAATTTGTTGCGTAGTAGTCATTTCCTCTTGCATTATTGGGTTATCCAGTGCCCCAAGAAACATACCCATGATCCCCCTCCTACAATACTGAAAAATGCATCACTAAAATCTTGATGAACCCCAAAAGTAACCTCACAGCAAAGTCCAGAAACATCAACAAAGGTATCAATTAAGCAGAAAAACTTATCCAATTAGATACAGATTCATTCACAAAAAATGAAAGTTGATAAAGCTTGTAAGCTAACATTAAACAAGCTCTCACATTCTCAACTCCAACTCCATGAGTACAAGAGAATAATAGTCATAGCAATGAGATTAAGCCTAAAAAAATTGTTGCATTACCTGATGTCACTTGTAACATTATTATGACATCAAACCTAGAAAAAATTATTATGATTCATTATATTAAGGCATTGCAAGAATGACATTTTGGACATTCTATCCATTAAATAAACACAAAAATTCAATCAACTAGGAGATAAAATAGATCCACCATGCCTTGTGATTAAAGCATACCCATGACTCCGCTAACACCACTACGAATTGCACAATTGTTCCAAATGTCTTGGCCCCTTATTTTCTCCATAGTAGGCATCTGAATAGCCTCAATTCGGGGATTCATAGCTTATTGGGAGCTTGGATGCGCATCATTTGATTCGGTTGCTAAATCACTCATAGCAACTTTGATAAATATAAGTAATGTTTCTCTGTAATTAGTTCAAGAGAAATAGATTGAGCCACATTCAGAGTTTCTCCTCCCTGAAGTTGCAACTTATTTAACTGTGTTTAGATAAATATCAGCATCAACGGAAAAAAAAGTAAGTTATTAATGTTCCACTCTTACAATTTAGTTAAAGTTCCAGGTTTCAAAAGTTTAAACTACAACAAAATGTTACATAACATTTATATATAATATAGCAAAATATTATAGGAAAGGGCTGTGGAGCCTTGGGGGTGGTGAGGTATGATCATCATGGTGTAGTATCTTGAGCCGTTGAGTGGGTGGTGGATAAATTAAACATAGAATGTTACTTATACATCTTGTTTTTCGTTTTTCAATTAAGGAAGTCATTTTCTTCATTTTTACAACTTGTTTGGAAAGTTGTTGCTACCCGATTTTGCTATTTTTCAAAATATCTGAACGGACCCTCGGGATCCACTCAGGAACCGATAAAAATAAACCAGATATGTTATTCTGAAATCAGAAGCTACATTAAGGAAAAACTGAGCAGTTTCTGCAAATGTATCCGAAGCTTTGTACAGCTTCCATCTGATACAGTAACATAATTATATAGTATTGTATTGTATTATTAGTCTAAATACAATGTTTGTTTGTATTTTTACTTAAATTTTATTGTATCATATCATTTAAATCCATCATTAGGTAATATCGAAAAGACCCATATTGTGAAAAGATCGATTTGGTGTGATTGCATCGTTAGCTTAATATATACTTCTCATTTTATCTTTACTTGTTATTTAATTATTTTATTTTATCTTTTACCCTACTTTTTCATAGTGCCCTAACCTGTATCCTACAATTTTTTGTAAATTTATCATTCAAATTATGAATATGTGACATTATGTAACGACGGAGAACGATATAATTTATCCAAACATTAGATTCATTTAAAGAATATCATACAATACAATATGATACACTATGAAACAATATATAACAATCATCCAAACAAAGTGTTAAGGAACTTATTTTCTTAGAGAAAATATTTTCTGAAACTTTCATCCAACTAAACATGGGAAAATAAATAAACTCCTCCAAACTAAATACATATATTGTTTATTTAATTCTGTTTGTCCATACCTAATTTTCTTTCAGAAACAACATTGTTACCCCACAAAGATAAAACCATCACAAAACCCCACTTATAGAATTAGACTAAGCATATTGTTGTTAAAATACCTTATTTGCTATAGAATATAGCCTCTTTAGCCCCACAAAGGTAGGCGGCTCAACGCTAAAGTGCTACACATATTTGGAATTAGGATGGATAATAGGAATTCTGGGAATTAGTTGAGCCACAGCAGTAATTAGTTAGTTACTATCGGGTTATTTAAAGTTGTTATAGTACTGTTACATTGTTACTGTTCCATTGAAACAGTTAGGAGATATTTTCCTTTCAGCTAATTTAATTGTAAATCATATATAGTTCTGGATTGTAAACGAGATTTCATCATGAATATACAATACAAGTCATTTCTCTCTTAAAATCACCATTCTCCTTCATCTTTTCTTCTCTATTTTTCCATTGTTCTTAACTGTTCTTGAGCAGTTACTTCTTTCAATCCTAGAATCTTAGTTGATTCTTACAATTGAGGTAACATTGGTATCGGAGCAACACTTTCCTTGACAACAATGACAAAGAGCACTAAGATCAACTAAAGGATTTGGTAACAATGAGGTTGGAGAATTGCGTGAATTGATACAGAATGTATTATCAAAAGTGGGAAATCTTGCTGGAGAAGTATCAAGTCTCAAGAAATTGGATCAGGTTATAGTAGAATTAAGGGAACAATTAGCGATTTCTGGGGAAAAGCATTGAGGGAAAAACCAATGGATCATCCAGAAAGGGAGGAAGTGTCGGATGCAAGGAGGGTGTTTGATGAATGGTCTCAAAGGGAGAAAAGTTCTAGTAGTTTTACCAATCACCATTATCAGTTTTCTCGATGGTCAAGGATGGAGTTCTTGAGGTTTTCTAGAGAAGAACTTAGGTTTTGATGATTCAGGATAGAATAGTTCTTTAATATGGAAAACATTCCTATGGATAAGAGAATAGGAATCACAACTTTACAATTTAAAGGTGAGGCTGTTCAGTGGCATTTGTCATTCAAGAGGTACAGGCAGTACCTACAACCACCAAATTGGAATGAGTATATGATGTCTCTTGTCGAAAGATTTGGGGCAGACTATGATGATCTTATGAAGGAGATCAAGAAGGAGAAGCAAACAGGTTGTGTCAAGGATTATCAAGAAATATTTAAGAGGAATTTGACAAGGGTTAATCTATCTCAAGAGAATGCCATTAGTTGTTACATTGGAGGGTTTAAACATGAGCTCAATATAGCAGTAAAATTGGGTAACCCTCAGACTATTTCTCAAATGTACAAATCAGCAAGAATGCAGGAAGCCTATCTTGTTGCTATCAAACAACCTGTAGCCCCAGTGCAGAATCGGCAAGGTAATAGAAGGTATGGAATTAGTGAGTAGAAGTTTCAAAGCAATCCACCCGTACTACTAACTCCCACAATGGGTACTTCTATGGCTTCAAAAGGGTCAATTGCAGAACTTTGAGTATAGAGGAGATGAATGATAGGAGGTCCAAAGGTCTTTGATACTTTTGTTAGAAAAGTATACGTTTGGTCATAAATGCAAAAATCTGAAACAATTGTATTTGTTGGAGGTTGAAGAAATAGAAGAGTTAGAGGAGGATTCCTAGGAGGTTGGGCATCACGAATAATAGACAATGGAGATACAAGATCTTGAGCAGATGGAAATCTTTGTTCATGCTCTAAATGGCTCACTAGGGTACAAGACCTTGAATGTTATTGGATTATATGCTAAGAAACCACTCCATATTTTGGTTGACACCGAAAGCTCTCACAACTTTATTGATCCTGAGTTAGTAAAGGTGCTAGGATGTGAAGTAAGATCTACTCTACCTCAAAGTGTGGCTGCAGCTAATGGAAATGACATGCTAGTGGAGTCAGTGTGTACAATCTCGTGGTTGTTGTAAGGAGCTGAGTTCATAGCTTATTTTCTGCTATTATTATTAGGTTCTTGTGGGGTAGTGCTTGGAGTGCAATGGTTGCTAACTCTTGGAGATATCAAGATGAACTTTAGAACTATTACTATGGAATTTATTAACAAGGGAGGAAATATTGTCTCAAGGGTGCAGGACGACAAGTTACTTTTCTTGAAGCAGGGAAACTGGCTAAAGTGTTAGGTAATCACTCTCAATTGTGCATGATACAAATTGTTCCAAACATGAACACTGAGATACAGTGGTATGCACTAGAGACTAGGAATCAACCTGATTAGGACCCAAGGCTGTCAAAACTGTTTTAGGAGTTTAAGCATTTGTTTGATGAGCCTATAGAGTTACTCCATTTAGAGGAGCTTTTGATCATAGAATTTTGTTACAGCAAAGGGTTGAACCAGTAAATAAGCGACCTTAAAGGTACCCTTCTATTAAGAAGGACATTATTGAAAACTTGGTTCAATAAATGCTTGATCAAGGTGTAGTACAACCAAGTTGTAGTCCATTTGCCTCTCCTGATGTGTTGGTGGGAAAGAAAGATGGAACTTGGAGAATGTGCGTAGACTAGAGAGATCTCAATAAGTACACTGTTAAGAATAAGTTTCCCATTCCCATTGTGGAGGACTTATTAGATGAATTTGGAGGGTTCAAGATCTTTTCAAAAATTAATCTTAGATCAGGATATCATCAACTAAGAATGGTTGTAGAAAATGTGCTAAAACAACATTTAGAACCCATGATGGTCATTTAGAGTATTTGGTGATGCTATTAGGCCTATCTAATGCACCAACAACATTTCGAGGGCTTATGAATTTTGTTTTCAAAGCTCTCTTGAGGAAACATGTATTAGTCTTCTTTGATGATATTCTTATATACAACAAGAACATGGAGGACCCCTTGAGACACCTCATATTTGTTTTTGAGGAATTGTAAAAACACAAATTGTTTTCCAAAGAGAGTAAGTGTTTCTTTAGGGTGCAAAGGATAGAGTACTAGGGCCATTTCATAACTAAGGAGTTTCTACCGATCTACAAAAGGTGAATGTAGTCAAAAACTGGCTTATAGCAACCACCCTCAAGTAGTTGAGAGGTTTTTTTTGGGTCTAGCTGGTTATTACAGAAGATTCATCCAAGGATTTGGGGTCATATCTAGGCCATTGACAGAGCTATTGAAGAAAGATAGGTTTAAGTGGTCAGAAGAAGCAACCATGGCTTTCAAACAACTTAAGGATTCCCTAACAAAAGCTCATGTCTTAGCCTTACCAGATGCTACCAAGATATGTGTGGTGGAGACAGATGCAAGTGATTATGGTAATGGAGATGTACTTATGTAGGAGGGTCATCCCATTGCCTTCATTAGTAAGTCTCTCTCACCTAAACATAGAGCATTATCTGTCTATGATAGAGAATTACTAGCTATTGTTTAGGATATTAAAAAGTGGTCTTAGTATCTATTGGGTTAGAAGTTCAGTATCAGAACTGATCAAAAGGCATCAAAATTCCTGATGGAACAAATTATACACACTAACTCTCTGTTATTGTGGTTGACAAAGTTGATGCCATTTGACTATAATATTGAATACAAGAAGGGTATAGAGAACAAGGTAGAAGATGCCTTGTAACACCCCTAAAATACTAAACAAGAGTCGCATGTCGATTTACCGTTGCTTATTACTACAATATGTTATACTATCTTGTTGGGAACTTGAAATTTTGTGATAATTTCTAGCTTGTTTAGCATAAAATATATCGTAATTTATGGGATTTTTATTGGAGTATTTACATAATAGTATAATTAGAATTTTGTAGAATTGTAAAAGGAGGTGAAGGATTTATAGATATAGGTGTATATGTATGTATTTTGGGCAGCACACAACACTATTTTAGGCAGCACCTTAATTTGACAAGTGTACAAGTGATAAACATCACTTGTTTGACTATATATTTTCACTCCTCTTTGAGATAATTTTAGTTCCTTGAAGACTTAGAACCTTAGAACGTTAGCTTACCATTTGTTCTTCAAAACTAGAAGAGAAAAACTTGGTCTTTAGACTAGAATTCGAGACACACACTGTTTTTGGTAAGTAGTCAAAATCTATTTTTGTAGCTGAGTAGTATGTATTACGTTTAGAATATCTCATTCTCTAGAACTACGTTTTGGGTGAACAAATATGATTTGGAATAATTCATATACCTACAACTCTTATGTTTATGTGAAACTCTAATTTAGCTATTATGGATTTGAAATATGGGATGCAACATAGGACAAGTTCTGTCCAGATTTGGGATTTCTGTTAGTGTATCCATGATATATTTTTGCACAAAATGTATTTTTCGGTGATTCTTATTGGGTTGCAACCTTAAGAGATGTACCTACATCTTTCATGAAGGTTATAAAATCTAGTTTTACCGTTTTCTTGTTCAAATCTAAGTTACAACATGGGGTACTAGACTGGCCAGAATCACTGTTTTGGGAACATAGTTGCATCTGTGCAGACTGAGCTTGCTTGTGATGATAATCCTGTTTTATTTTGATATTATTGAGATATTAGGAATTAAAGAAGTTATTTAGTTGTATTTTTAAGGTTGTATATACTTGTGAACAAGTTTAGGACCTTGATACGTTGGTTGGTCTACGGTTTGAACTCGCGGAGTTGTGTTGGATTGTTCTACGCTAAAGCATTGAGGTTTGTGTATAAACTTGTACTTGCACTCTTTTAACTGCTAGTATATCTGAAAGTTGATCTTGATACCTTGGTTACCTCTTATCACTTTGCATTGTCGTGTTAGTATGACACTTGTGTAACTCACCCACTTGTACGGATTGTTTGATCACTTGGCACTCTTGTTGGGACCTTGTCCTTCTTATGGCTGTGACTTTGTCACTATTGGCATGCCTCTTGATTCGGATCATTGCCATCTTGACTTTGGATTTTTAGTCCATCTTAAGAATGGAAGTTGTTTAAGTACGAACTAGGAAGCCATTTTTAATATGGTTCTTGGTTCTCTTGACTATTGGGCTGTGACCCTTCTTGATATAGAGCGTTGGCCTTTCTTGATACTTTCTTGTGCCGGGTGTGATGACATGAGGTATATATTGTGAGATCCTTGTTATTAAATCTCTTGGAAAATGGTGCTATGAGCATTCTTGTCATTTGTATCTTTGAAAATCGAACTTGATACTCATTATCTATTGTTACTTGATTTATTTATTATGTTTCAAGTATGTTGCTCATGGACTTGAAAAAAAATAGCTTGGTAAATTTTGAAGACTCCGAACCTATAGTTTTACACCACTAACCTATATGCTTAGCGATAGTTGTTTCTATCGTAGGGGCTGATCGAGAGGAGGCATGAAGTTGGCCATTGGAGATGGAAATTTTGAGAACTTTGAAGAAGATCACATTTGCATATAGGTATCTATATTTTGTATAAACTTTGGGACTTATACATGATCTATGTGTTGTATATTTGCATGTAATTTTGAGGGCTAATTGGATCATGTCACCATGGTTTGTAATATAAGTATGGCTATATGTTTTGTTTATTTGGGGTGTGTAAGCCCAAGTTTTGTAATATATTACATTTCCTACTTGTTTGGAATGCTCGTATGAAGCATGAACCCATTTAGTTTGGGTACTTGGAAGTTGAAAATATTTTTTTATTATTATCATTATTTACTTGCGTGAGGACAGTATATGCATAAAAATATCTCGTGTTATATTTGCGTATAGTAATTGGAAAGGGCTGTTACATGCCTTGTCAAGAGTCACTGGTGTTGGGTTGTTAGCTTTAGTAATTTGTAATACTAATTCTGATATCCTACCAGCTATTGTGGATAGTTCGGTGATGGACATTGAGCTTAAAGCTTTGATAAAGCAGTTAAAGGTTGATCCAATAGTGTGTAAACAATTCACTTGGCAATAAAATCAGTTGAGAAGGAAAGGAAGACTAGTTGTTGGTAAGGTGCACGAGTTGAGGAGGCAGATCATGAGTCTATGGGACTCTTCTCCTTAAGGAGGCCATTCTGAAGTGGAAGCTGCTTTGAAGAGGTTGCTTACACTTTTCTATTGGAAAGGCATTAGAACTGATGTGCAAGAGTTTGTTTGGAAGTGTGATACTTGTCAAAGGAACAAGTCTGACTTAGTAGCATTCCTGTTAATGCCTCTTTCAATTCCTGATGTTGTATGGTCATAAATCAATATGGATTTTATTGATGGATTTCCCAAGTCAAAACCACTCCCTATGAGGCACTCTATGGCAAGCCACCCCATTTACATTTACCTTACCTACCGTGAGAGTCAAATTTAGTTGAGGTAGATAATACATTGCCTAACAAGGAATTGAAGCTACAACTACTTAGACACCATATGTTGAGGGCATAACTTAGGATGAAGCAACATGAATATTTTCATGGAAGTGACAGGGTGTTTAACATTGGTAATTGAGTGTATTTCAAAATTAAGCCATATAAGTAGATAACTGTGTCAGCTCAACAATTTCACAAACTTCCTGCATATTATTATGGTCCATTTCAGGTGCTCAAAAGAGTTGGACTAGTGTCTAACATATTGCTATTCCCAGATTCAGTGAAAATTCATCCTAATATACATGTATCACTATTGAAGAAATTCCATGAAGTTCTTGATCACATTTCCTACCCTCTTGTACTTGATATTGCTAACCCTTATTATCCTGTGCCTAAGGCTATTTTACAAAGAATAATGATGTAGAAGGGCAATTAAGTTGTAGCCCAAGTTCTAGTTAAATGGGAACAATGCCTTGAAGGTCAAATTTCCTCAGTTTGGTCCTTAAGGGCAAGGATTTGTTTGGGAAAGGGAGTATTGTTACACATATTTGGATTAAGATGGATAACATGAATTGAGGGAATTAGTTGAGCTACATCAACAATTAGTTAGTTACTACCAGGTTAGTTAAAGTTGTTAGAGTACTGTTGCATTGTTACTGTTCCATTGTAACAGTTGGTAGATATTTTCCTTTCAGCTAATTCAAATGTAAATCCTATATAGTTCTGGATTATAAAGGATATTTTGTCATGAATATACAATACAAGTCATTTCTCTTTTAAAATCACCATTCTCCTTCTTCTCTATTTTTCCATTATTCTTAACTGTTCGCATCAGTTACTTCTCTTAATCCTCGAATCTTAGTGGATTCCTGCATTTGAGGTAACATAAAGCAACTGAAAGGCATCAAAATTACAAATACTCCAAAGAACAAAAAACAACCCCAAATTCAGTTCGAAAAAGGAAGCTCAAACACGAAAACATATATATATACATCTAATGATGCACAAAAAATAAATACCAAGAGACAGACAAAAGATGAAGGAGATACATACATATAAAGAGACAACCGGATCTCTGATGAAGGTGATGTAAAAGGGTTAATTGTATAAACCAATTAACACACTTGGAAGTTGGAAGAAACAAAATACCCTAACTTAGAAGTTGTAAGAAACAAATACCCCAAGTAGAATATTAAAATATTATGTATTTATTGTTACTACTAATTAAAATTTTCAGTAACAGTTTGTTGGTATCTCTTACTAATTATTATGCACAATTTTTGAAATTATATAATGATGTCATTATAATTAAAATTATAGACAGTTAAATTTATAGCTATTTTCTATTTTTTTAAAATTTATTTAATTAATTTCAATTTGAATTAACCATGTTTTAATTTTGTCTTTATAAGATTGTCTTCAATTCTTGAAAATGGTTTATTAAACATTTCAAATTCAAATTAAATAGATTATGAAATGATTAAACTCGGGATGAGCTAGCAACCTGATTGGTGGTAGTGGAAGGGGGAACCTGGCATCTGTGATAGTAGGAGTGGTGGAAGTATCAACAACCTTTATACGCTTTACATCATCGGCAAATTCAACACATAAAGGAGGTATATCAACCCCGGGATTTCTCCGCGGTGCAACCAGGTTGGCATTATCTTTAATGAGGTCGATGTCCACAGTCTTGGTCGCCTCAAGCAACCTATCAGAATACCAAATAGGCACTGAAGCCTCCCATCAGAAATGGAGTATCAGATACGGGAAGGCCATAGTAGTGGTGGTCTTGAAGGCTCTTTCATGAATCTCGGTGACCAAAATTTGGGTGAAGTCAAGCTCAAGCCTACCATAATAATTGCTATCATCATAACCTAGTCCCAAGTAACAACATTTTCAGCCTGTGTAGGAGATAATCTAGTATAAGCCACAGACCAAAAGAACTTCACAGCAAAGCTCAGGGTTGCCTTTCTGATATGCAATCTCGTGTCCCTCACCCACTCAGTCTCCTCTATCCTCAACTATGTGATGGGCCATCTACCTCAGCAATGTCTCTCTCTACTCGGTATCCCTCTTAAATGACCCACTCTAACAATACCCATCTTGTAGTCGTACTCTGTGGTATTAATCGCCAGAGTATGGGCTAGGCCGTAAATAAAATGTTGAATGGTAGCCTCAAAGAAGTTTCATATGTGGCTTGAAGTGGAGGCTGGCAAAGTGGCTCAGCCTTTTTAGGAATAGCATTGTGGATGGTGGTGGCGTAATAGGCAAAGAAATCACAAGTCATCTCCTCGCTAAAGTTGCTCGGGCACCGAGCCATCCACTCACATATGTGCCTCTTGAATAACTCCTCAATAACGGGCATGATATAAAAGCTCCCTGTCAATACCCAGTGCTCCTCAGTAATGATTCTATCCATCTTCATATGTTCATTAAGCACCTTCCCGTCATCATATATCTGATGTTGACCTTGAACACACCACCTATTTGTCTAGGTGGCATTGAGAGTCGAATCCACTCTAAGGGGGTCCTGGACATCCCTGTGCTATCGGCCTCAGAAGAACCGCTAGCACTAGAGTCAAATGGTGACTCACGGACCGCGACTCTATTGCTAGTGTGGCCCCTTTCTCAGACTGGAGGGTAGTGACCTCGATCTCATCACTAGAAGTAAGTATGTGCCGGATGTGGTTCCTTGTTGTCCGCGGGGAAGTGGGTGAGTCTCTGGTGGGCTCAGGGACTTACTCATCCTTGATGGAGTTCACGACCATACGGCGGGACGGAGCAACAGATTTGGACTTTCCCCCTGCATATACTTGAGCTTATGATGAGTCTGAGATTTAGACTCATTTGGGGCTTTGTTTATATAGATTTAGTGTGCTCAAATGCTTAATTTGTGCCATAAACTGATGTTAAAGCCTTGATTTTTTAGGTATATAGATTGAAGAGCAAAGCAAGGACACTAACAAGCAAAAATGAACAAAACAAATTGAAGAAGTAAAGAAAGGTGAGCCTGATGATCACCAAGAGCACTTGGTGAATCGCCGAGTGGCAAATTCGACCGCCTAAAGAGTGTGCCAGCCCTGAGGGAAAAAGCCAAGTCAGCAACAGAAAAGGGTCATCGGCGTATTGCCGAGTAGTTCTGCAATGCAAAGAGTGATCTCCCAAAGCTACAGGCCTTGAGGATGCTGAGAGTCAATGCAAGAAGGCGATAGAAAGAGCAAAGGGTGGTTCATTAAACCACTTAGCGAACCCAACTTACCTTGCCTAATGACCCTTCGTGGCAAATTTTTGGGGACTATAAATTCAATTCAGAGATTTTAAAAGTGGGTTACTAATTTTCTTCGATTTTGAGCATTGTAAAAGTCTAATTACTCTTACGCAGTTAATAGCTAATCAACTTGGTAACCATTTTAACCTTTTAATAATGGTTGGCTAAAACCCTAATTCTTGGGGTGTGATCATGTGATTATGGGTTGAATTAGTTTATGGATATTGTTAACTACTAGTTGAAATGCTATATTGAAGTGGGTTTAATCATTAGTTGTGATTTAATTTATGAATTGTAGTTGCAAATGCAGTTCTAACCGTGTGTTCGTAGCTTGCTCAAGAGAGATTTTAGAACTAAGACTATTGATTAATGGTTAGTAGGTATTGGGTTGAGCTGGGTTCAGCTCGAGAGAGTGAATCCTAAACCCAATCCTACCTATCTAGCTCGAGAGAGTGGAAGGTGTGGGTTGTTCTTCATTGCTATGCTTGTTGATGTTCGAAAGAAATCACCTGATTCGGGATAGTTGTTCGAGAAAAAACTATCTCCCTTATAGTCTAGCCCCCCATCTGACATTCGTGTCACCTCTTTTAATTTGTTTCATGTCTTTTTCGATAATTTCTATTCCTATATCTAGTTAGATCATATTTGTACATCTTGATTGAGTTTGAACATGTACCACTCCATTTGGGTTCGACCCATACTTATTTGTTGGATTATATATTGCTTAACGATCGTTTCCACTTAGAATTGGATGAAGTGTATTTGATATATGTTAAAACAATAGAGTCGTTACCAGGGAGTGGTTTTGTTTAAAATTCTTTTAGTGAAGTTGAATTGTGATCATTTTAGTTATAGTTGAATCTACTTATTTTAGTTTTCGGTTTTGTGTTGCTTGTGCTAAATAGAGGAGGAGATGAGCATTAATGGAAGTAATAGTAGCCAAGTGGGCCACCAAGATGATGTTGGAAACCTCAATGATGTAAAGGACCCTAATGTCTATGACCTAATTCCATTGGTAGGTGCTGGGGTAATTAAATGGAAGGAAACACTGTTTTTAACATCACTAGCAGAATGCTTCAGCTCCTACAATTGAAAGGTTTTTTTGGAGGGCTGGCTCATAAGGATCCCCATGAGCATATTCAAGACTTTATGGACGTTTGTGGTCAACATCGTAGTCCTTTAATAATTCTAGCTGTCTACTTTGTTGTAGGTTCAACTACCTCTACTTAAGTAAATACTGAAGGCTCTGGTGATTGGAGAAAATATCTATATGAACCCTGTATAGATAGTGCCGCCATATTTTAGGGCAAAGACAACTGCAGCCAACTCAAGATTGCGTGTCAGATAATTCTGGTCATACTTCCGCAACTATCTAGAGGTATGTGCAATAACCTTACCATGCTGCATTAGAACACAACCTAGGCCAATTCTTAAGGCATCACAATAAACAACATAGCCCTCATTACCATCTGGTAGAGTTAGGATGGTGAAGTGGTAAGCCTTCTTTTTAGTTCCTGAAAGCTCTTTTCTCATGCCTCGGTCCACTGAAACTTAGTTGACTTATCTGTCAATTTTTTCAGTGGTGCAGAGATAGAAGAGAATCCCTCCACAAATGTTCAGTAATACCCTGCCAAGCCTAAAAAGCTACGAACCTCCATTGGATTCATGGGCCTCGGCCAAGTCATCACTGCTTCAATCTTTTGTCTATCAACCTTAATACCCTAACTTGTAATAACATGACCAAGAAAAGCGACAGAAGTAATCCAAAAATCAATTTAGAGAATGTAGCATATAACATGCAATCTTGGAGAGTCTGCAATACAACTTGCAAGTGGTCTACATGCTCAGCTTCCGATTGTGAATATATAAGAATGTCATCAATAAACACAATCACAAAATCATCTAAGAATGGTTTGAAGACCCGATTCATAAGATCCATAAAGACTGCTGGGGAATTTTTAAGCCTGAAAGACATGACAAGGAATTCAAAATGGTCATACCTCATCCTAAATGCTGTTTTTGGAATATCAACTTTCCTGACTCACAGCTAATGGTAACCAGACTGCAAGTCAATCTTGGAAAAGCATTTGGCACTTTGTAACTGGTCGAATAAGTCATCAATCCATGGAAGAAGATATTTATTCTGAATAGTGACTTTATTTAGTTGTGTATAGTTGATACACATCTATAAGGATCCATCTTTCTTTTGAACAAAGAGCACTAGAGCACCCCATGGGGAAGTACTTGGCCTACTAAAGCCTTTATCATGTAAGCCCTTCAATTATTCCTTCAATTCTATTAGCTTTGCATGTGCCATTAGGAAGGAATCGATACAGGTTGCAAATTAAAAAGCAAGTCTATAGCAAAATCAATTTCTCTTTCTAGGGGGAATTCCTGGAAGATCATCAGGGAATACCATTGGAAATTCATTCACAATAGGAATTGACTAAAGAGTCGTGGGCTCCTTATCAGTATCCTTTACATGAACCATATGGTACATACAGCCTTTAGCAAGTATGAAATAAACTTACCCTTGGGTGTGGCTGCATTACCCTTACACTCAAGGACTGGCTCACCTGGAAAGTAAAATTAGACTATCTTTGCACGACAATCAATAGTAGCATAGCAAGCTGCCAACAAATCCATACCCATGATAACATCAAAATATAGCATAATCAACTCAACTAAATCAGCAGAGGTTAGACGATCATTAATTAATACCGTACGACCCCTATAGACACAACTAGCTAAAATAAAATCGCAAACCGGTGTAGACACCTCAACTAGTTGTGGCAACAACTCAGATTTTATGTCAATCTTACTTGCAATAAATGGATTAATATATGAAAATGTAGAGCCAAGGTAAATCAATGTGTAAACAACTTGAGAAGATATCGTCAATATACCTGTGACAATAGCAGGGGATGCTTTTGAATCCTGTTGGCCTGTGAGTGCATAAAAGCGGCTCTGGCCACCGCCCAAACCTGATGTATCTCCTCCAGCTCTCCCTCTACCACGACCCTGAGTAGACTGTGGTCCTGGTCGTGGGGCACGCACTGAAAGTAAAGAGGCTATTGTGGATCCTGAAGGCAGAGCTAGATCATCTCCCCTCAACCTCGGGCACCGACTAATAAAATATCCTAACTGCCCACAATGATAGCATGCACCTAAACCATGTCTACACTACCCATTTTAAGGCTTACCACACTGTGTACAATGAGGAGTGGAATGTCTTATCTATACAGAACGATCATGTCGATGTACCTCAGGCTGGCCTGAGCTCTGACCTGGTCCTGACTGACTATAACGATTAAACCGCGATCTTTTCACTTGTGGAGAGACACTACCCGCTCGGTAAATATCGATAGAATAGGGGCCTAGAATCGTCATGTGGCTCCCTATAAGACCCCATAGTGCGGACCCTCTTACTCTGCTCCCTATTCCTGCGGGTATCACGAATCCTTTTAGAAAGGTCCTTTGATTCTGAGTGAAAGCCTGTATGCGGGAAATATCTACCTCATCCGATAGGGATGCTACCCTAAAATCTCTGATCATATGATCTGCCAAACCATCAATATAACGATGAACTCTGGCTCTCATGGTACGTACAATATATGGTGTATATTTTGCCAAAGAATTAAACCTGTGGCTATAATCCCTTACACTCATGGTTCCTTGCTTCAGATAGATAAACTAATCAAGATGGGTCTCTCAAACTTACCATGGCAAATAGTAGGCAAGGAAGGCCTTAGAGAAGTCCTCTCACTCTACTAGCAGAGCATTAAGTCCTCGAGATCTCTCCCAGGCCTCATATCAAAGGATGGCAACATCACATAGCTGAAAGAAGCCAACTCCACAACCTCTATGACGGAGGCATGCATCACCCTCAATACACTATATATATGGTCTATAAAGTCCTGGGGATCCTCGGTAGTACTAGATCCTATAAATAACGGAGGGGCCAAATGAAGAAACTCTTGTACCTTCGAACTTTCTGACCGGTATCTACGAGTATCTACTCCTGAATCCAGTTGTCGCTCATGAATATAAACCATCCTAGTCAGCAACTGAACTACCTCTCTCATCCCCTGCTCCCCAGTCTCTGGTGGAGGAACAATAGGTACCTAGCTTTCTCAGGTACCAATGGAACCTGTGATGTTGGGGGTACTATATCTCATCGTGCTTCAACAGGTGCCAGGGAGGCTGGTACTAAGGGTACTAGAGATTCAGCCTGTGCCTTCGAGGGAAATCTATCCCTTTGACCCAGTGGGGAACAACTAGTACCTTCCCTTGGATCCATACCTATCTCTTGATCTGCCATATCCAAAGCAAGTGTAGCCTTTAAGATAAGAAACATAAAGCACGATTTAGATTTCAAGTGTTCATATACTTTTGCACTATAGCACGATCTATCAATTTAATGAAATGTAATCATTCCTAAATGCATGTAGCCTCTTAATTATAAGTGTGGTGAATAACAGACCCATAAACAAGACTCTATTAGACATGGCTTGTGGAACCCCCGAGATACGACCTGCTCTGATACCAAGTTTTTCACACCCCAAAATAGGGGGAGTAACTGGCACTTGATACCCTATAAGATCAAGTTACTAAAACATACTAGCTAACCAAACTGTGAGACAAAATGATTGGCCAGCACAACCTCTAAAAAGTGAAGCCTGGTCCCTGAAGGTCATGACCTAAATGAGAATAAATCATACAAACAATGGTAGACAAGCCAAAAAAAATAATGATGTACTAGCTAGACGATGAGGCCACAACTGAAAACATACCTACTTACACACACATATATTTACCTGTCAAGACTATGCGTTGGAGATTGAAACATACAAAATAAAACCCAGAATATTGTGTCCATAATAGCCTCTATGAGTGATATAAGCATTGTCGAAACAAGGCCTTGACTATACCCAAACTGTACAACAAAAGTAAACATCCTCTGATAGCCCCAGGATAAGATGGAGCTTACCAACTCACAACTAAAATTGAATCCTAGCAAGTGGGTCAATTAGAGTCCCTGCTTATACCTGCTCACATGAAACAAAATCAGCGTCCCCAAGCAAAGGGACGTCAGTACGAATAAAAATGTACTAGTATGTAAATCAAAAGGTAGAATCATAAATATTTACTGTAAAAGGGTAATAGAGATACCACCTGAAATTGAAACTCAAATAATTTCCATTGCTGACATTTGGCCCCCTACTATTTAAATATGCATGGTATGCTCGTATAATTGTATGTCGTGAATATATATATGCAAATTCATGACATACCCAACCAAATGCTAGCAATAGTGGTGCCTTCCAGTAGCGAACCGACATCATATTCACCAACTTATGGCCATCTGTGTCTTATACATATAAATACAAGCAATAGACCCATACCTCTCGATTATAACTCGGGAGTAGAATGCATAGCATGTCATGTCATGAATTCATAACACCTATATATTATTGTTGTCATGTTGCCAATCTTGGCCTGTTTGTAGTCTTGTTCTCATAACCCTATAATCATTTTAGTATAACATGTAACCATCTCATAGAACCTCATATGTTCTTCCAAATAAACTTGAAAAGTTAACTCGAATTTTAGAAAGATAAACTAACCTTGCAAATATTCATAACAAGTTTAAGGTGATTTACTTAGTTCCTAACTTGGTTCCTAGATAATTTATAGAAGAAGTATTTGAAAACCAAGTGTTCTAATAGTTTGAACATTTAAGTTATATTAGAGAGTTTTGAAGATCGTGAGTTACTTTAAAGATTTTTCATAATAACATTAGTGGGGAAAGAGGGTTGGTTACAAGTAATAAGGGTCTCCCGTGATATTTTAATTCACATCACCCAAAGAAGAGTAAGAATTCATACATGCAGACAAATAATAAAGGAAACCGATAAAATGACATGTAGATGTCGAATTCTCTATTTATCCGAACGAGTGGAATATCAAAATAATAGAATCATGAAAATAATTTAGTTGAGATCCCAATGCCTTTCACCAAAGCTCTTTCTAGCAAGAGAATAGCAAAATATCACATTCGGTGTTTTAGGAATTTCCCATGAGTGGTGGTAAAATGAGGTACGTAACTTAGCCTTAACATACCTTTCCAATGAATGCTCGAATGACCGTAGTTTCTTCACGAAAGTTGTTCCTTAGGTCCTAAGCTTCACAATCACTACATATCTACATAGTTGGGCACTTATAAATAGTTCATAATTGATCTTAAATTGGTAGATTTGCAATATGGTCCCAACTTGACGAAATGTTCATAGAACTTCATAAAAACAATCATAAAAGAGTCCGAAGATGACTACCTTAGTTAACCAAGTGTAAACCTTGTAGAAAACCAATAAATACAAATTTATATCTTCAAAAACTAGCTCCAAAGGCAACTAATAGAAGGGGAAAACGATTTCCACATGTAGAGATCACATTTCTAGGCACGGGGGCAATTCGTCAAAAACTAACCTTCATCATGCAAGAACTCCATTAGAATCATATATTAAGCTTAATTTCTGGTTAGGGAATGAAAAGAAATGTTTTCATGGCTTAAAACGTTTAGTAAGCCTACATACCACATTTTTTACCTGACCCGAATCGCAACCCAGATTCTACCCCCGCAGTCCGCGGTAAAACCCTCATAACTCTTTACTCCAACGTCGGTTGGATACGGGGTTTTGTGCTTTGCAAACTAGACTCGTAGGCCTCCGATTTGGTAGGTCACCGGCCTTCTAACTCTTTATATACTGGGAAAACATATCCAAGACATTTGACCCAAAATTAAGAAAATATTATTAGAGAAACTTTGATAACTTTTGCCAACCTTAGTTTCGCTAATTTTCTTGACTTTAAAACTTAACATACGAACCTTGTGCTATTATAATACCTCATAACACACTATTCGTAGCATGTTAGACACTCATAGGCTTACCCCAAGGTATGAAATAATTTAAACCTTTCAAATGGGCGAAGTTTTACCTGAGTCATTTCTTTAATATAGAACTTTGTCTAAGGGGTCCCTTTGACCTAAAACATTAGTTTTGTTCCTTTATTTTGCCACCCATTTGCAATCTTAGTCTCCAATGTACACTAACAAGTCATATACGCCTCATATAACCATGCCAAACTATGCCACACATATTATGCAAAAATAGAGAAAATGTACGGGATCTTATAGTGATTATGTTGTTAGGTGGAGGGAGCAAGCTGCTAGGGTTAAGCCATCGATGAAGGAGTCAGAAATGATAAACGTTTTTCTCCAAGCACAAGAACTTGGCTACTTTCATTACTTGCTCTCTGCCATCGAAAAAACATTCGCCAAAGTTATTAAGGTTGGGGAAATGGTGGAAAATGGCATCAAGTATGGAAAGATTGTAATCCAAGTTGTCTTAAAATCCACAACACAACTGCTTCAAAATGGTTCTGTAAATCTTGGAGGAAAGAAAAGAAGGGAAGATGTAGCTAACATTGTACCAGCTCCTGGGACCTATGTCAAAGATAATCACCCTCAACTCTATTTTCCTTCCCTAACTCTACAATATCCCATCCAATACTCTCAATATCCCATTTTTAGCGCACAACCAATTGCTCCCCCTTCTTATCCGCAATGGCGTGCACCAACTCCTCAAAATCATCCACACCCCCACCAATTCATCAAAATACCACTAGAACTCCTTTTTGTCCTAGACCATAATACAAGAAGGGAAATGTAATTAAGGGTGAGCTCACGAGAATCATATGCTAGATTGTTCCAAAAATTAAGGATGTTGACTGTTTTAAGTCCTATTGAAAGAAGAATGTTGAATCCTCCCCAGAGAAATCTGGATTATTGTCAATGTTGCACATATTGTTCTGATGCCCCTGAGCACAACATAGAGAGATGCTAGTGCCTGAACAGGGCAATTCAAGATTTAATCAATACTCATCAAATTATAGTGGAAAGCCCGAATGGACCAAAAATCAATCAAAATCCATTACCAAGGCATACTGAAACAAGCATGTTAGATATGATGAATGGTCATGAAGAATTTGCAGACCCATACAAGGCAATCCTTAACGTTAAAACTGCTATAGAAAATTCAGTGAATGTTTTTGACTTGACAAAAATGATGCCTTTAGGGGTGGAAAGGAAGTCGGAAAAGTTGAGCCCGTCAAACAAACCCATCCTAACCGTAAAAGGAGAACTTGAATATGTTTGGGAAATCCAGAGAGAGGCAAGATTGGTTATTCCAAGAGGGCTAAATAAGCCTATCTTGATTGTGCAAGGAATCTATATTCCACATGTGACCGTTACGCCAGTGTACCAACTTCCCCAATGACTAACCCTAAGGTTATCCCTTGGAATTATGAGCCCATTATCGTAACGTACAAAGGGAAAGAAGTCAATGAAGAAGTAGATGAAGTAGGAGGTATGACTCATTTGGGAAGATGTTATGATCTGACCGAATTAAGGAAAACTAAAATGACCAAATTCCAGTTAAGAATCTAGTCACTAAAGAAGAAGTAGAGGAGTTCTTAAGAAAAATGAAATTCTCGGACTATTCCATTGTGGAACAACTAAGGAAAACTCCAGCCCAAATCTCTCTATTGTCTTTGTTGATATATTCAGATGAACATCATAAAGCTATAATGAAGATTTTGAATGAAGCACATGTTCCTAATGAAGTTAAAGTAAGTCAGTTAGAGAAGATTGTTGGGAGGATATTTGAGGTAAACCGAATCACCTTTTTAGATGATCAGTTACTAGTGGAAGGCACGGTACATAACCAAGGCCTCCATATCACTATAAAGTGTGAGATTTCCTACGTCACTCGAGTTCTAATTGATAAAGGATCTAGGGCAAATATTAGTCCTCTATCAACTCTACAAAAATTGAATATTAGTGTTGAAGGGGTACGATCCAACAACATATGTGTTAAAGCTTTTGACGGGTCAAAAACATATGACATTTGTGAGGTAGAGCTTATACTAACAATACGTATTGTTGATTTCACCGTGAATTTTCAAGTGTTGAATATCAATGCACCCTGCAATTGATTGTTGGGGAGATCATGGGTGTATAGGGCTAGAACAGTCCCCTCTACATTGCATCAAATGGTCATGTTTGAATACGACCGACAAGAAATCATTGTTCATGGTGAATGGGACTTGTCAATATATTGAGACTCTTCCCTCCCTTTTATCAAGGCGGATAATGAGATTGAGACACTAGTTTATCAAGCTTTCGAGGTAATGGTTGTTGGGCATATCCTTGACGGAAATCTCATTTTAAAACCACAATTTCCCATGGCATCCATGATGGTGGTGAATGAAATGTTGAAGCATGGGTTTGAACCAAGTAAAGGCTTGGGATCTTCTTTCAAGGGAGATATTATCCGGTGTATCCATATAAGAGCTTTGATACTTTTGATTTAGAATACAAGCCCACAGTCGAAGAATAAATGAAGGTAAAAAAGCATAAAATAAAAGTATGGTCACTTACCAAGACCATACCATCCATATACAAATCCTTCATCAAAACCTACATAGAAGATTATCTTGAGTTACCACTCCCAAGGCCAGTATTGGAGGCTAACGAAGATCGATTATTTTTAGGATTTATTTATCAAGCCCGATATGGTAGAAATCGAAGAAGGCTCTAGTAATAGAGAGGTGCAATTCATTAGTGCTGATGTCCAGCTGAAAAATTGGGAGGCCACTCCTCTCTAAGTCTTGATTGTCTGTCTTGTTTTCCTTTATGTTATCCACTTTATTCAAGGGTTGTAATTCAGATTTTATTTTGTGGTTTTATTTCAAAACTCTCTATCTTTCTTTTCAATAGGATGTAATTGTGTTTTTATTTCATTCTAATATATTTATTTGTTTTTTCTATACAGTTATTTCTATGCTGATTCTAGTGATATGACATGCATGCATAATTTTTCATCAGATCTTAAAATTCAATCTAATATTCAACCTAATCCTGAAATAATAAGCCAAGAAGTCAAATATGATGAAGACGAAGTATTTTAACAAGTAAGCAAGCATTTCAAACATTTTGAGAATAAATCAAACCCAAACATAAGTGAATTGAGACAATAAATTTAGGAGATCATGAAACTATTAGGGAGACTAAGATAAGTGTACATGCTCGACAACAAAAGGAAGATATAATTCAGGATCTGTTTGATTACAAAGATGTTTTTGCATCATCGTATGATGATATGCCTTGTTTAAGTACTAACATGGTGGTTCATAAGTTGCCGACTAACCCTAAGTTTCTACCTATCAAGCAAGAGTTGAGAAATCTTAAAACTGATATGAGTTTAATAATTAAGGATGAGATCACAAAGAAACTTGAAGACAAAGTCATTCGAGTCGCTCAATATCCTTTTTGGTTAGCCAATATCGTGTTTGTCCCAAAGAAAGACGGCAAAGTTTAAATGTGTGCTGATTATCGTGATTTGAACAAAGCAAGTCCAAAATATGACTTTCGCTTGCTCAACATCCATATTTTATTGGATAATTGTTCTAAACATGAAATTGCATCTTTTGTGGATTGCTACACGGGGTACCATCATATTATTATGGATGATGAAGATATAATAATAATGTCGTTCATCACATCATGGGGTACATATTGTTATCGATTCATCCTATTTGGGTTAAAAAATATGAGAGCAACTTATATAAGGGCAATGACAATCGTGTTTCATGATATGATGCATAAAGAAATCGAAGTTTATGTGGATGACGTGATCACCAAATCAAAAAAGCAGTCAAATCATGTGCAAGATTTAAGAAAATTCTTTGAAAGACTCCGGAGGTACAATATCAAGCTTAATCCTACAAAGTGTGTATTTGGAGTACCATCAGAAAAGCTTTTGGGATTTATAGTTAGTCGACAAGGTGTTGAGTTAGATCCTTCAAAAATAAAAGCCATTTAAGAATTGCCACTGCCAAGGAACAAAACTGAGGTGGTGAGCCTGCCAGGAAGGCTAAACAACATCAGTAGTTTCATTGCTCAACTCACAACAACTTGCGAGCCCATTTTTAAGTTGTTTAAAAGAATGCTATGGTCGAATGGACCGAAGAATGTCAAGAGGCTTTTGAAAGAATCAAGAGGTACTTATTGAATCCTCCTTTGTTGGTTCCTCTCGAGCCAGGTAGACCATTGATATTATATATGTCAGTACTGGATAATTCTTTTGCTTGTGTATTGGGTCAGCATGATGGCACTGGGAAGAAAGAATAGGCCATTTATTACCTCAGCAAGAAATTTACCGTTTATGAATCTTAAGTACACCCTTCTTAAAAGAACGTGTTGTGCCCTAACTTAGGTAGCACAGAAGTTGAAACATTGTCTTTTGTCTTATACTACTTATCTCATTTCTCATATGGATCCATTAAAATATATTTTCAAAAGCCCATGCTCACAGGCAGGCTTGCGAAATGGCAAATATTACTCACAGAGTTTGACATTATCTATGTGACACGGACCGCAATGAAAGCTCAAGCATTGGTAGATCATTTGACAGAGAACCCTATTGATTAAGAATATGAACCTATTAAGACCTACTTTCCTAACGAGGAGATATCATGTGTTGATGAAGTTATTCCCGATGATAATCAGGGATGGAAGTTGTTCTTTGATGAGGCCTCTAACAAGGAAGCAGTTGGGATAGGAGTTGTTCTTATATCTGAATTAGGGGAATATTTCCCTATAACAGCCCAACTTAGATTATATTATACCACTAATATATCAGAGTATGAAGTTTGCATCTTGGGTTTGAGGTTAGCTACTGGCATGGGCATCCAAGAGTTGTTAGTGTTAGGAGACTCAGACTTACTAGTCCATCAAATTCAAGGAGAATGAGAAACTCATAACTCAAAGCTCATACCATATCAGCTTTGTTTAAAAGATCTTTGTTAACGGTTTGTGTCAATAAAGTTTAGACGCATTCCTAGAGCTCATAATGGTATTGTTGATGCATTGGTATCTTTATCTTCGATTCTCCAACATCCCGACGAGCTTATTTATACATATATCGTGATCAAAATGATTATTGCAACATGGATGAGGAAGAATTTGACGGTAAACTTTAGTTCCATGATATTAAAGCACATCTTCAATTTGGAGAGTGTCTGACTAATGTCACTAGTAATCAAAAAAGAACTATACTACTTGTGAAACCACGTACATTTGTGTGTGCATCTGAGTGCAACAGTCTTCATCCGTCAATCTGCCTATATTGAGAAAATTTTGAAACGATTTTACATGGACAAGTCACATCCATTAAGTAGTCCAATGGTTGTACGTTACTTGATTTGAGTGAGATCTTTTCCGACCTCAAGTAGAGAATAAGAAACCTCTTGGTCTTGTATCTTAGTTCAATTGGTGCACTTATGTATCTTTCTAATGCTACGAGATCTGACATAATATTTTTTGTTAATTTGTTAGCATAATATAGTTTTTCCCCTACTCGAAGACATTGAAACGAAGGTAAACATATTGCTATATCTAAAGGGGACCACTGATATGAGTTTGTTTTATACTAACAAAGATAGTGCACTTTTTATTGGTTATGTAGATGCAGGTTATTTATCTGACCCACATAAAGTTCGATATCAAACAGACTAGTTGTTCACATATGGAGGTACTACTATATCATAGCGATCTACTAAGCAGTCAGTTGTCGCAGCTTCTTGAAATCATGCTGAGATAATAGTTATTCACGAAGCAAGTAGAGAATGCTTATGGTTGAGTTAGTAATACATTTCATCAAAGAAAGATGTGGTTTGCAGTGTGATGTCAAGTTACCCACAATCCTCTTTGAAGACAATGATGCATACATAACTCAATTAAGAGGATGCTTTATAAAAGGAGATAGAACGAAACACATTTCACCAAAATTATTCTTCACACATGATCTCCAGAAGAATGGTGATGCACAACAAATTTGTTCAAGAGATAATCCAGCAGATTTATTCATCAAATCCTTACCAACTTTAACTCTTGAGAAGATGGTGCACAAGATTGGAATGTGAAGACTAAATCCATGATCCTTATCATGGGAAGTAAAATATGTGTTGTACTTTTTTTTCCTTAACTAAGGTTTTATCCCACTAATTTTTTCTGGTAAAGCTTTTAATGAGGCAGCAAACAATGCGTATTAGAAATGACTATATATATATATATATATTCTTCTACTAAGACTATTCTTTTACATGGACATCCAGGGGAGTGTTGTAAAATAAAGATAGATATCCAAGTGAATAGAATTCACTCTTTGGCTCTTTTACTTATTTACTTTAAGTGCTACTTTAAGTTTTGTTCTCATTGTTCTTCCTATTTAATTTAGTTTGTTAAGTTAGTTATTTTATAACATACACTCATTTTCTCCTAGTATAATTTTTCGAATGATATTTTGAAAATTTCAAATAATAATGACAAGAATTGCAATAAGAAATTTGAATGACTAAACGAAACGTATTACTAGTAAAGTAGCAGACCTTGCAACTTCTTGAAAAGTACATAACATGATGAAATTATTGAATTTGAAAAACCGTCAGTGGAGTTTGGTCTAGGCATGTCATTAGCTTCTTCAAAAAATTATAATTTGTATCTTTAGCTTAACTATGATCAAATGAGTTTGTTCATCACGACTTGGAAGGAAATCAAAAGTAACAAGTCCTGTGTTTATGCACGAAAAATGGTCAAACAATGAAATTTGTTTGTCGAGAGTCTCATGTTTTGTCCCTTTTTGGTCAATTCAAAAAATGATTATCCCTCTTAGTATGTTTGCTTCATAGTGTGGTCCTTTTGACTCCGAACTTACATATTCCTATAAAAAGGAATTAGAAAGATATAATGAAAAGTTAAATATGTTGAAATTAATTGAAAGAACAGAAATTTGCTATTCTCCCTAAATTTTTTGGTATATATACATATTGGTAATTGGGTAAAAATAGGAACTTACATACTACAACATGATAGAATTCACACCATCAATGCATAAAAAACCGTTATTTTTTACATCAAAAGCCTATCAATCTCGAGGTTAATATAATATCCTTTTCTGAAAAATGAAGCATGTTGATCGGAAGAGAAGAGAAAATCTAGCTTTTAAGTATTATCGTTTAAGATATGTTATCAATCAAAAGGGTAATTACCACATGTTCTAAATTAATAAGTATATTCTTTTCATAAATTATTTTAATCTTATCAATATGGATAAAGGATAAATTAGTAAAATTGATTATCTTATTTATGATTTGTTCAACATAATATAAAATAAAAAGTGATAAAATCACTACAAGAAAATGTACATACGACGACATTAATTTGGTGTCATTTGAAACAAATGTCGGAAAATAAAGAATTTCACGACATTTATGAACAAAATGTCATAAAACAATGGCATTTGATGCCAAATGTCGTAAAAATAATGACATTTGGTATCAAATATCGTAAAAATAATGACATTTGGTCCGAAATGTCACTATGATAATGACATTTATTGAAAAATGTCGTTGTTTTTAGTGACATTAAGCGAAAATGTCATTTAAATGATGACATTTTGCTACAAATGTCATTTTGCTACAAATGTCGAATATAATATGACAATTATTACAAAATGTCATTGGTTTTAGTGACATTTAGAAAAAATATCGCTTAAATAGTGACATTTAATATAAATGTCGAATATATTATGACATTTACTGCAAAATGTCATTTTTTTAGCGACATTTAGCAAAAATGTCATTTAAATGATGACATTTGCTACAAATGTTGAATATAATATGACATTTATTACAAAATGTCATTGGTTTTAGTGACATTTAGAAAAAATATCGCTTAAATAGTGACATTTAATATAAATGACGAATATATTATGACATTTGCAGAAAAATGTCATTGATTTTAGTGACATTTAGAAAAAAGGTCACTAAAATAGTGACATTTGTTGTAAAATGTCATTGATTTTAGTGACTTTTAGCAAAAGTGTTGCTAAAATAGCAACATTTAATACAAATGTCAAATATACGTAAGGCAAAAAGGCCACGCTTTGCAGCTACGCTTAAAAGTGTTGCCTTATCAGCTACACTTTCAAGCGTGCCCTTTGCTTCCATATGGCCCACGATGATAAAGTGTTGCCTTTTCTATCTAATGTATGACAACACTTTAAAGTGTAGTCCTTGCCCATGTGCATACCATAATTTACAGTCCTATGGATACACTTTTACGTGTGGTAATATTATTTTGGCTATAAAATATTTATATGCCACAATTTCTAATTAAAAACACTAATATTGTTTTGCTATAAATAATCTCAAGCATCAAATTAGCTAATAAGTAATTTAAATTAGATTTGCAATAAACTTCAAAAGATAGAATGTCTTGTGTACATTTACATACTTATAAAGCAATATTATAAATATATGTGTACATAATAGTTCAAAACGTAATATTACAATAGTTCAATATGTTCTAGCAATGAATATATTTCACAAAATCAAGCATAATGTATTCAAACTTTTACAATAGTTCAAAAACTCTTCATCATCCACTTTAATGAGATCAAATTGACTTGTGGCGACCTTTCAAATTTAATCACCTCCATTTCCCTACACATTTAAAATGAAATTAAAAATAAAAACAAACCATGTACAACAAATCAGATTGCAACAGTTATAGAAGAGGCCAGAAGTTCTGTTGGAGTGAAGGGCACTGTATAAAACCGATTGCAGCAGACTGTAGATTAATTAGTTGAGTTCAGGCAGCACTATATTATAGTAGATTGCAGCAGCTCTTACAAATAAATATTTACACACCATATGAAAAAGAACATAGAACACATAAAGCACCAAAATCAAAACACTTCAAAGCTAAGACATTGGGGATTCTTCCCCTCACCTGGCAGAACACCTCACATCCACTCAAAGGATGAAATATAGCAACTCAAAGGAGGTAATATAATGAGACTTCATGACAAAGATAAGTTGAGCAAGATTATGATCTTAGGAAAAGTAACACTCTTATTCCACAATTAGATAGCAAAAGAATAGTAATTAGAAGTTCTATTAATCAAACTAGGTAAGAGTTGCCAGTGCAAGCATGGGCCCAACGTTGCAATATTTTTGTGAGTTGAATGTAATGATAGTGCATACATGGAGACACGTGTGTGCACACTGATAACAAAAGGGTGGCACCAGCCATATCGCAAAAAAGTAGTATATACCACACTGATAACAAAAGGAGACTATCAGTTGTTGAAGAAATAGTGTGCTGAAAAAATATATGTTAAGTTGTATAATTTGATTTTTTAGTTAGGAATAAGGTGAGTATCCTGCAGGTTGTCATCCAAATCTAGGCAATTGACAATAGATTTTACCAGCCACATGAGCCATACTGAGAAAAGAGAGGAGTATCAAGCTCCAAGCATCTTGGAACCATCTTGCTTGGTCATTATTTATCTTATCTAATCTTTGTATGACCACACATGCATCTTAGCATCCACATCTCTAAAACACATAACTTATGGATATGTTGGACTTTAGCAAACAAACATTCAGTACCATATAATATTGTTGGTTTTATAATTGTTTTTTCAGACTTACCTTTCACAAATACCACTTCACCCCAAGGATCTAACACATTGGAAACAGGTACGCAATGGCTACATTTGTTCAGCATTTACAGGTGTCAGATGTTTTAGCAAACAAAATTTTAGCTACTGATTCGACAAAACAATTTTTGAACCCAACCATTCTGCCAAATAAGACAGCACTAGAACAAACTAATTTAAAATAAACTTGGTACTATATTTACATATAAAACAACAATAGAGTTGCTAGCAACAACAAATCCATAAGAGATGCAAGAAGTTGTAACTCTTCATACTGCAATAAGGATGGCCAATGAATGTGTCCTTCACAACAATTGCCACCAAATAGTTTCCAAATGATAGCAAATAATTTTGATGGACAAGAAAAGACCCTAGAGTTAAGAATAAATCCATTACTAACCAGAAGGCAACTTTGGATGCCCTAGAGGTGTTCAGAGTCGCAGAAACAGCTTCTCCTATTTTCCTGATCAATTCATTTGAGCAGTCCTTGGTTTGCTCACATACCTTCAAATATAAGATAAAAGAAAATGTAAGAGGAACTTGGAAAGCTTGTACAAAGACAGAGATCAAGTACGAAAAGAAATAGGACACAATTGAGGGGTCAAACTCAAGAAAGTCCAAGCACCTCAAGTTTAGTAGCTCATCATGACTGTGGACAAAGTCAGAACTATCTTCTACTAACACATGAACTAATTAGTCTCACGACACCACTACTCACACCAAAATTAGATGCTTTTGGTCTATTGATGCTGCACAGTTTTTGAGGATACTCCTGAATATGAAAAATTAAACATCTAATGTGCAATTATTAGTCTATATTTTTCAAAAAAGTTGTCATATTGCTTGGTCTATTCAAGTTATGTTAAGAATCAGCAAGAAGAACAAAACAGAGTAGTGACTAATCACAGACCAAGGATTCAAGCCAAGACGACAAGAAAAAGATAACCAAGAGCTCTTAAAACACATAGGATTATTTTCGAAATAAACTGATTCTTCTTTCTCCTTCACTTTATTTCGTAATCAACAAAGTCCAAACTTTAAGGAGACGCTTTCTAACTTCTTTATCCTTCAGTTTATCCTAACTGACCTGCACCCCATTTTCACTTTCCTAATTTTGAGTTCATCCTTGTTCAAATCGACACCACTCCATTGAAAATAATTAAAACGCGATTAAGTTGATACATAAGTAATCAACTTCACCTCACAGCTGCTCTTCGGGTCTTGCAACACCTTCGAGGCAACAATACTATACACTACCACAAAACAATTGAAACGAGGGGAGAGTTTATAGCACTAAATTGAAACCTAAAGAAGGGGAAGATTTTACCCTCAACCAAATTGAAACCCCTAAAGATGGAGAGTGTTTACATTACCTCTTCCAAACGATTTAGAAGCTCAGACCAGACCTTGGAGTGTTTGTACCTTAGAGTTGATGATTGTAGACATGAAAATCTTAAGATTTAGTTGGTACCACGAGCTACGCTCTCCTTTAATGTTCTTTTCCATTGTGCAAAAACTAGAACTGTAAGGAGACTGCATCATTCTGCAAATGCTATCTTCTGGGTGCTTCCACGGCAGTCATCCCATTAATGTGATCAATCTTCCGCTCCATCCAAGTTGTTGTGATGGTGTATTCTTTGATGGAAGGTAATGTTATCAAAAATTTTGGGAGGGTTAGGTCTCTTTTGATCTTATGTCTAATATATTAGTTATTCATTCTTAAAAATAAAATTTCCATCTTATTTAGCATAAATATTTTTGTGTGTGCATTTTTATGATTGTGCCGTATATTTTAAAAATTAAAATTTCATCTTATTTAGCTAACATAAATGTTCGTCTTATTTAGCTTAAAAATAAGATTTTCATCTTATTTATGTTTAAAAATAAAACTTTCATCTTATTTAGCTTAAAAATAAAACTTTCATTTTAAGTTTATTAAAGTAAAAGAAAAATTTATTATTAAAGTTATCTATATTTTAATTATAGATAAAATATAATTTTTAAGTGAGTAATAAACTATTTAATGGAAAATATGTAATTTAGTAGTGAAGTGAACATTTTAAGAGAAATCAAAGTATAAATAAACATAATAATTATGCAAATAAATTCAACTTATAATATATTCATAAATAAAAATTATATTTATAAAATGTAAATTTTTAATAGATAAATATATTTATCATAAAAAAAACAAATAATTAAGGTTGTATAAGCGCATCCCAATAGAGTCTTTTAATGGGTAAAGACAACAAACGGGTATGTAATCTTTCTTATGACTTTTTACATTTTCACTCTCATGTATGTAATCTTTTCATTCTCCATTATTCGTTAGCTGGATGGGCTTATTTATCCTTTTTATGATAATGATTTAAAGGCAAAAGATGTGGACCAACAAAGCCTAGAGGAAATTCATTATTGAAGTTCAGAGTTTGATTCGAGTATGCTATAAAAATCTGCTAAGTTACATGGTTATTGTGTTGAAGGTTAGGTACATCTGATTGTATGTGATTATATTACAGAGCAACATTCTACTAAAAGCCTTAGATTCCTACGTGTCAACTGAACATTGTAGTTATGTTTGCTGAGGGAATATTACTATAGGATTTAACATCATTTGATTATGTCAAGAAGTTTATACGTCATTATTACTATGATGTTCAAGGAATAGTACATTTAGTGTTAATTTATAGTTAATTATCCTACTTCAAAGGAGTGTGAATGTATTTAATTTACAATTGATTAATTAATTTGAATTAATTATTAATTAATAAATTACAATACTAAATAAAATAATAATAAGTAACACTCTATATTTAATGCAAAACATAAACAATTCCTGTTTTAGTGCTTTAAACTGTTTTAATTTTTTGATAGTATTATCATTGTAGTTAATTTAGCATACGAATTAAAAGAAAAAGAATATTCTTTGTTACTTTTTCACTTATCATTAGCAAAATAGGATTAATTACTCTTAATATTATTTTAAATAATTAAAATTAAATTTAAAAATTTAAATAATTATATCTTTAACATTAAAAATAAAAATTTACCATGAAAAAATTATAACCAATTCAAATTTTTATATATTTTTAACATTCAATTTATTTATTTATTTTTAAAAAAAAAGTTCTCCTATCTAAATTAATACCCCCGCGAATCCTCACCCACGTCCCCATTACCTCCAATATAGGTGAGATATAGATCTAAAAAATAACAATTCAAAACACTTACATGAAGCCTAATAATTAGAGAAGGTTTAAAAATTGTCAAATGACTTCTTTTGAAATGCAAATAAGTTGTTTAGTTATGAGTGTTTCAAAATATTGCTCTATTTTTTCTTAATTATATTTAAACATAATAATAAAAATTCAATATTATTTTAAATAAATAGTAATAAAATTTCGGTATTGCTTCTCCAAGTAACAATGTAGTAATACACTTGATCATCACAAAACTGAATAGCGTACATAGAAAATATTTTTAAAAAATTTCTATTTTAACAATATAACATACCCAATGAAATCGCACAAGTGAGGTTTGGAGATGATATAATATATGCAGATCTTATCACTACCTCGTAGAGGTAGAGAAGCTATTTTCGAAACTTAATTATTTATACCCAAATATTTTGAAAACATAAAATTGTACATTAATTTATATAATTAAAATGACAATTATGATAAAATATTTATATTAATTATTATAAATTGAACTAATGGAAGAGTATAATAGGACTTGGAGGCATTAGACAAAAAGTGTCACTAAGGACCGGGAACTATCAATGCCATATTAAGGGCAATTGACCATTAAAAAAAAAAACCAAACAAAGAAATGAAAAAAAAATTAAAAAAATAAAGTGTGTCCACGACTAATTTTGAGGAAAATTCCCAAAGTGGAGATTCATTCCACATTTCTTCCGTCACTCCCATCATCTCTCTCAATCTCGACAATAGGCTTTAGATTTTTTGGGATCGTGATGAACAACACCATCCGGGATGTCGAAACAAGAATGATTATGTTCCGCCGAGTCTGTCGGTGGCGGCGACGGTGAACTGCGCCGATAACACTGGTGCTAAGAACCTGTACATCATTTCCGTGAAAGGGATCAAGGGAAGGCTTAACAGGTTGCCTTCAGCCTGTGTTGGAGATATAGTAATGGCTTCTGTGAAGAAGGGTAAGCCAGATCTCAATAGGAAGGTTATGCCCGCTGTCATTGTTCGTCAGCGCAAGACATGGCGCCGAAAGGACGGTGTCTTCATGTACTTTGAAGGCTTTACAGGTTGTTTAGTAGTAACTTTATAGTATGAGTTGTAGTGATTGGATTTTATAGATTTTTTCCAGCTTCTAAGTGAAAGTTTATAGTTTAAGTTGAAATATTTGGCTTAAAAATAAAACTTTCATTTTAAGTTAATTAAAGTAAAAGAAAATTTATTAACTTTTCCCTCTTATTTTTCATGCTATTAACTTTTCCCTCTAATTTTTCGTGCAAGTAACTTTTCCCTCTAAAAAAAACCCTACTCCTGCTTAAGTCTAGAGTTATTTGTATATCGCGTCATGCCCTCAACACATCGCTCAAGCAAAGATATTCATGGTAGCCATCTCCATCCACAGGTAATCCTAAGGTTTTTATTTCATACAAACTCATGGTCTTACTAAAACAAACCTTTGATCACATAGTCACTGGTAGGATTTTGGGGTCAAGTTCTGTTAACTAATTGAAAAAGTATTGATTTTAGGAACCATGTGAAGTTTCAAGGTTTCACAATTTAGTTCTTAATTTATATTTTATTGTAGGTTTTATTGGATTCATCTCATCCTACAAATATTTTGATTCCCATGTATTCAAACAATTGTGACGATTTGTGATTTATTAAATCACTTTGGGCTCAGCAGAGGTTACTAGCGTGTCTCTCTGAGAGGATACTGGCGTCGCCTCTCTCAGAGTTACTGGATACTGGAGTCATCTCTCTTAGCATTTGAATATGTGAACGAATTTGTGAATGAGGTACTGTAATTTCTCCTTCCTCTTTAGGGTTTTAATTTCAATAATTTTGACTGCGTAGGGTTTTAGTTTCAATTTTCATTGAGTTACTGTACTGTGAACGAATCTGTGAAGAAGTTAGAAGTTACTGTAATTTTTTTCTTTTCTAGTTTTAGCATGCTCATAATCGATTTTCCTTACTAGTAGTAAATTTCTATTACAAACAAAGGGTAAGGTTGAGAATCAATTGACGTTCATTAATATCCCTTGTTGATCGATTGTTTGCTGCTATAATTGGCTTGTTCGATTCGGTTTGGGGACTCATGTGATTGATTATTCCTCCCTTGATTGAGCATGACTTTCCTTAGAATCAATGGAGGGATGAAAACTGAAAAGCAAAGAAAGAAAAACCACTGGAGTTCAGAAACTGCTCTTCTCGACTCCTATCTTTTAGTATTATTTTTAAAGCTTTCATGTTTTATTTTGGTTCTGGAATTTTAACGTGTTGTGATCTTGATGGCTACCGTTAGCATCAACATGTAAAGGGTTAAGGAAGCTAACAATATCAGAAAAAGCATTACTGACTTGTTGAGCATGTGTTTGATCTTTACTGCTCGTCTTACTTCTGCATTAATATTATCTTGTTTTTCTTTAGTTCAGTGTTCTAAAACTCGACGTTTTAGAGATTTTTGGTACCATATACAGTCTGCTTCCATTATAGTTTGTATTGATTTGTTGACATTTAACTATTGATTTGTAGTTTGAAGATTACAAAGAAAGCAACCGTAGTGGAAGAACATTGGCATCAATATCAGGACTCTTTGTGTGTACTTTGCAGGTTAGTATGTGTTTTGTTGTTTTCTTTAATAGTATGGAGGTATTAGTCTTTTAATAATATGAGGGTATGATTCTTGTTTGCTATATGTATAGGTTATATACTTAATGGATAAAAGTTGGATAAATATATTGAATAGGCTTGATCCTTTATATGAGAATGGAACCAAAGAGTTTCTTCATTTTGCATCATTAGATAGGCCAGATGCATCTGCAATATTGTGTCCATGTCGAAAGTGTCGTAATATGAAATTTGTTCGAAAAGATTTGATTGTTGAACATATTGTGGTTAATGGATTTCTAACTAGTTACACTAGTTGGATTTATCATGGTGAGGAGCTATTTTCATCAAAATTGGTCAATCAGTTAGATAAAGGTGATGAGATGCAAGACATGTTACATGAAGCATTTGGAATTCCTCCTACATCTAATTTTGTTGATATGGACACTAATGCTGAAGGATTTGATGGGTCAAATAAACATAACACGGGTTTTGATAAGAAGACTGAAGAATTCTTTCGCTTACTGAAAGAAGCTGAACGTGAGTTATATCCTGGAAGCAAGTATTCACTACTTGCGTTCCTTGTTCGCCTATTACACTTAAAGTGTATCAATGGATGGAGTAACAAATCATTTTCCATTCTATTAGAGTTGTTAAAAGATGTGCTTCCAGAAGGTGAAACATTGCCCAAGTCCTTTTATGATTCAAAGAAGATTATTAAAGATTTAGGACTTGAATATAAAAAGATACATGCATGTCCAAATGATTGTATGATTTATTGGAATGATAAGAAAGATAGAACGTCTTGTAAGTTTTGCAAAGCTCCAAGATACAAATAGTTCAAAGGTGCATCAGTTAATTCCAGTTCAGAAACATCAAAAATTCCATCAAAGGTGTTTAGATATTTTCCATTAATACCACGACTTCAAAGACTATTTATGTCGGCTAAAACATCTACTCAAATGAGATGGCATACTGAAGGTCGCACTAGAGATGGGGTAATGCGACATCCTGCAGACAGTATTGCTTGGAGGAAATTTGATGAAGTGCATACAGATTTTGCTCGAGATCCTCAAAATGTTAGACTTGGATTGGCATCAGATGGCTTTAGTCCATTTAAGTCTATGTCTATCTCACATAGCACATGGCCTGTTATCTTGATTCCATATAATTTACCACCATGGTTGTGCATGAAACAACCATATATGATATTATCAACTATTATTGATGGTCCTCATGCACCAGGTAATGATATTGATGTCTATCTACAACCCTTAGTTGATTAGTTACAAGAATTGTGGGTTGGTGTTGCCACTTATGACGCATCAAACAATCACATGTTTCAAATGCGTGCAGCATTGCTTTGGACAATTAGTGATTTTCCAGCGTTAGGCAACTTATCAGGATATGGTGTGAAAACTAGATATGCTTGTCCATGTTGTCTTACCAAAACTAAATCTACAAGATTGAAAAATGGGCGAAAATATTGTTTCATGTCTCATAGGTGATGGTTATCTCATGGACACAAGTTTCGAAAAGATAAAGTTGCATTTAATGGCCTTGTGGAGTTAGATGGAGCACCTAAACGGTTGATAGGAATTGAGATTCTTAAGCAATTGAATAATATTAAAAATAAATTTGGTAAAGAACTATTGGCCAAATCTCGTAAAAGGAAATGGGATGATGTTGATAATTTGGTGCAAAGTATATGGAACAAAAAGAGCATATTTTTTGAGTTGGAATATTGGAAAGACAATATGATTCGTCATAATCTTGATACGATGCATATTGAAAAGAATGTCTTTGACAATATATTTTGGACATTATTGAATGTTGATGGAAAAGGAAAAGATAATTTAAATTCCCGTTTAGATTTACAAGAGATGGGGATCCGAAAAGCTTTGCATCCTAAGACAAAGGCTAATGGAAAATATTATCTTCCTCCTGCATGTTTCACATTGAGTAACACACAAAAAGACATCCTCTTACAAGTGTTAAAAGATGTGAAAGTGCTAGACGGATATGCTTCAAATATCTCAAGTTGTGTTGATCTTAAGCAACGCACAATGCATGGGTTGAAGAGTCATGACTGCCATATTTTAATGCAACAACTCCTTCCTATTGCCTTGCGGAATCTCCTGCCAGTGAATGTACTTAAGCCATTGATTGAATTAAGTAATTTATTTAGGGGCATTTGTTCAAAAGATCTGAAGATAGGTGACTTAGAAAAACTCCAAGATTGAGTTGCAATAACTCTATGTCATTTGGAGAGAATATTTCCTCCATCTTTCTTTGATATCATGGAACATCTACTTATCCATTTAGCTAAAGAAGCAATGTTGGGAGGACCTTCACAATATTGCTCAATGTGGTTTATCGAACAGTATCATTTTGTTATTTTTTTTATCATACTTACAAGAAATTGTATTTGTATTCTAAAAATTGTTTATTTTAGGTTCTTGCTTTGTCTTAAAAACTACATAAGGAATAGACGTTATCCAGAAGGTGCGATTGCAGAGGGACGTTGGATAGACGAATTAATGACGTTTTGCTTATGGTATTTAGATGACGTCGAGACTAAGTCTAATCCACCTTTAAGAAATGATGTTTTATCTAATGAAACAACAGACCAAGAGGACCGTCAATCAAGTAGGGAGAAAGGATTTAAGCTTGATGACATTACACGTGCTCAAGCCCACAAATATGTTTTATTTAATTCTACCTCCACAACTTCATATCGTGAGTAAGTATTAAATCATAATTTATACTTAGTAATTAATTATTAAATAATTTTCTTTCAAATTTTTATTAAATAGTTATGTGTTCTACTTATGTAGTGAACATATAAAAGAAATCAAGAAGGAAAATCCTCATCTATCAAGACATAATGTGGATCGAATTCATAATTAAAGATTTCAACTATGGTTTAGAAATCATGTAAGTATCAACTAGCTAAAATATTTGCTTATATATTACTATATAGGTAATTATAACTTTTAGATCACATCTTTATTTTTGAAAGCTAGGTCGAGAAGATGCATATGGCTGGTCAAAAAGTATCTGAGGATATTCAAACTTTAGCTATTGGTCCATTAATACAAGCAAAAAGAATGACTTCTATATATGTGATGGAGTTAGATACTTAACAGAGTCTCGTGATGTTAAGAGAAAAACTCAAAATAGTGGTATCATGTTAAAGGCTATCACTCAAAGTTATGCAAGTACAAAAGATAAAAATCCCATATTGGCAGAGGTTTCTTTTTATGGAATCCTCACAGACATAATTGAGTTATATTATTCTAAGAATCTCAAGTTTGTATTGTTTAAATGTAAATGGGTGAACAATAACAAGGGGCTTATTGAGAAAGATGATTATGGATTTACTCTTGTGAATTTTAATCATCTACTCTATACAAGACATCAGTTATCAGATGAACCATTCATCTTTGCTTCTCAAGCTCAACAAGTGTTTTATGTCGATCATCCTATGGAAAAGGAGTGGTGAATGGTTGTTAAACTTAAGCCAAGAGGTTTTTATGATTTAGGTGATGACACACCAACAATTGTGCATAAGGAAGGGCATATGGAGTTGTGGCCTGAACAACAATTGGATGACACAATATTTGAATCTGAAGAAGACATTGAATGGGTTAGAGAAGGAGTACCGGGATTAGAAATTGACCTAGAAACTTTGGAAAGTAATGAAGCATATGATGAAGATGACAACATATCTTAGTTTTTGTTTCTATAGTAGTATAATCACTATTTAAGTACAATTGATTGTTGAACACTAATGACTTTGATGTTTTTACTCTTCATTCAGCTGTTAAAATCTCATATGTTTATATGTCTTATTATTTGACACGATAGTTAGATATTATTTTATACTTTTGTATAGTAGAATCTACTTTAAATTTGGCAGGATTCATAGCTGCTGAGGAACTTCGTTGAAATGGCAAGAAAAAGACAGAGAAATTCTAGTCAAGGTGCGTTTTTATATGATTCTTTGGAGCAACAAAAACAACAAATCGGAAGTATGTCAATGCCTCAACCGCCCCAAAATTGGCCACAAAATGAAAGAGATGAATCACATGATACAGAAAATCTTCCAGGTATTAAATATCATGATATTTATTCTCCCTTTCATAGTATAAAGTAGTTAGATAATTTTTATATAAATAATAAATTTGCCTCTTTTTATCTTTGATTATTTATAGATTCTAATGAGAGTGAAGAGCAATCTAAGCGAACTAGGGGTCCCACTATGATGCACTCGGGATGGGGAAAAGATGGTGGAAATTTACATATTGAATTGAATGAACATGGTCAAGTTATTGGGTCAGAAGGAATTAGATTGAGTTCAAAACTTGGTGTGCTAGCACGAAATGGCATCTTAGCGCCACTAAATCATAAAGATTGGAGGCTTGTACCTAGTATATACAAGGATAGAATATGGGCTCATATCAAGGTTCTTAGTATACCCAAAACCTATATACTAAGATGTTTTTGTTTTTATATTTTATTTTACAAATGAGTTGTGTATTAAATATATGTACAGGAAAATATCGACGCAACTGATGACATGAAGCGCATACTGATGATGTCATTTGGATCTAAATGGAAAGAATAAAAGCATGAAGCAAAAACCATTGGATATGACCCATATAACACTGATATTGAGCGTTTAGCTCATTGTCCAGATAGAGTTAAAGAAGATCAGTGGCGTTTATTAGTTCATTATTGGAGCTCAAAAGAAGCAAAGGTATGTGCTAGATTTCTATTTCTGCATTTGCTCTACTAAATGAGAATTTCACAAAAGTTGTAATAAATTATTAAAGTCGTGTTTTCCCTGATTATACTTTTTATTGTAGAACAACTAGAAGTTCTTTCTGATTTGTCCCTTTCTTCTAATTGGCAGAAATAATGTTGTTGTTATATATTCAATATTGCACATGTCCTCTTATATATTGTTGTGTTCAAATTTCTAGGAAAAGAGTGAGAGAAACAAAGAAAGTCGAAAAAAATTGACTATGCCACACACATCAGGGAGAAAAAGTCATTCTCAAATTATAGACGATGTACGAAGTAATCACTATTTATTTTCTATAATTTGTATATTAAATAATACTTATTGTGAATATTTAACGTCAATCTCTTACTATTCAAACAGATGACAAAGATGAATAATGGTGTAAAGCCAACTCGTATTGAGGTGTTCAAAAAAACTCACATTAGAGCGAATAAACAACCAGTAAATGAGATAGCTGGTGTAGTTATGGTAAACTCTTACTCTTTAAAATATATAGGTGTTTTCTTTCTATTACAATTTTTTAAAAAAAGCTTCTCATTACTTTACCTTTCTTTCAAAAAGAAACAAATGGATGATCTTGCCGAGGTGCATCCTGAGATGAATGTCCCCGGAAGTGCTCCTAATGATGTGTACTCCCAAGTAATGGGATCAGACACTCATGGAATTGTCCGAACTCTAGGAAAAGGAGCATCTCCTAGCTTAGTATATGGCCCCGTATATAAACGATCTCAGGCTGAAAATAGAGATTTTGATACAAGGGTTGAGATGGAAGTTCAAAAAGCTACCTCAGCTATGAAAATTGAGATGGAAGCGATGGATAAAAAGTTGTTAGAAGTGAAAGAGGAAGCAAAAGAGAATAACGAAGTGATGGAGAGAAAATTATCGGAAGCAAAAATGGATAGGGAAGAAATTATAGCGGAAAAAGTGAAGGAAGGAATACAAGCATATGTACAGTCTTTGGGAATTAATATTGATGCAAATTTAAAATTAGAGCAGGTGAAATAATTGTGTTGCTCACAAAAAATTAATTTTTTTTAGATAAAAACTTAGTTTCTCTTAATTTTAATAGTCTTCCTCTTTTGCAATAGGTTCCTGATAACCCACTTGAAGATTGTCAACAACCATCATCTCTTGTTCCAGGTGTTCACACAAGAAAGGTTAGAGAAAATTTCATTAAAATTTTGAATTTTATTTTAGTTGCGTAAATCCTAACATTTATATGATCACGAGATCAACTAATTCCTCTTTCTTGTTTAATATGGATTAATCGACAAACTGTTAATTGTGCGTCATGTACCAGATGATTCTGAATGTACTTTTGTTCAGATGTTTCCAGGTTTGTTTTTTGTTGTCTGAATAGACCCATTCTGAATATTGATTTATTAATAATGTGCAACAATGAAAATGTGATACTGAACTCTCTAAATGTTGTTGCTGAATCTGTCGTTGTCAAGTTATAACTAGAATGGATTATAGATTTTTTTTGTGCAGTCTGGATCTGCTTACATTAGATTTGGGATGAGCCTTTTAACTATCAGGGAGGTTTTTTTTATTCTTTTCAGTTTTCTTCTTCGGAAACTTGCCATTCCCACTTTGTCTAGTTGATAATATGGTGTTGTTTCCTTTGGTAACTGCTACATAATGAAATAAACTTGGGGGCTGGAAATCTGATGACTCTGTTTTGAGAGAGTGTCAGCTGCAATCTTGGCTTCCCTGAGAGTGTGTATGCATTCAAATTTTTGGATTTATTGGATGATGTTGTGCAGCCTTTGTACTTGAGAATTAATGCTCTATGGAGACTTTCCCTTTACAGTTAGGACATAAACAAACCTAACCTAGGGAAATTCCAAGCATAGAAGGATGACAGGAGTGTCATCACAAAGTGATCCAAAGGAGTTCAGGCTCCTTTCTGGATCTTCTTCAATAGTGAATCTTTCATAGAGGTTCCTTAATTCTCTTCACTTTCCTTCTCTTGAAGCTTGCCATACCTGCAATGTCCTGCTGTAGATATGCTGCTGCTATTTTGGGAAGCATTTGGGTGTTGAAATATACTTGTATGCTGGTGATCTGGTGGCTGGCTTTGGCAAGAGAATCTGCAACATAGTTGGCCATTGAACTATAGTGACTTTGATATCATGAGTGCATTTCTCAATGAGTGTGCAAAGCTTTTTCCATTCTAAAGGCTAGGAGATGTAAGGGAAAACAGTATGGAGCAACTTGAAAGTGTCTAGAATCACCAGGTATTTAACCCTAGCCATGTTGGATTGTTTGCCCCCATATTTCTTGGCACACCTGTTTTTCCAAATGTTCCAGCAGATAAAGATGGGAGTGTACTGAAGGACAAGCTTATGGGCATCATTATTGTGAGTGGAATTCCACCACCTCATGATCAAATTCCTGAGAGGCAACTGGTCAGTTTGGATCCCTAAAGTAACAGCAAAATAGTTCCAAATCTGCTTAGCAAATGCTCCAGAATTGAAAATATGGTCAATGGTATCAACTCCTGGGGAGTGACAGTAATAACAACTTTTAGGTTCAATTCCAAAGTCTGCCGGTTTGTCATTAGCGACCTGGTGCAGCCAGTTAATAAGGATTAGGTTGAATTGATAATGCAACAATTCTTTAAAGTACATTTGTATCCATCAATTACTGGATCACCCTGATCTCTGTTCCATTAGTCAGTATCACAGTCTGCCCATTATGTTTGCAAGTCGAATCTTAGCTCAAGCCTACCCCTGCACCTCTTTTTACCTAAACAAGAGGCACCTGCCCCAGAAATGCATGCCTCATAAGTCATATCACAGTCTTCCAGCACCTTTTTTTTTCTCTATAGGAGGCAAAACTAAATGCCTTATGCCACAGTCTGCCCACTATGCTCGCAAGTGGAATCTTATCTTAAGCCTATCTTTCCCCCAGCTCCAACTTTCTTCTGAGTTCTGATCGAGTTGGAGTGTTGAACTATAGTGTTGTTTGCTGGTTCTTATTTTGTGTTGTTGATTCTTGTTTTGACTAGTAATCATTATTTTGTATTGCTGGACTGCTGGTTTTTGTTTTGTACTGTTGATGTTTAATTCTCTTGTTTTCTTAGATTTTTGTTGCATCTTGAACTTGAAGTGTCACTTTGTAAAAAAGAAAATTGAATAGTAAATTAGTGATTTGTGTTTCATTGTTCATGTATGTGTTGATGCTATACAAGTTATTTGTATTTGTTTCTTGTGCTTGTTACAGTTGATGGATGATATGAGTAAAAATGTTTTTCTTGTGCTTGCTTGGGAATCCACAATTGATACCTTAGTGTTGTAGATACAATTTTCAGCAATTGTTACCACTGATTTCCATCTTAAGGGCCAACTGATGCAAGGAAAAATTGTGTGCAGCAGTATCCTTGAATACTGAGAATTTGACTCTAGCCATATTTGAATTTTTTACCCCATACTTCTCGAAAAATTGGCACACTTATGTATTCAATGAAATGTTAAGTTTTGTATTTCGTAAAGTATCAAACTAATGAATTAAATTGTTTTTTTCTCAGGCTAACATGATCAAGAAGACTGGAACCACCGTAGTTGGCACAAATAAAAAGAAGTGGGTATGTTTGAAAAAACTACAAGATCTTTCTTTTCTTTCAAAAGGAGGAAAATTTCATGTATATAATTACTGCTTTTGCATCAATTCCTTAATATGTTTGTTTTTAGAAAAATTCAATTAGTCATTTTTGATATCCCAATTTGTTCTAGTTAATAGGGATCTAATTTCTATTATTATATAGTTATAAATTTTCTTATGTGCATTTCTTGTGCAGAATTTTTAAGGAAATTGAGGTCAAGTATTAACTTCAACATGCTCGACTTTTGGATTGATGATTTCATAAAGATTTATTGCAAATTTACTGGAGATTTTAATTCCATTTGAATTAGGAGTTAATTAGTTGGTTTTATGTTGAGATTATTACATTTAGTTAGATCTCAATTTTACTTGAGATAGAAAAGATAATTTGTTTTGACATTGTTTACTACAGAAAACTTATTATATTGCTATTTTGTTCTTTGATTGTAATATTAGAAAATATTTGCTTAATATAATATTTCTTGCTTATCATGAAGAAGATAGTTTTGAATGCACGGATTGTTTGTATGTATTTGTGTCTCGAGAAAAACTATATATAGATTTTTCTGGGATGTTTAAAGAAATTTGGTAGCAACATTAGAATATTAATATGACATTTAGCAAAATATAAAATAATGTCACCAATTTTTATGACATTCAATAATAGCATTTGTTGACATTAACTAAAGTGTCAGAAATTACAATGTGACATTTTATAAATGTCACAAGTAAGTGTGTTGAAATTTGTTTTCCCAACATTTAATCTAAATGTCAGAAAGTTTAAGTGACATTTCATAAATGTTGAAAAAATAAATGTCATATATTTCATATCGACATTTACTTAAATGTCATAAATAAATGTCATATATTTCATACCAACATTTACGTAAATGTCAAAAATAAATGTCATATATCTCATACCGACATTTGACCTAATTATCAAAAATAAATGTCATATATATATATCATACCGACATTTACCTAAATGTCGAAAATAAATGTCATATATCTTATACTGACATTCACCTAAATGTCAAAAATAAATGTCATATATCTCATATTGACATTCACCTAAATGTCAAAAATAAATGTCATATATTTCTTATCAACATTCACATAAATGTCAAAAAATAAATGTCGTAATAATCTTACCAACATTTACATATATGTTGCCAAGTAAATGATGCAAATTCTTTTCAACATTTACCTAAATGTCACAAATTCCTTCTGACAATTACCTAAATGTCGAAAAAATCCCCGACACTAAAATTTACGACATTTGGTCCAAATGTAAAATAAATGTCGATAAACAAATTTGTGACATTTAAACATCATAATATGACATTTAGAAAATGTCATTGTATCTCCACTTTCTTGTAGTGAATGGAGGGGAGTCCAAATCTAAGTTAGTCCAAACTCCAAAGCGAACCATAAATCGAAATATTGTAGTCTCTCTCAACGCGTTTAGCGTCCTCATTTATGACATTATTATGGTCAATTTTAATGACGCTGCTATTCTTGCAAACTTGCAATCAAGAAGCAACATATAATTAAGAGTGAGTTGTCCAAGTTTGAAGGTGATCAACCAAGTAAAATTGATTCATGAATTACATCTATCATCTGCTCCATCCCATTTATGTGGCAACCTTTGACTTATACGTTGTTTAAGAAAAAAACATTTTGGAAATTTATGTTCTAAAACAATCTTTAGATATTTGTATGGGTAATAATCATTTCGTTAGTGGTAATAGGGGTGAATTTTAAAATTAAATTGTTTCTATTTATAGCAAGATGACATTCTTTTTTGGGGCAGACTTAAAAAGAAATGGTACTCACTATGTCCTTAATTACTTGTCCGCGTTTCCTTTTTTAGTTGTCCCTAATTATTTATCCATTTTGACCAATCAAGAAAAAATACTTTTTTACCTATTATACCCTCAATTAATTTCATTGAAAAAGGTAGAACTTCTTGAAAATATTAGGTTTTAAATTCATCCATTTCATAATTAATATTACGGGTAGAATGGTAAACTCACTATGTCAATTATTGATTTATTAATAGATGTGTCAATTCAAAAGTGAAAAAGTAATTAGGGACCGAGTGAGTATAACATAACAGTCGAATTGTAACTAAAAATTCTGATTCGTTGTAGAAAACAATGACAAGCTTAAATACAATACAAAAATTGATGCATATTGACCGTATACTTTTACATAAGCATACAATGTCAACAACTGAAGAAATAACATGATAATTTTATTTTATTTTTATATATAGAAAATTCACATTATCCCTTTTTAAATGTGTTACAGAAAAAAATATTTTTCTTTAAATTTAGAAATAAATAACTTAAAATTTCCATTGTAGTATTGATGAAAAGTTTTTTATACTTACACAAATGTTATCATTTTTAATATCACAAAGTTTTAAGAATCTTAAAATTACATTATATTATGATATATTTAAGATAAGACAATTTAAAATTTATAATCACACTATATTATGACATGTTTAGGATCAAACTTCAAAAGTCTTTTTTTCTAAAAATAAAAAATGAAAACTTATGCTTAGTCAAACAAGGTTACACAAAATAATTCGAAAGGAATATTATCATAAAATTTGTTTTTAACAAAATTTAAATGAGACCAAAGGAAATAATAAAATTAAAAATGAAATAGAAAAATATAGTGGGGCAGCAAAAAGGGAAAAATATATCTTGGCATGGCATTAAAAGAAAGTAGAGGAAATGAGAAAAATGGGCTATTTATGTACATACAACCTTAGGGTTTTAATTCTACTCTTAAGCTCTATTTAAATTGCCACCCAAAAATCTTGAAAATAAGCAAACAAGAAGGGAAAGAAAGATTTCCCATTTTCACCAAAAAAAAATCATCGGGACTTATAACTTTTTTCCTAAAATATTTTTAAGGTCTAACAATGAGGGTTGAAAATAGTTAGTACTACAAATCTTGTGACCATATTTTATTAACATAAATTATCTTCTTCTTTTTTCTTGTTAAAGAAAACTGATTATGGCTTTGGAGTTTTAAAAGTTGTGGTCTAAGGAAGCAGAGTAACAGAAAATTCTGGTAATATTCTACAACTTAGCTTCGTCTTCGTTTTTTTTTTCACATTTTTAGTTATAAAAAATGTACATTTTTGAGTTTTGATAATGTAATTTTTGTGCTCAAAATTAAATTGTTTTCTTGTAAATTTTTGTTTTTGTGCATTGGCATAATTTGAATTTGATTTGTGTGAAACCAGGAGCTGATCTACTGAGTAGCAAAGCCTTTTAAAGAGCACATAACTCTCAGATCCTACAGATGTGGACATTTGCATTTTGTAGTTTATCTGCATCCATTCAAGAGACAACAGAATGGTAAATGAATGTATATAAATATATTGTTGTTGTTTTAAATTAACAGACACAAACATAAATATGTATATAGAGTCAAACCTCGATAAAGTAATAATCTCGCTAAATAAATATTTTTCTCCGGTCCTGACTTGGGCCAGTTATATTAAAGTAAATTCTCGCTAAATGCATTGATAATAATTAAAAATAAAGTATTAAAGGCCTGAAAAAAATATAAAGTAATAATTACTATAATACATCAAGAATTTATATTTATTTAATCAGTCAATAATACTAGACCATAACTATTTCTTTTTAAAATATGATTCTATAGTTGATTGTTTTTTCTTCCCACCAAAATCAAAATTAATCTCATCCTTAACTTTTTGAAGAGCGAATACAATTTCCAGAATATTTTGTTCGTGTTGTACCAAATAGTTTGACAATGTAGTCATTGTTTGAAATGCCTCATTTGAAGATACATGTGGGACAATGCTACTATCATCTTGTTCAGGATCATTCTCATCATCATTATTCATTACAGATTGAATAATCTCTTCCTCTCTAGGTGATTCCATAACTGTATCATTCTCGTTAGGGTAGTTCAAAAGATGTTCAACATTCATCACATTTCTGTAGGCTAAATTAGAGATGACATCATTTAATTCTTGGATACCTTCATCTAATTCACCAACTTGTGGTTCGGGAACATTATTTCTTCCGACCGGATCTTGCAATGCCGAAAACAATTTGCAATTGTTATTTCTTTCACATCAAAATTCCAAGCAAAGTTAGCAAAATTAATAGCATTCAAAATATTAATTTTTTCAGTATTTGGTGCTTCAACCTCAAGGCCTTGTAGGATGTTGAAATAAAGACGACGAAGATAATGAGCTTTGAATGCTCGAATAATCCCAACATCACATGGTTGAATCTTAGATGTTGTGTTAGGAGGTAAGAAAAATAAATCTACATTTCTTAGGCCTCCAACTATCTTTGGATGAGCTGAGCAATTGTCTACTATTAATAAAACCTTCCTGCCATTCATTCTCTTATCAAACCAGCCAACATATACTTAGAAAAGCAAGCTAGTCATCCAAGCTTTCTTGTTGGATCTATACATGCAATTAAGATTGTTCATGTTCACATTTTTAAAGCATCTAGGATTTGCAAACTTACCAATAATCCACAATGGTACTTTGTCAGATCCATCACCATTGCAACAGAGAGCAAGAGTAATTCTCTCTTTGTCTTTTTTGCGACCTTCAAGCTGCTTGGTAGCAAGTGAATGACCAGCTTCCAATCGGTAAAATAGTCCAGTCTCATCCATATTATAAATATCCCTCAATTCAAACTGATCTAGTTTTGTCCATATGCTAGGCAATTCGTTTTTAATATTCTCCATGATAACTGAACCACTTTCACCAAAATGTCTGTAAGACTTGATTTCGTATCTTGACTTGAAATGTTCTAACCAACCAGAAGAGAAGCTGAATTCTGGATTAGTTTCACCATACATTTTTAGGAAAAGATCTTTTGCTTTTCCTTGGATAATTTCCCCAAACATGTTCACTTTCTCTTGCATTTAAAAAAACCACTCGTACAAAACTTTCTCTAAATCATGGTATTTTGCCGGTTTATGCCTTTTGGCATCGCTATTTTTCATCCCATTTGACAAATGCTCTACCGACCTTTTGAGAGTGTGTGATATTATTGATTGACTAATAGTCAAATCAAACTTTTGTTTCATCCATACATGCAAATCATTTTGGCTAATAGTTGGATTTTCTTTCTTATGCTCACATATTGCGTTTCTTATTTTATTGGTTAAAGATGATTTTTGTACACATTTCAAATTATGAGAAGACATTATACTTGGATTATGATTTTTAAACATCTAGCTTTTTCCTTTTATAGTTAACATAAAATCTCTTCATATTCTATATATATGAATACAATTAGAAACATTAAGCTTCACTAACTTCGTTTAGCTTTTCCAGATTTAAATAATAAATATGCAAAGACTACACTTTTTAGTTTCCTAGATTTAAACTTTTGAAATTCTTAATTCAAATATTTTTTTCTTCTTTCTTATGACACATACTGCAAAATACTCTCTTAAATAATAAATATTTATTTATCGATAAATAAATATTTTATGCATTTATCGATAAACTAATAATTTCGATAAATGAATATTTTTTTCAGTCCCAAGCATATGCATTTGTAGAGTTTTCCTCTATATATAAAGTCCCACTAGGCATTGTTTATTATTTAATAAAAAATGGTATTCTTTATTTGTTTATATTCTTTTATTTCTAGTAGTTGTGTAGTTTATCTTGTCTCTTTTTTGGGTCAGCTAGCATATCTTTAATTACAGAAAGAAAAAGGATCTCCACTCACCTCCATAGACTTGTTCTTTTTAGATTAGGAAATAGCTACTCCTCTTTGTTTAGCTTTTTCTCATCAACCCCTTTAATCTTAAAGAAAGCTAGGAAAGGAAGGTCAGTCTTCAAAGAAAGCAAGAAAAAATTATACTTACTAGTTTTTTCATTATTTTTTTTTTAGTAAAAATATTACTAGTTATATGGGTGCTTTTGATTTTTATTAATTTTTTCTTTATGGCTATATTTTATGAGTGTTTTTCCTAGAGTGTAACAGGAGTGTGCTGAGTTCTGAACAAAAACACAGGCCTTTGTTTTGTTAGCACTGCCAAAAAGAAACCTTCTGACATTTAAAACAAAGCCCTATCTATATATGTAGCTGAACGTGATATATCAAACCGCAAAAAATGCCTTTTTACACAAATTTATGTGTCTCTACTCACTATTATATATATCATTATAAAAGACAAAACTAGTGTGTAATCATGATCAATGGAATACACATCTGTCTACATACACCTCCTTCTATTTATTTTTTCTCCATCTATGAACCCTAATTGATGAAGTCCCAAATCTAAATAGAAAAAACCCCTTTTTGTTGTTTTGATTTGGATAAAGAAATAAACTTGATTTTTTGTTTGAGAAAGGTATGAAAGTGGTGCTAGTATGGAGATGTAGTAGATTCGAACTGAGGAGTGCAAATTTCCAAGAATGAGTAACAAGGAGGATGAGCAGTACCACCAATACGATGTTGGAGAAGTCAAAGAGAGTAGTGACCTAGGTGGTGGGATTGGGAAATTATATGGGTGGCCTACATCAAGAATTGTTAGAGTTTCTCGTGCATCTGGAGGGAAAGATAGGCATAGCAAAGTATTGACTTCAAAGGGATTAAGAGACAGGCGTGTTCGCCTCTCTGTCAATACTGCTATACAGTTCTATAATTTGCAAGACCGCCTCGGCTGTGATCAGCCCAGCAAGGTTGTAGAGTGGTTGTTAAAAGCAGCCGCTCCTTCAATCGCTAAGCTTCCACCTCTTGAGGCATTTCGAGATACACTGCAGCTCAGCGATGAGAAAAGGTCAAGTGAGCCGGGCTTTGATTCAGCTGACGTGGAAATGGATGATGATCTTAATTACAATCTGCAGCAGCAACAACAACAACCTTGTTGTAGCAATTCTGAGACAAGCAAAGGTTCTGGATTGTCACTTTCCAGATCTGATAGTCGGGTCAAGGCACGGGAGCGAGCAAGGGAAAGGGCTACAGAGAAAGTAAACACTGTTGCTAATCATCACCAAAATATGCACCCTAGCTCTTCTTTTACGGAACTATTGACTGGTGGTATGAGTGATAACAACCACAAGAGAAGTGTTAATGATGATCAAAACACACCGAGACAATGGTCTACAAACCCCTTGGAGTATTTTACCGACAACCAAATTTATTTGGGAAATTCATTAAGACCGGTGTCTTCACCAATGTTTAGTATTACAGGTGATCATCGACCCGAGATGCAGCATTTCCCATTCGGCGGCGACCTAGTCCCAGTTGTGATAAGTACTAATAACGAGTACAATTTGAACTTCAGCATTTCTTCATCATCTGGTTTCAATAGGGGGACCCTTCAGTCCAATTCTTCCTCTACTTTGCCACAATACCAGAGGTACGGATCAAATCTTGGTTCCACAACTGAATATGACAACCGGCATTCAGATCAGAAAGGAAAAGGAAAGAAGTAACTTCAAGTTCCATCTGGTAAATTTTCAGTTCATATTACTCCTCATTTTAGATGAATTAATGTGTGTTTAATAGCATGAACAATGGATTAAAGATTTGTTGGTTTCATAAAAAGTTATTGGGGCATGTGTTTCCTGGGAATGGGGATCGGCTATTTGTTTGGTTTCCTTGTTGCTTAGCATGTCTGTAGCCATAGACAGGTGTGAATAGCAGGGCACTTTAACAATGGTGGAAGTTTTAGACAAGAGTAGATGCTCCTTTTTTAAATATTCATACTTTTTTCTTTGTCCTCATTGGTTTGGTGTCCCATCAACATGTCATAAGTCCCATTTAAGGGCATAAATAGAGTCAATTAAACGGCGCTTTGTTAAGTCTTGCTGTTGCTTAGCTAGGTCAAACAAAACCTACACTCCTAACCCTATCTTATGTACGTTAATGCCAGCCTTTTGCACACAACACTATACTCCCACTCGTCTATGTTTGTCTAGACATATTTTTTAAAAATCAATAAATACATCGATTCATAATTTATTTGACTATATCACCAGCCTCAAATTACTAGTATAAGTTACCTTACTCATTAAAAATAATTAATACTGAAATCACTATATGATGATAAATTACTTTTTAATTTTTCAAAGAATGAATTAAAGTGGACAGATAAAAATGGATGAAAAAAGTAATACACTTTTGATTTCACACACCTATTAAGAAAACAATTATTGATATAGTGAGTTTACCATTTTATCCTTATTAATTAAGAAGTGGAAGAATTAACAATTTAAGATTTTCAAAAAATCTACATTTTTCAAAGTAATTAATTGAGGATATAATAGATAAAAAAAATTATCTTTTCTTGATTTGTCAAAGTGAATAAGTAATTAGAAACAATAAAAAAGAAAAAAATAAACAAGTAATTAGGCTAGCAAGTAAGAGGTTGTTTTTTCTCGTATTAACTCTGAACAGTCATATTCACATTATTTTCTTGAGATGATACAACAACCACAACAAATCTAATGTACTGCCATAAGAAGGATCAGAAGACCTTACTACTACCTTGAAAACATAAATAGGCTGTTTTTTCATACAATGGTATTTGATAAAGATTTATGACACATAAGTTTAATATATACTCACACTTTTTTAAAAAAATGATTTAGTTTGATTTAAAATGAAATTTAAGAAAAAAAGACTTTTTAATCTTGTGGTTCTAAAGTAAAGTTATGTTAAATGCACCAAAATATCTTTAGTTTAATGATCTTAAATATATCACGTGAAAAGTGAAAATTAAAGTGTTGTCATAAAAGAAAAGGAATTATTCCTTTTTATACAAACTAAAAAAAAACAGATATTTCATATCAAAAGTACACAAAAATAGATATTTCATATCAAAATAAGTGAATTGGAAAAAAAATGTACATAGTTGTTCCAGTTGAAGTATCTGAAATAAATCTACCACTTCTATTAGGGTCTAGGAGTAGCCATTTTAGGGCTAGGCTGAACGTAAAGTAATAACTTTTGTGCAAAGTATTTTTAGAACTTGGCCATGATATTTTATGGCTACATGAAAAGCTTAAGTGTTATTAACAAACCAAAATGTAAAGATTTTTCATATATATTGAAGCAAATAAATATTCATCACAGTAAATATGTGAATTAATTGTAAACGGCAGCATAAAGCAAGTCAGGCTTTGGTGTAAAGTATAAATAGTTTAATGATTTATTGATCACAAATAGAGGGAAAATAATTAAGGGAAGGTAGAATTTCAATATATTGATCACAAGTATATTAGTTTGAGATGATTTTAAATGATGAAATATGATTAGTAGAGATTCATATACAAACTCACTTGTTTAAAACTGAGAACATGGTAAAATTTCCAATCAAATTTACTTAAACTAACTAGTGAAGAATTGTTATAATATTTATGTTGAACTTCGACTAATTTGATTCACGTAACATATGGGTTAATGTTTAGTAGGTAAGGAATAAACACTTGAGCAACACTTGCATTAGTCGAGTGCATAAAAAATAATATTAAATAGAGTATATTAACAATACTTGCATTTGTATTGCTTGTACTCCTTTTGTTCCTAATTACTTGTCTACTTTTGAATTGACACACCTATTAAGACACAATGAGTTTATCATTTTACCCCTATTAATTATTAAGTGGATGAAAGTTCTACATTTTTTCAAAATAACTAGTCATTTAATTGAGGGTATAATAGGTAAAAAAATTTGTCCTTTCTTGATTCGTCAAAATGGATAAATAATTAGGGACAATTATAAAAGCAAAAATGGACAAGTAATTAGGGACAAAGGGAGTATTAGTTATGCTTGCATTAGTTGTACATAGATTATTTCTCATGCATTGTTTGGTTTGGTGTATTAAAAATAACATGTATTGTACAAAAATAGTTATTTACAAAAATATCCTCCACAATTATGGTGAAAAAAATGTAAAAGTGCTTTTGAGGGGTATTTGTGTCTTTAAAATGGTAATGCATGAATTATATTTATTTGCATTACTAATACCTAGAAATTGATGGTATTAGTAATACACTCCCCAATACACAAATGAGTGTATAACTAATGCTTGACATGAAATTAGGTACCAACCAAGATACTATTAATACACAGAGCTAATGCAAACATTATTTTTGTTAATACACTCCTGACTCTACCTAACGACACTGTCATCTAGGTATGTAAGTGCTTATGGTCAAGTCTTTGTGATATAACTTACTTTACTAATCGCTTTATTTTATTTGTTTAGTTTTAATTTGATACAAAATTTAGAAAAATAAATAGTTCTAATTTTTTGGTCTTAAGCTAAAAATTATGTCAAATATATCAAAATGTCATTTAATTTTTAGAAACATATTATGTAGAAAGTCAGACTTAAAGAGTTATCAAAGTAGAAAAACAAAATTCATCTTGAACCAAACTAAAAGAAAAGTAAGACAACATAGAGTAGTACTTAATATCTTAGTACAAAGAAGAACAAACCTTGGGGAATTTTGTTTATGTATATGACAAGTTATAGATAAACTCTTAGGTTAAGAAGGCCATTGAATAAGAAAACCTCCAGTGAGTTTGATCTTGTTCCCATCCATGTTTAGATATTCATGATCATGCCTATTGAGAATATAATTAAGTACTCTAAATAGAAGTGTGATTTCTCCAACAGATTAATTTCTTAAATGAAAGAGTCACACACTTATCATAGTGGCTAATTGTTGCACACTTAAGTTGGGAATGTTGAGATGTGTATTACGACAATGAAGTTTCTAAATAGGGGCATGAAAACTGACAGATATATATATGCATATCATGAATCATTATTTGCTACGATAAGTAAATGCGATATAATAGCATATAATTCCATAGTGTATAGCTTAAAACTCTAATGAAAATGCTAGATACTTTGTTATTGGTTTCCCATACATATTTCTTATATATTTAATGAATCTTTAAATTTAAATATTGAATGTGCGTCGGATATTAAAGCGAGGCAGAGGATATAACCTAACATTAGTGCCTAGATGCCAAGGCTTAAGGCAGCTTTTAAGTTTTTCTTTTTTTGTGTCAGATTTCGCACACTTCAATTAATTTTATGGGATACTTGTCACTTCCTACCATCGACAAGTACCAGCTAGATGGATGGAAAGAATCATCTAATATTTTTATCTCTATTGGAGTTTGAACCTGAGACTGCATGACTCTGAACTACCACCTAATTAACGACATGATATACTAATATTTTTGAAGGTTTTGCCCTCCAAAGAGTTAATATAATGAGTTTTAGACTACATCTGCCAAGGTCTTTTTACCTTGTTATATATCCTTTTTGCCTAATTGAGATATTCAATGGTCAATGAACTTTTTGTGTCAGTACTTAATTAAGCTGTCCAGAAGCATATTGTTCTAGCACATCTCATGGCTCCAGTAATAGCTTTCTAATATATATTTAATCTCGGTGAGAAAATACTAAAAAAAGAGATCTTATGTTTCAGTTTTGATACTATATGTTATGTGTCAAGATTAAATTTTTGTTGACTTTGCTTACGTTTTCACCTTGTATACAGCTGTTCAATGGATGGAGGGAATAAATATTGCTGAGTTACTACAGCTACAATCTAGGGCGAGTCCAACTCATGATATCATTGTTTTGGCTTTGATTATGCAAAAATATACATTATACATTAAGGTTACACATTTTGAATCCCCTACAAATAACATGTTTTAATAGTGAAAGTACTCACTATATCACTACCCCCTCTACTAGAAAACCACTCTATCTTTCGAGGTAGGGATAACGTCTGTGTACACACTAGCCTTTCCAGATCTTATTTAATTTGTGAGATTAAGCTGAATATGATGTTGTAATTCTAGTGTCAAAACTAATTTCATGCATCATTGTTAAAATTCATAATGAGTAGAAGTTAGTTTACACGTTCACTGTAGCTTCTCAAAACTTGTTATTTGTGCTAACCAACCTGAAAAGGCTTTAATTTGTCACTCATTGATTCAGGCAATTGAAGATGGAAGCAGCCTTTAAGTCCTAAAGGAGGCACCCATGCTCTTCTCTGCTACAGGCATATATATTATTAATTCCTTTTTTCTACGAGAGGAATCCCTTGTTTGCTTCTGGTCTGACTTCAGTTTGGCGCACAGGTTCGAAACTCAGCAAGGTTGTGTGTGTTTTATTTAGAGAAATATCATGTGTAATTGAAGAATTTATCCTCATTTACATTTTATGATTCTGCACTAAATTGTGCATACCTTTGCTTGAGGAGGATATCATGTTAGATGCTGGATTGTTGTGCACACTTGAAATGCATCGCATCTACTCATTATGGGTGGTTTATTTATTTCTAGTTTTAACACATTTATAATCGCTCACCTGAAAATAATTAGAGTCGCTGTCAATGAACCCCAATTCAATCCATGTCATGTCATCTAAGAACAAAGATAATTTAAAAGATAAAGATTAAAATTGAAATTGTATTTGTTATTTCAGTACAAAAGCACATAATTATATTTCACTACTTATTATGAATGTGCAATCCTTCATAATTAAAAAGGCAAAAGTGCATGATGACCCGGCCGTCTAAGCAAACACTTATCTAATACAAACACAATCAAATTTCTGTATATAAAAGAACTTATAAAAGAATAGTGAAACACCGTCATGTGCTAACCAATTATACTCTAAAATATGAGTTATATAACTATTATGAAGTAGGCTTTTCGCCATAGATTATAAATATATTTTTTTTATATTATTTGAAATTTATGAAGTAGGAGTAAAATGAAATTGTGTTTGATTATAGTTTTTTTGCAAAGAATATTTGATATAATATTCATACTTGAATGATTTTTTTGTCAACAAGTTTACTATATATATTAAACAGTTGGCAAAACACATTGTTTGTGGCATAAAGGGGTAGCTGGAGAATGAAGTGATATTTGTCCTATTGAGTTACTATTACATAAAGTTTTTCTGGAGAAAATAGTTCCTAAATTGTCTAACACTTCTTCACAAGCAAATACTGGAGGAACTGCCAAATATTCATGCTACCATAAAGCTTAGACTTCACCACCTCTTTGATCAGAGTAGATCAACTAGTCTATTATGCTCCTTTTGTAGGTGTGTCTTCTGGATTAAATATCAGCACTCAAGATAATGTTGTTATATGACAAATGTCCATGAATGATAGTATTGATGTTGAATATCAAGAAGGTAGAGGTTTTGATTTGCAACAATTTGAAGAGCCTATCATAGAGCAAGAAGTTTTGCAAGATTACTGGTGGCGTGAGGAACGTCTTCATATATATGATCACCAAATCACCTTTGCTATTTCTAAGGCTGAACCATCAATGTTAAGCTTGCATTCATCTTGAGACTGGGTTTCCCTCAGATGGATAGTGAAGGCTTGAGATTGAGTTGTGTGAGGGATTATCAGCCATGTGATATTTAGTTGCCTTTGAAATAGTGTTAGCAACAGACACTTGGTTGTTATGGATGTAAAAGAGGTTATCATTTGTGCAAAGCCAAATGCTCTGAAAACATAATGAGATTGTCTCAGAGAGGATGATGTTGAATTATTTTCCTTTAAGAGTGTCCCATATTCCAGCATAGTTAAGCCTAGTACTGAGAAAACTATTGGTGGTGATGTCATTGGTACTTGTGAGGGCAATATTATATCAGAATCTTTGGACATTGATGCATGTGAAGACGATGCGATCAATGTATTCACCATGAAAGCCAAAAAATTTACATATATATTGGTTTTATGTTTAGGCCAAAAATATCATGGAGATGGTGGTTAGTAGAGAGCCTACCATGCTATAGAAGTCATAAGAAGATATCGATTTTGTTGAGGGTATGAAGCTTTCAGATCCACCTAAAATTTCCAGTCTCAGAGGTAATGAGGAGGTAGGCAGACTTGCTCCAGATGAGCTTGTTGTTGGGCAAGAGCTAATAGGAGATGGAAGGAAGATGAAAAGAGAGGAACTTGAAAAGTTCTCTTATGCTTTAGTAAAACGGTATTTCTCCCTCATTGGTGGTGGAAAGAAAAATAGAAGGGTTTAAATAGAGAAACACTTATATTGGTTGTTAAAATGGTTGGAAATAGGGACCCTCATGCCATCGTTGTTCGGCTCGGCTTTGGAAAATGATCGAGAGATTATTTTTTGGACAAAGTTTGTTTTAATTATTTAATTAAATTGCCAAAACATTTTAATTATTTAGTTAATTAACCGAAACGTTCCGACCCGACTCAGATCCGCGCAACCCGTTTTATTGAAAACACTTTCCCGTTTTAATTTGAATTTTCCGCCGTTGGAGATAATTGTTCTGAAAGGTTGCAACTCTCAAGAACAGTCATGACCCTTTTTGCAAACTTTCTGCAATAGTTGTGTGGTTTCTGAAAGGTTGCAACCTTTCGGAACTAGTGCATCTTGGCTATAAATACCACTGATTCTTCAGATTTTTTACTTACGAAAAATTCTGATTTCTTCTTCTTATTCTGCACAAATATTTTTCATGTACTTTACTGCCATTGAGTGGCTCGCTAACACCAGAGTTTTGGATATCAATACACTGGTGATTGAAATCATTCTATCTTGGGAGGACATATTCCAAATCAAACCTTGGATATTAGAGGAGAATAATTTCCTTAAGGGGACACTGTGCATTTAGTGGGCTTGATCTTCTTCCTATTCTGTTTTTCCAAATTCTAGTATGTTTTTACAGATTTTAGTTTTGTTAATTAATTTCTGTTCTTCACTGGTTTATTGGAGACTTTGATAACTTCGTATTTCTGCAAAGTTTCTGGTAATCAGTATTACTGTTTTTTTAAACACAGATTGACAATAATCTTAAGGAAATTAATATTTATTTTTTAATTTGTGTTTCTGGTGGAGACAAAAACCTTCGTGGTTTTATACTCCTATTAAGTTTGCAATTTAAGTTATTGCTTACTAAGTCTGTATCAATTTTTATTTATCAGAAATGGCAAACAAGAATGTTACAGTGGCTGTTGTAGCACTAACCCGAATTGTTGTACCGCCAGCAGAGAAACCGAGAAAATTCTCTAGTATGAATTTCAAAGGATGGCAGCAACGGGTATTTTTCTGGCTTACTACTCTTGGTCTGTAGAAATTTACCAGTGAAGAAACTTTGATGCCTGCTGCTGAAATGCCAGACAGAGAAAAATTCATGATTATTGAAGCATGGAAACAAGCAGACTTCCTATGTAAGGGCTACATTCTAAGTGCTTTAGAGGATGACTTCTATAATGTCTATAGTTCAATGACAACTTCGAAAGAATTGTGGGATGCACTTGAGAAGAAATATAAAACAAAAGATGCATGCTTGAAAAAGTTTGTGTCGCAAAGTTTTTAGACTATAAAATGTTAGATAGTAAAACTGTTGGATCACAAGTGCAGGAACATCAACTTATTTTCCATGATCTGATTGCTGAGGATATGGTATTAAATGAAGCTTTTCAAGTGGTTGCAATGATCGAGAAGTTACCTCCTTCGTGGAACGACTTCAAGAATTATCTAAAGCACAAACGTAAGAAAATGAAGCTTGAGATCTTGTGATTCGGCTCAAGATTGAGGGAGATAACAAAACCGCCAAAAAGAAGTCTCGTAAGAGTTCAACAATAATTGGAGTTAATATTATCTCCTACCAAAGGCAAGAAGAGAAAGAAGTCCAATGAACAGAAGTTAGAACAGGCCAAGAAGAAATTCAAAGGCAACTGTTACAATTGTGGTAAGGCTGGTCATAAGTCTTCTGATTGTCGTGCTCTAAGAAAGGACCAACACAAAGACAAAGCCAAAAGTCAAGCAAATATCGTGGAAGAGATAGAAGATGCAGATGACCTCTGTGCAATGATCTCGGAGTGCAACTTAGTTGGAAATCCCAAAGAGTGATTTCTCTACTCAGGTGCCACTCGACATATTTGCTCTGCAAAAGAAGCCTTTGCAACATACACTCCTGCTGAGTTCGATGAACATTTGTTCATGGGGAACACAACAAATGCAAGGATTGCAGGAACTGGGAAAGTAATGTTGAAAATGACATTCGGCATGGTGTTGACTTTAAACAACGTTCTGCATGTTCCTACTATTAGGAAGAATTTAGTTTCTGCTGCACTATTTGTTAAGAACGGGTGTAAGTGTGTCCTAGTTAGTGGCAAAGCTGTAATGAGTAAGAATGAGATGTTCTTAGGAAAGGGATACCTCAATGAGGGCCTCTTCAAACTGAATGTAATGGTTGTTGACAGTATTAATATGAATTCTGCTTATGTTTACTTATTGGAGTCAAATGATTTATGGCATGCCCGTTTGAGACATGTAAATTACAAAGCCTTGCGAAAATTGATTACTTTAGAAGTATTTCCTAATGTCAAATTCGATAAATCAAAATGTGAAATTTGTGTGGAAAGTAATTTGTTAAACATCATTACAAGTCTGTTGACAGGAATTCAAAACCTTTAGACTTAATTCACACAGATATATGCGATATGAAGTCGACACCATCCCTGGTGGGAAAAAGTATTTTATAACTTTTATTGACGATTGCACTCGATTTTGTTTTGTATATTTGGTTAATAGTAAGAATGAAGCAATAGATGCATTTAAGTAATACAAAATTGAAGTGGAGAATCAATTGAATCTAAAAATAAAAATGATTCGGAGTGATAGGGGTGGAAAATACGAATCTCCTTTTGCAGAGATATGTTTGGAATATGGTATTATTCATCAAACTACTGCACCCTATACACCACAGTCAAATAGTTTGACGGAACGAAATAATAGAACATTAAAGGAAATTATAAATGCCTTGATAATCAGTTATGGTTCACCACGAAACATGTGGGGGGAAGCCATCCTTACGGCTAACAAGATACTTAATAGGTTACCCCGTAGCAAATCGCAATCGATTCCATATGAGTTATGGAAGGAAGGAAACCCAACTTGAAATATTTCAAAGTGTGGAGGTGTCCAGCCAAAGTAGAGGTTCCTTTATCTAAGAGGGTTAAAATTGAACCCAAAATAGTGGATTATGTATTTTATTGGATATGATGTGAACAGTAGGGCCTATCAGTTTTTGGTTCACAAATCTAATAATCCTAAAATTCATGTGAATACGATAATTAAGTCAGATAACGCAGAGTTTTTTGAACACATTTATTCATATAAAATTGAATGTGAGTCGACAAGTGAAAGACCTAAACAACCACAGGAAGAATCAATGGAAAATACACTACCTAATGAGGATCCTAGGCGTAATCGCCAATGGAAATCCACTTCTTTCGGACAAGATTTTGTGGCATTCTTGCTTGAAAATGAGCCTCCAAAATTTAAAGCAGTTATGTCTTCGTCTGAGTCAATCTATTGGAAAGAAGCAGTCAATAGTAAGATCGAATCAGTTTTAAGTAATCATACTTGGGAATTGGCTGATCTTTCTCTAGGAAATAAACTTTTAGGATCAAAGTGGATCTTTAAAAGGAAAATGAAAGTCGATGGGACTGTTGACAAATATAAGGCTAGACTTGTAGTCAAAGGATACAGATAAAACGAACGTCTGGACTACTTTGATACATACTCTCCAGTAACAAGGATAATATTAATTAGGATGCTAATAGAACTAGCGGCAGTGCATGATCTTAAAATCCACTAGATGGATGTAAAGACAACCTAATGGAGAGTTGGAGGAAGAAATTTACATGGAACAACCTGGTAAAGAAGAGAAAGTGTACAGACTTGTGACGTAGCTTTATGGACTCAAGCAAGCACCCAAACAATGGCATGCTAAATTTGGCCAAACAAAGTTGGCAAATGAATTCAAGATTAATGAATGTGATAAATGTGTTTACATTAAAAACGTTCCAAATCATGAAGTCATTGCTTGTCTATATGTTGATGACATGTTAATAATGAGTAAAGATAGTGACGATATAAATGCTACTAAGAGCATGCTGCCCAAAAAGTTTGATATGAAGGACTTAGGAGTTGCTGATTTGATCTTAGGGATCAGGATTCTCAAAAATCCTCAGGGACTAGCATTATCTCAATCTCATTATATTGAAAGAGTATTGGATAAGTTCAAGTACTTGAATTTCAATGTTGTCAAAACTCCAATTGATTTAAGTTTTACATTTCAAGAGAATGAAGGTGAAAGTGACTCTCAATTGGAATATGCCAGAGTGTTGGAAAGTTTGATGTATATTATGAATTGTACGCGACCAAATATAGCATGTGCTATTAGCAAGTTGAGTCGGTTCACTAGTAATCCTAATCAAACTCACTGGATGGCAATGAAACGTGTGTTGGGGTATCTGAGACATACACAACTATATGCTTTGCATTATAATAAATATCCTACCGTGATTGAAGGATGTAGTGATGCAAATTGGATCACTGGGTCAAATGAAGTAAAATCCACAAGTGGTTATGTGTTTACCCTTGGTGGAGGAACAGTCTCTGCTAAATCATCCAAACAGACATGTATCGCTCGCTCCACAATGGAATCTAAATTTATTGCTTTAGATAATGCCATTGAAAAAGCTGAATGGCTCCGAAATTTCCTAGAGGATATTTCATTCTGGCCCAAACCTGTGGGACCTATTTGCATACATTGTGATAGTCAAGCAAAAATAGGTAGGGCAGAGAGCGTCATATACAATGGGAAGTCTCGTCATATACGACAGAGACATAACACCGTAAGACAACTGCTCTATAGTGGAATAATCACAGTTGACTATGTGAAGTCAAGTGATAATGTGGCAGATGCACTAACAAAAGTCCTGGTGAGAGAGGCAGTTGAAAGATCATCTAAGGGAATGTGTTTACGGCTTTGGACAAGTTAGCATGGCGGCAACTCTTTCTAGAAGACTGGAGATCTCAAGAGCTAGATTCAAGGAGAAAAACAAAGTTGTGACTGACGGCTCAATATTTTCAATCAACTCAATCCATTCTCATGATGAAGACAATGTTCAGGAATAAGGTTAAGACCTTAAGGCTTGTTAATGAGATAATAAAGCTTAATGTTTTTAATGATTTTCTAAGTTTGACAGATTTGACTAAATAGTGTATCTATGTGATGACATAGTTATAAATCACCTATGTGAGTATGAAGTGTAAGCCGCTTCAAAGAGAATTTTTTGTCAAAAACCTATTCTCTATACACTCATGAAATCAGGAGGTGTTCATGGCTGAAACAAACACAACCGTAACAACTATATATGGTAAAGGGTTAATTATGTGACATATGATTGTATAGATATACACCAAAGCTTTATGGTTCAAAGATATCGCATCTACTGATTGACCGAGTATATCCGACATATGTTCACTACGGAAAGTCCAAGGGGAAACCTACTTATCCAGATACAATTGATCTTTGCTTGTAAATTACACACTCATCCATGCATTTCTTATGTTATAACCATTCCCCATTCATGTGGGGGATTGTTGGTTAAATAACAAGAGTTAATGGGAAATGGAGGGAACATGGAAAGAGAGGAACTTGAAAAGTTCTCTTATGCTTTAGTAAAAAGGCATTTCTCCCTCATTGATTGTGGAAATAAAAGTAGAAGGGTTTAAATAGAGAAACACTTCTATTAGTTGTTAAAAGGGTTGGAGAGAGGGATCCCCCTTGTGCCGTCGTTGTCGTCAGTCGCTCGGCTCGACTTCGACTTTGGCTTTGGAAAATGATCAATCGAGAGATTATTTTTTGGACAAAATTTGTATTAATTATTTAATTAAATGGCTAAAATGTTTTCATTATTTAGTTAATTAACCAAAACATTTCGACCCAACTCGGATCCACGTGACCCGTTTTATTTAAAACACTTTCCCGTTTTAATTTGAATTTCCCACTGCTGGAGATAACTGTTCTGAAAGGTTGCAACTCTTAAGAACAACCATGACCATTTGAAAGGTTGCAAACTTTCTGGAATGGTTGTGTGGTTTCTGAAAGGTTGCAACCTTTCGTAACCAGTGCATCTTGGCTATAAATACCACTGATTCTTCAGATTTTTTACTTATGAAAAATTCTGATTTCTTCTTCTTCTTCTGCACAAATATTTTTCGTGTACTTTAATGTCATTGAGTGGTTTGCTGACACAAGAGTTTTAGGTATCAATACAGTGGTGATTGAGATCATTCTATCCTGGGAGAACATAAATCAAACCTCGGATACTAGAGGGGAATAATTTCCTTAAGGGGACACTGTGCATTCAGTGGGCTTGATCTTCTTCCTATTCTATTTTTCCAGATTCTTGTACGGTTTTACATATTTTAGTTTTGTTAATTAATTTAAGTTCTTCACTGGTTTATTGGAAACTTGGGAAATTTCGTGTTTCTGCAAAGTTTATGGTAATCAGTATTACTATTTTTTTAAACACAGATTGGCAACACTTGTCCTACTCATGACTCATAAAAGTGATAAATTAGTTCCTAATGATGAGGTCTAGGTTATCTGAAAGGTCAAAAGGACCTTGTCCAGATTCCATGTGTCATTGGAATGAATATCACTGATTTTTGAGGAGATCCTCTCCAAAAGAAAGAGTCCCTTAGATGATACTTCTAATGGAATCAAACTTAGAAATTCATCCATCCATACTAATATTAACCATGTTCGTTTTACGAATAGTCAATCTAGAAAATTTCATACTTACAAACTAGCCATTGAGCATGCATTGCCAAGTTCTAAACTTGTGTTTTTTTTTGTATGATTTGTACAATAGTTTTTTCTAATTAGAGTTTGATCCCAAAGGTTGTAAGGATTGTTGTACATTCTCTGAATTAATCTTTCATCAAGAGCTTTGTTCTTAATCTTACTTTCTAAAGGCGAATCTCTCTTTTTCTTTGTGGGGCAAGTGATAGTGTACCAACCTACAAGATGCATCTACTTCTTCTTCTCAGTGGTAGTACCCCTAAAATATTTCCTTTAGATACTATTGATGGAATTTGCGACTTTGGTACTAAGCTTGATGCATTACATTATGTATTTAGGGATGATACTAAGAGTTGTTTGAGTAAGAATATTGCAGTTAATCATGTTGAGAAACTTAGTATTCTAACAAATGATTATGGTATTTATATTGTCAACGATGTATAGAAAATCACTGTTGACACATCTTTTATGGAAGATAAAGAAATCAAGATATATGTCAAAGGAGGGTCTAGGTCAAACGCTAAGACTAGTTGAGAAGGAGATATTATCATTCTCTGAATAGTTGACATGAAAAGATGGTTTTTGAGTATTGACTTTTTAACCAAATTTGTTTTTGCATTCTCTCAAAGAGAGGGTGATGGTAAATAAGTTCTTGTTATTGGCCTTAGAGAGAAGGGTAAGGTTATCAACAAAAAGCAAATAAGAAAGTTTATGTAACGACACGTTCAATCATTATGGGGTGGTTAAGGCCATACTACTCTAGTTAGTGTCTCTGTGGTAAAATTGAGTTAACAAGAAATCAAAGATGGGGAGGTTTAATAATTGAAAACTCTTGGGTAATCTTATGAATTATAGTTATTGTGTTGTATTATGTTCCCTTAGGAACTTAGGAGATGAGCTAGTTATCTAGACCTCCATAGGGAATTTTAAGACTACAAGTGAGTATGTAGGAGGTATTCACAGTTGTTGCAATATATGGTCTGTCGTGATGTCTTATAGTTGAGATTTGTATTGTAAATGGGGCTTAATTAGTTTAGTTTTCACCGTGATTTTAGTTAAGAGGCACCACTAAAACAATGGGGTTTCCACTATAGCGACATTAGTGAGTGTTATTAATTTCATCAAGACTCTCCATAACGAGTCCTTTGATCACAATAAAGGGTCCGCTGCGGCAACAACCTGAGAAAGAATAGGCATTTTAAGTCGGTTATTTTGAGTTTCTTCCTCATAGCTCTAAGAACTCACCAGAACTCCAGAGAGGCAATTTTCCTAATACTAGGTATATTATTTTCTTCGAGACAAATTTACTCCAACAACTAGTCCACCCAGTGATTCTCTAACACCGTAGGATCAAAGGGGGTGATTTAAATGGTGGCTTATGGGTTAGAACCTTAGAGCTCATCAAAATTGTGAAGAAAAACATATGGATTGACATAATTAATGTATATTATTACTCTAAGTTATTAATTACATATTTTTTAGGATATAATTAATGTTATAATAAATGACCATGACATTTTGGGGGAGCTAGAGTCCGATTAAAATGGAACATTTAGGATAAAACTGTTTAAGGGGTGTTAATAGAGTAGAAACCCCATTAATTGGGATATTGTGACAATTGGGGAGCTAGAATATGACAAATTAAATTTTGGATAATATGTTAGACCTTGAAAAAGGGTAGAAATAAGGGGGTTTTAGTACCCGAATATGTTATTTAAAGAGTAGATGATTTAATTACTCTTTTATTTGTTTATTTTGTACTTTCTATGGTATTGAAGGAAGGAAAGGCTCACATATAATAACTTTCTTCTTCAAAATTTTTGGTTGAGTTAAGTTATAATTTACTTGGATTTATACTTTGATTAGTTGCTTGTATGTGTTGTAAGTCGGTAAAGCGTATTTAATTGGTCTGTGATCATAGTCCGTGGTTGATACTTGTTTTTGTGATGTGCACTTGTGATTTTTATTTTGTGCTTGTTATTCTCCCGAGAGATAACTAAGTAGAGAACATGTCACACCCCAACTTAGGAATGTAACTGGCACATAGAACCTGGTATCATACTTGACCCTGAGTCGGTCCTTGTTGGACAATTACACTCATAGTGTGATGCTAACCTTGAAATCAAAAAATAAACAAGTGTATCTCAACTTAAATATAAGCCCTAAGCCAAAAAGGCCTCTATTAATATAACATGTATTAAACTCGGCTAATCTCAGCAATTCATATAGAACAAAAAATAAATCTTGTGTGGCCATTGAAACTAGTATGCTATTTATAAACACGTAATGTTATGCGGTTAGTTGGCGAGAATTAAGGTCGAAATAGGGATCACGATGACGGTTAGAGAGACCGAGATAGGAAATGGCATGACCGTGGTATGAATTAGAGAGAGCAGGACAGTGACAAAGAATGATATGTACCTCCCCATAAGTGTCAAAAGCCAAAAGAGCCAAGGGCTGATCCTAAAAAGTTCCGCACCAAAGATATGCTTTCCTACATTCTAAAAAAAGTGGAAGGATCGAAAAAGGTGCTAAAGGAAATGATAAATTACATCTCCTCTCTGAACCAAACAATTACCTCACATTCAGTGTCGATTAAGAAGTTGGAAACACAGATGGGTTAGATTTCGACTAATTTAAATCTAAGACCAAAAGGAGGATTGCTGAGTGATACCATGGCTAACCTAAATATTGAATCTTGAAAGCATGTATTAGTTGTGCCACGACGTTAAATAAGGGGCATCTTGGGAGGCAACCAAAGTTTTAGTTTTTAATTTTGTTGTTTGAATAACGGTTGTTATAGGTGCAGGTTGAAAATTCAAAATTTGGGGAAAAGAGGCAATTAGGCGAGCTCAGGTACTATTCAGCGAGCCTGATGTGGACCACCTTTTGACCAACCAAATGGATGGAGTTATGGTAACTTTGGCGGGCTAAAGCACCATTCAGCGTTGCACTGAATGGTTGATGACATAAGTTATCATCGCCAAGTGGGGTGCGAATTGAATGGTCAAAAAGGTCTTTAACCATTTTAAATTCAACATTCCCTTTCATTTTGAATTTTTCGACTCTTATATTTCACATTTAGATCATATTTTGCTCAATATTTTCATTTGGGGATCATTTGCTCGAGGGAAATTTGAATTTCCTTCTGTATTTTCTCGCTTGACTGTTGGCTTCTATCTAGGTTGGTGTCTCGAACTTGACTTGATTTAGAGTCTTTTGTGATGCATGCTCGTATTATTGTTGGATATATTGCATAATCTTGCGTAGTTGGTTGATTTTTAATTAAGGGCTACTGTAGTATCATGTTATCTTTTGTGTGTCGGCCCCTAATTGTTGAATTCCATGTTTAAATTGCTTGAAATCATGGGTGTGTAGTGGTAGTATGTTGGGTCTAGTGAGGGTGAAGTCTGAGTAACCCGAATTGTATCGATTAACTGAATTTGCCTAATGATAGAGTGTGTGACGTCATTCTTAAGTGCTAAAGATGTTGATTGGTCAATTTTAGACAAATCAAGGCAAGTCTGAGTACCCCGGGGTCATTATTGATGTGGGTTTGGGTTTAATTGCATATAATAAGGCTTTAATTTCATTGTCGTGGGCTGTGTATTGAAAATTAAAGGTCGGAGAGACCAGTTGACAAGCTTAGTCGAGCTCATCGAATGACTCGGCGGTTCGCCAAGTGACCCCCCGATCGCTCTTTTTTCTCTTAATTTTTACTGGTTGGATTCTGTAACATTTGGTTGTATGCTTGAGATCGCTGAGTAAACTTGGTGACTCATCGAATGTCTTTGCGATTGCCCTTTGTCAGCCCTAATTTTCGTAAAACATTATGCAACTTTTGGTGAGCTACCTTTGGTTAGCTTAATGAGTTCGGTGAATCACCGAGTGACCCTGGACCTCATCGACTTGTGCTGATTTTTGTGCAATTTTGTTCTGTTACTTTTGGTGAGCCCCACATAGCTCACCGAATGAGTTCGGTGACTCGCTGAACTAGTCGAAGAGTTCTTCTGAATATTTTTATCCATGATGTTTTGTTGACCTGTTTCTAATGTATTGGCTCATTATGTGTTGTTTTGTAGATATGGCCAGACCCATAGTTCTCAGTAAGAACCAACTATCTCGAAAAAGAGCACGGGGAGCATTTATTACTGAGGGTGCTGCTCTGCCACGAGCAATACAACCCAAACTTCCTCCGATAAGGGGGAAGGGCACAGGAAAAAGAAAGGGTCTTGTGGTGCTAAGCTTGACCGAGGATACTCCAATAGCATAGGCATCTATGACACCCACCTCACCACGTTGGAATATGATTGTAAGGATAACTTGGGGTCTAGATCGTTAGCATTTGTATTCGAGTCAGAGGATGATCAAACTCTTCATATGAGGCGAGTTGAGATACGCTTTTAAGAGCTACATGATCCAGCCAGAATACTTTTTCTCCTCTTCCTCCTTTACCTCTAGCACAGATTGTTGAACAGGCACCACCAATGCCCCCCAGTATAGACACCTCCACCTCGATCGATGAACAAACTTAAGGATACCTGGTTGAGGATGATTTTAGTAGAAAAGAGGCTATCTACAGATGGGGTGGTGGATAGCTATTCAGATGTGTGGGACACTATTAGGTTCCACAAGTTTGAGAGATTCACATAGCCCTGAGGCTCATGCATACCTTCATGGGTCCGGGAATTTGACACAGAGTATGGGAGGCTGGTTCTAAAGGGGAAAAAGAAGGCCAGATCATTCACACCAGTTGATCATTTGGTGGTGCATGAGAAAAAAGGTTAAATGCAGCAGTACAAACATTAATGAGGTGTTGGGGGTGTACTATGAATGTGATCCATTTTTAGGTGGATCGTATGCAAAAGAAGACCCTTGATGACCTAAAGGAGTGGTTGGTTTCTTTTATTTCCAACATCCCACCGCCATAGATCGAGCCAGGGGTACAGATTGAGAAGAAGGCCTGAATGTAGCTGCGTGGTATTGGTTCGGATTCCTTAGCAGCACATTGGTGCCTTCCCAAAATGAGTCCATACTCCGACATCCTAAGGCATTTTTGTTGGGTTCTATTATTGATCGGGATAGACTAATTCTCGGGTTGATCATTGACAAAGAGATGGCCATGAGGGCCAAGCAGAGCCAAATATTTCTTTCTTTCCCGGTATTGATCACGAAGTTGTGCCGGCGTGCTCGAGTCCCCTTTGTGGCGAAGACAGATGTGGAATTGACTCCCACTTCCTCTCCCAACTTCCGTAGGATTGAGGCCGGAAGAGGCTGAGAGGAGGAGAGAAGCACCGATGGACACTTCCCCCAGTTGTTGATGTAGAGATGCTACAAACAGATTCGACCCATCCCACTAAGGATAGTGATCCTTCAGGTACTTTTAGTACTACTACTACTCCTTCTTCGTCTGATGCTGTTGCTACTGCACGTCCCCCATTGACAGAGGCGATGCTATACATGATAGTCCATCTAACCCAATCTGCTGATGTACGTGCTTCTCGGGTAGAGGCAGCTGTCCCCAGATTGATGGAAAGGGCCATTGTTGCTGCCATATCTCCTATTCGAGCTGAGTTACGAGAGGACCGGGTGTTGATCACCGCACATGGCCTAACCTTAGACGCCCTCACTGTGCGAGGGGAGGTATGTGAGCAGAGACCAAAATGGGACCATTGAACTGGAATGAATTAGTATCGAACTGAAACTTGGACATTTTGACCGGTACGGGGATGAACCGGACCAAAATTACCAAGATGGAGGCTCGGTGCCATCCCATCCCACTGTATATCGAGATAGAGTTGAGACGGATTAGAATGGACTGGAACAGAATGGGATGGGATAAGTGGGACATCATATGTAGGTTTTTCAAAAAAATTATTATTATTTTTTTGAGTTATATTGAATTAGGAAAATATGAATGCTTTTTATTTTTCTAAGTTTATTATTTTACAATATTTAAGTTTTAAAATTTATGGTGTATTACTTATATAAGTTTTTAAGTTACGTTTAATAAAGTTTTTTTTTTTCTTTTTTGTGTTTTTGAGCTTATGCTATAAGTTTTCAAGATGTGAATCTTTTGAAGTTTATAAGTTATTAAATTATACTTATAACTTGTAATTTAAAATACTTAAGTTTGTAATTTTAAAAAATTAAATAAACAAAAAAGAAATTTTTATAGAAGTATAAACAATGACACAAATAGTATTTTTAATTTTAATTAAAAATGATTTACTAGGACCGAACCGGAACAAAACCGGGATGAACTGATAATGGTCTACCGGTACCAAATCATGATACTGTTCTGTTTTGAGTACTGGTTTAATGTATCCCATTTCGTTTCAACATATCCCATTTTGTCTCGAATACGACCAGGCTGAAACAGACTGGAATAGTATCGAAATAGTATCGGTACAACCTGGTCCAGTGCTCAGTATTAAGTAGGGTGGATGCCAGTCAGTTGATGTCACAACCTTGAGAGACGATGTTGCTAGTTTGAGATGTGACATGGACGAGCTCATATCCATGGTTCTGTTTATGTTTTTCGGTACTGAGGACCTTTCCACTATTTCGAGTACAGAGATGCCAGCTATTTCTAAGATCCCCCGACTACTATGACTGGAGATGCTACTATAACTGATGATGATGCCGAGTCAGATGCTACTGAAACTGATGAGGAGGAGCTTAGCACTTGTGATTTAATGTTGTATGATCACTTGGAGGATCTAGAGGGTGTGATGGTATACACGACCATGGCGGCCTCTCTTCAGGACACTTTGATGGTTGGGTCTAGTGGAGTAAAGGATGGAGATGAGTTAGGAGTTGATGCCCTGATTGAGAGAGCCATGGATGTACAGAGTTCACATGAGGTTTTGCCTGATAGGGGGATATTGACTCTCTTTTAGTTTTACTGTTGAGATTGTTTCTTTATTTTACATTGAGGACAATGGTAAGCTTTGTTTGGCGGGGTGAGGTATCTTCATGCCTACCTCTTTTGGGTTGCATTAACCTTATTGTGAATGATTGTTTTTGATAGCTTGTTCTGAATGCTTAAATTTGTGACTATTGGATTTTTATTTATAATGTGACTGTTGGTTCTTGATTCGAATTAAAATTTCACCCCTTGGTTTTTGTGAATGTGACCTTTCTCTTGCATATTTGAGTATAAGTTGCGATCAATACCGATTACTTGAATAGTGCTCTTGATTGAATGATATGTTTATGCCATTCCAATGTGTTGCATAACTAATGTGTGAACTCTTAGCATCTCATTGTGACTAGACGATTGTTCAAATGGATCTTATGATGATCGTTGCACGCAAGCTAGATTTGCCGTACGTGGTGAGATTGTCTTGAAATATGTGCTTGGTAACACCTAGAACATGGCCCATTGGTCCAATCGATTAATGTAGGCGAATGATAGAGATGATCTTAGGCACAAGTTTTTAAGAGTGAACTAAATTACTATTATACTTCTTTGTGACCACCTTGTGAGAGTGTGAACCTAGCTTGGCACTATTTGGGCCTAAACTTCTCTTCGGATGAAACATGAACACATTTGACCTCTTTCGCCATCACATAAAACCTTTATGAAGCATTGGTCCGTTTGAATAGCCAACTTAGGTCAAAAGCCTAAGTTGGGGGTGTGGTGAAAAATGAGGAAAGTCAATAAATTTGTGAAAAATTTACCCTTGGTGGATTGTTTTGAAAAATATGAAGCCCCTCCATATAAAAAAAAAGAGAAGAAAAGAAAAAAAAGAAAAAGATTAAAAAAGAATGGTGCAATGAATCTTGTGCAATGGATAAAAGAAAAAGGATGTTCAGTGAATCATTCTTAAAAGAACTTAGGGTGGATTGTGAAAATCAAAAAGAGTGAAAGAAAAGGAGAAAAAGTGAAATGCATGTCATGATTCATAAAGGTAGAAGTCACTTAGACAAAATGATCATATCTTTACCCTCAACCTCATTACAAGTCTTGAAAAACATTAGTGATCTTGATTGAGATTAATATCATGTTGTTTGGAAAATACGAGCAAGGCTATAGGTAGAATCATGCATGTGTTTCTTTGAGAGTGTGAGAGTTGATTTTGATTCCTAACTTCTTAAATCTTGATGAGCTTTGTGTGGGCACGGAATCATTCTTGATGTGAGGGTATTCAAATACTTTTGTGGAGCTTGAATTTGCATTTGAAGAAAGCATTGTGAGCTTGAGTTCTATTTGATGATGGCTGGTCATACGTTGAAACTTCTAGTGCACAATTCAACATTGCGTGTGTAGATTGAACCTCGTGTGCATTCATGTTGAGTCTTGAGTAGCACTATTTGTAGATATCTCTATTGAACTAATTGATCTTGTTTTTTACTTGAGGTAAAACAAAAGTTTAATTTGGGGGGTGTTGATGAGTCGGATATTTTTACTCATTTAGGGCTTAAATTTCAAAGTTTTAGTGTCTTCAATGCCTATCTTATGCTCTAGACTGATGTTAAAATTCTAATTTGCATCAAGGAAGGCAAAAGAGCAAGGTAAGGACATTACTGGGCCGAAATGAGCGAAAAAGCCGAAGAAAAGAAAGGCTGGTATTCACCAAAGCCACTCAGTGAGTCGCTGAGTGGACCTTCAGCTCGCCAAAAGTTCCAGCAGGCCAGCCCATGGAGTAGATCAACTTGGCAAGCAAATTGGTGTTTAGGCAAAGCCTCGAATGGATCGGTGATGTCGACCATGATCGCCAAAGTCATAGAAGAGAGGTAGTGAAAGGCCAAGCCAAGAAGGCGATGGAAGGGAACATCAAGCGCATCACCGACTAGATCGGTGAAGCCCAACTTATTTCACTGAATGACTCCAAAGCTGAAATTCTGGGAACGCATAAACACAATTTTTAAAAGAAGGAAAGGAGTTCACACATTGTCCAGTTCTGGGTTTTTGATCCTCAACATTCTAAACATTGTTTTTACACTTTTTGAGTAGAGATTTAGGGTTGGTTTTATCTTTATCTTTTATTGGAGAATTTGAAGACTTTTGGATTGTTTCCTAATATGATGGACAATATAGTTGGTAACAATTTCTTTCTCTTTATGATGTTTGGCTAAAACCCCCTTCTTGGGGTTGAATGTTTCAATTAGTTTATGGGTGATAGTATTTACTGATTTTATTGTTGTTTTGAAGTGAGTTCAATTAATAGTTGAGTTTTAATTGATGAATTGTAGTTGCAAATATGATTCTAGTTTAGGATTCTAAGCTTGATTTAGAAAGAACTATTAGAGTTAAAGCTATTAGTTGGTAATTGTAATGATTGGGTTATTGTAGACTTAACTTGAGAAAGTGGGTCTCAATGCAATCCTACGAATCTAGCTTGAAAAAGTAGATTGATTGAGGTATTGGTTGTTTTTTGTGTTGTGCTTGTTGAGGTTCGAAAGAACTTACTTGATTCGAGATAGTTGATTGAGAAATGAATATTGCACCTAAAGCCTAGCCTACCGACTAAGGTTCAACGACTTCTAATACATAATAATCACCCATTTTTCGAAATTGGCATTCAATTGATCGCACTCCTAATAAATCTCCTATACTTATTTACTCCCGATTATTCGTAGTTGTTAACTGTTCACTCAAATCCCCCCATTTGACATTAATTTTCAACCCTTTGTCATTTATTTTATTGTTTCGTAAATTCTACATATACAAACGATTAGAGCACCATTTTACTTCGTAATCAAATTCTTTACCGTGTCACTTCTTGTGGGATCGACCCCAACTCTTAGTTGGGTTTATATTTGCGACCACATACACTTAGAGTTAGATGAAGGGTAGTTGAGTGTTATTAATGCACATGACTATGAATAACCGGAAATGGAATTGTGAGAGAAATAACTAATGGAAGGTTGGATTCGAAGCTACCTTGAGTTCGGTATTTAGATAAAAGACCAGACGAATTTGCTCTTCACGAACGCAGCCCCAAGTGCCTGAAATTAGAGTGCACAAGAAGGTTGCCCTTTGTTTACGCAATCGAAGGTTCGTGGATGCATAGGACAGTGAATCTGAGTGCAAAGAATGTGAATGGCGGCTTGCGAACAATTATCATCTTTGTGAATGCCACCAAGGTGAATCGCGATTTTGAAGACTAAAATAGGCCTAGACAAGTAGATGCACATCAACTGGTTTTTGGCAAGTTCAAATCTCCGATGGGGTGTCATGAATTTGTTAGGAACCCCATTTAGATATACAAGATAATGTATTTTTACCAAATTTGATATTTTGGACTCAACAAAGTAGTCAAAATTTTCTTACGAGGTCATCTCAATAAAAAGTGGGTCCTACAACCAAACTCCTTTTTAAGTTAAATCCACAAGGGGGCTCAAAATTAGTCCGGAAGCCTCGAGTTTGTACAAAGAGTCTATACAAAAATCAACATTCTAGAGCTAACCACACTTGCAAAATTCTTTTCAGACATATTTACCGAGAATTTTGACCAAGATCAAACTTAAGCCTTACCTTGAAGGTTAAAACACCTAAGCATACAAACTCATATCGAAAGCCTCGAGAGTCATGTCAACCATTCTACTAGCCTTAAATTACCGTTTCGAGGTAGATGAAATCATGAGAATTAGATTTTGAGTTTATCTTCCTGAACTTATGAACGAAAACAACCATTCAAGGTTCAAATGTTCCAAATTACAGAAATTCACATAAAAACTAGATGAATGATTAGGTGACTGAAGTGGCTATCTCATCAAGTCATGAATGGGTTGGGGTGGCTATAGGAATGCTCTAAATGAAGTTGAAGGCATAAACATAAAAATGACCTAGAGGGTCATTAACAACATGCACTACTAACAGGACTTTCATCCGCAAAAGTAACAGTAAAAAAGTATATGAAGAATCAAACAAGCTAGGAAACTACTATCACATCTCATGCTCAGTCTCCTAAGTTACCTCCTAAATTGGACAATGCCTCTAATGGGCCTTAACCACATTAATAACTCTCGAATGCAACTGCTACTCATCTATGGCTAGAATGGCAACTGACTCCTACATAAAAGTCAACAATAATCCAACTTTATTGCATCATACTAGAGCACATTAGTCTAATCAAGAATATACCAGTGCAATCTCGCAACATAAAACCCAGGTGGATAGATAAAAATGTCGAAGGTAAAGAAAAATCATAATCAACCTTATCAAGTGTCTGGAGGATCTCAAAATGGCTAATATACTCGAGGCTAAGCTTGCTCCACATCCCAAATCTCATCACACTTTTCATGAGCAACACACGGAGGAAATCCTGATAATCGACTAAAAACTTAAAAGGCCGATGCCTACAATCAGCACAACTCCTGTGCATACTCTGAGCTATCCGAAGCCTATCCTGAATCAGTCTCACCAAGTCTAAGGCCTCCTAAATCTAGAGTAGCATGTGGCCTAGGATTTGTAGACTTAACCTAACCAATCGGAGAGTGACAATGCCTACTATATAAACCAATTGGAGAGTGACAATGCCTACTATATAAAGCCTGAAATGGGGCCATCTGAATACTAGTGTGGTAGTTGTAGTTGTACGCAAACTCCACCAAGGGCAATAAATGATCCCACTAGCCTCCAAATTTCTAAACACATGCCCGTAACATATCCTCTAAAATCTAGATAGTATGTTCCAACTAGCCATCAGCATATGGGTGGAAAGTTACGCTAAGGTCGATGTGAGTGCCTAACTCTTCTTGAAAGATCAAGTGAACTGAGCATCCTGATATGAAATAATAAAGACAGGCATACCATGAAGATGAACCCCATCTTGAATGTAGATATAGGCCAACCTCTCGGCGTTGAATGAAGACTAAAAAGGAAGGAAGTGTGTTGACTTGGTCAGTTAATAAATGATGACCCAAACACTATTAACACCTCTAGAAGACCGAGGAAAACCTGCCACAAAGTCCATAGTGATGCGATCACACTTTCACTCCATAATGGGTTCTGTGAAACTAACCATAAGATCTCAAATGCTCGTCCTTCACCTAGTGGCAACTCAAGAAATTAGACACATAATCTCCAATATATCTCCTCATGAGTCTCCACCAATAGTGCTTCCTCAAATCACCATACATCTTTGCGGTTCCCCGATGGATAAAGTATCTAGAATCATTGATGCAATTTATATTGCACCAAGGCCATTAACTCTATGTCAAGCTCGGGACTTTCAAAGAATGCAAGGTTTGTTCATGAAGTTAGAGATACTTAAGCTTGTGCTGATGGAAAAGAAAGGGTTCCATGCCTTGAAAATGACTTTTGGAGGTGAAATGAATACGGTTGAAGAAGCTTTCGCTTTAGGTGAGCTAGACCCATTCGACGAATTGACTAATGTCTTAGGTGAGGTCTCCTAAGCTCGTCTAAAGTTCCACGTGCTGTAGAGAAGAGTCAGCTTGCCAACCTACTCGGCGACTCGCCTATTCCATTCGGCGAGGTCGACCAAGCTCGTCTTTTTCCTATTTTGGGCCATTTTTATAATAGTCACCTAAAACTATAAATAGCTAGTTTAGGTTCTCATTTCACTAAACTATTTTGAATATTGATAGTGTGAAACTCTTGTATGAGTGTTGAGAAATTGGTACAAGCTTTAGCTCATTATTGTTTAGAAATATTGGTTACTAGGTGAATTCATTTTCCCCGAGGTCATCGTAAGAGATAGGTGCTTATTGTATGATTAAAAAATTAAGGTCTTAAGGTTTAATATACCTTTTGGTTGCTTTCTATTTCCTCTTTTTGTGTCTATCTATCTATCTTTATTACTTTTCTTTAATTTTTTCATTTTCATTCTTAATTGTACTGAGAATTACATCATTTGGAATTAGAGCCATTTTTAGATTCATTTCTATGAGTCTAGTCTTGGGTTTGTTACTACAAAAAAAAGGAGTCAACTTTGATTTTCAAGATAACCCAAAAATATTTTTGTTTATTTGAGTCTTTTTTGAAGTTTCTAAAGCTATATTAGTGTTCCCTAGCCTTACTTGAGTCTAAATCTGAGATTAGGTAGTGTTTGGGGTACTATTGAAGATTCCACCATTGTTGAGTGAATAAGTTTGATGAAGGTGCAAATGTGAAGGATTTGGCAAGGAATTGAAATATAAAAATTATTGATGATTGTTTCCTACATCAAAGGAAATCTCTATCTCAAATTTGTGAAATTCCGAGCCAAAATCATAAAGGGTCTTATTTTTAGTCTTCATCTTGTTCTTAGTGTTCTTGAGAGATATTCAAATCTTCAAGAAGAAGGAATCTACAAAAACAAGGTGTTTAATCCAAAAGGAAAGGAAAGAGAAAGTGGGTACGTGTTAGTGCACAAGGGAATTTACCCAAAGGGGTAAGGAATAAAGGAAGAAGTACAGGGGGACCACAAAAGCACAAAATTTGAACGTCTTCAGGTGAACACGCTGGTCTTTCTGGTGCACCCAACTTTTCTTGCCAAAGTCCACTCACCGACTCACTGAAGTGATACCTAGGTCACTGACGTGACACGGAGCTTGCCGAATTGCCAAGATTTTCTAGCAACTTTGGTGAGTTGAACTTCAAGTTTGCAAGCTGAACTTCAACTTTAACGAAGAAAACATGGAATTTAGTGACCCGAGCCTCATTTTGTGCCAGTAATCTCCAGTTCTAATTCTTTAGTTTCCTTTTCTTAATTCTCAACCGTTCTCACAATTCCTAAACTAATTTTCAACTTGTAATTGGTCTACTTGTTGATTATTGGTTCTTGAATTCTCTTCTTCGATAATGCCACTTCTTTTCGTGCTTTTATTTGTTTTACTTCATAATTAACTTTTTGATTCAAGTCTATTTTGGTTTAATTGAGTCGTCTATCTTTTCTTGAAACAACAATCCATTCCCGCCATGAGTAGAAATTGTCACTTTGTGAACAACCGAGTATAATAAATATTTAGCCTTAGCAGAGTCAATTTGAGAGGCAATCAAATGTCTGTAAACAAGAGTGATTGTAAGCTCATTTTACTAGCGCTAATGTTGTTTATTGTTTTTGGTGAGTTCTCTTATTGCTAGGTACCATGGAAACTAGAAATGAAATCCAACCATCTACGGGAAGGGTTACTTGGGAATCTATATTGAAGGGGATTACTAATAAGAGTAGGAGGATGGAGAACATGGAAGGACAAATGTCCAACATACAAGTTAGTGTGTCAATGATGGTTGGTAGAATGATCAACTTGGAGGGTCGATTTGACTTTACTAATTCCACCCCACAAGCTACCTATCGTGCTTCTACAAGTGTCCTCGACTGCACTACTTCTCCTACTCTTATAACCTAACCTTCCATCAAGCGTTCAACCCAATCCCAATCAATTCTAAAACCAAGGTACGAAATACCAATCGACCACTCAAACCCCAACTCAATCAAGAAGAGATTGTTATGAAGAGGAAACCCAAAAAGGTGATGAATTTGAAGGTGAGGAACAAGTCCCATATGAGGGAATAGATGTCGTCGTTCCTAATGGTTTGATGAGGAAGGCTCCAATGGAAGAAGCATGGCCTTAAGAAGGAGAGTTCACCATACCAATGTATGTTGTAAGGTGAGTTATGATTAGCAAGGCCATGTATGATCCAAGTCAGAGAGAGAAACTTTTCCATTCCAAGTGCCTCATCAAAGTGAATGTATGTTCCTTGATCATTGATAGTGGAAGTTGTGCAAACGTTTCTAGCACCGCTTTTAGTGGATTTCTTGAAACTTCCTACCACTAAGCATGCTACACCTTACAAGCTTCAATTGCTGAGTGTGTGTGGAGAATTGATGGTTCATAGAAAAGTGTTGATGAAGTTCAAAATTGGGAAGTACCAAGATGAGATCCTATTTGATGTGGTCCCAATGAAAATTTCTCATGTACTACTCGAAAGACCTTGGTAATATGATCATTCAACCAAACACGAGGGGAGAATTAACAAATATTCACTTGTGTTAGATGATCATAAATATGTCCTTCATCCTATGTCACCCTCTCAAGTCAATGAAGTGTATCAAAAGATGAGTGAGTTAAGGGAGCAAAGGAAGAATGACGAAGAACATGTGGAGGTCGAGGGAAATAAAGAGGAGGAAAGGGGGAAGTTGAGGGGAAAAGCCTAAGTGTTGTTGGATAAGTATAAGGAGATAAGGGAGGAAGTGGAGGCCAAACGTTCATTGTTCCTTATCACACATAGGGATAATGTGTTGCACACTAACCAATCTCATTCTTCTCTCACCCATTTTATTTCCCTTCTTTTTAAGGATTATGATAATGTCTTCCCATAGGGTCGCAAGATGATTGTGCTTGAACCAGGTGAATGGGCATGGGTGCATTTTCGTAAGGAGTGATTTCCCACTTTCGTAAGGAGTGATTTCCCAAGAGGTGAAGGTCCATTTTAATTGCTTGAAATACTCAATGACAATGCATACAAAATTGACCTTTCTTTGGAGTATCAATTTCCAAGATCTTTAATGTTTGTGACCTTTCTCCATTTTCAACTCTTGATGATGATGATCCATCAAATTTGAGGACAAATTCTTTTCAAGAATAACAGAATGATGCAATTCATATTGCACCAAGGTCATTCACTCTAAGTCAAGCTCGGGACATTTAAAGAATACAAGTTTTTTTCATGAAGTTAGAGGTTCTCGAGCTTGTGTTGATGCCAAAGAAAGGTTTCCATTCCTTAAAGATCGCTTGGAGAGGTGAAGGGAAGACGATTGAAGAAGCTTCCACTTTAGGAGAGCTTGACTCCTTCAACGGCTCACCAAATGGCCTAGGCGAGGGCACCTAAGCTCTCCTAAGGTTCAAGAACCTCCCAAGAATCAGATCCCAAGAGTCAGCTAGCCAACCCAATTGAAGACTCACCAAAACATTCAGTGAGGATGACCCAGCTCGCTGATTTTACCTATTTTGGGTCAATTTTGGGCCTCTTTCTGCATAACTACCTAAAACTAGAAATAACTAGTTTAGGTTCACATTTTAGTAGACTATTTTGAATATTGATATTGTGAAACACTTGTATAAGTGTTGAGAGCTTGGTACAAGCTTTGGTTGATTATTTTTTAGAAACGTTGGTAGCGGGGTGAATTCATTTCCCTCGAGGTCATTGTAAGAGGTAGGTGCTCATTGTAGGATTAACAGATTGAGGTCTTAAGGTTTAATATATGTTTTGGTTGCTTTCTATTTCCAATTCTTTTTGTCTATCAATCTTTGTTTATTGTTTTTAATTTCCACATTTTTTCATTCTTAATTCGTAGTGAGGATACAATTGAACATGCTGCCATTTTAGGCGAGCTGGACCCATTCGGGACTCGCCTAATTGCTTAGGTGAGGGCTCCTAAGCTCTCCTAAAGTTCTAGGAGTTCTATAGAAGAATCATCTCTCCGACCCACTCGGCAACTCACCTAGTCTATTCGGCGAGGAAGACCTAACTATTCCTTTTCCTATTTTAGGCCAATTTTGGGCCTCTTTTGTAATAATTACCTAAAACTATAAATAGCTATATTAAATTCTCATTTCAGTAGACTATTTTGAATATTGCTATTTGAATCTCTTGTATGAGTGTTTAGAGCTTGCTAAATGCTTTGGTTGATTATATTTTAGAAACGTTGGTTTCGAGGTGAATTCATTTCCCTCGAGGTCATCGTAAGAGATAGGTGCTTATTGTGTGATTTACTAATTAGGGTCTTAAGGTCTAATATATATTTTGGTTGCTTTCTATTTCTTTTTTTTTTTTGTGTCTATCTATCTATCTATCTATCTACCTATCTATCTATCTTTCTTATCTTTAATTTCCATATTTTCATTCATAATTCATAGTGGGAATTATATCAAACATGGGCCTCACAAAGTATCAACTGGATAAAACCCTAAAATCTTGGAATAAAAACACCACCAATAACATTCAAAATGCCATATGAATCTACGGTAACCTAACCAACATCACCTGATGACATCCTATCTCGAAGGGCCACTAAAGAGTCATCCTCAAATTGACGACCACAAATCAATCAAACAAGGAATCGTGAACTCCTACATAGGCTAAGACACACCTAGAATATGAGATATCCAAATGAATCATTTAATTAGGTAAGGACTAAATGTTTGAAGCTAGAGGCTACTCCACAGTAGACCAGGAAGTCTAGACTACCCATACTCACCATCTTTTAGCTCAAGGCGTCTACGACTATATTCGACTTGCCCGAATGATAGAGAATAGATAGATCATAGTCCTTCAAAAAATCAATCCAATGATGCTCCCTTAAATTAAGGCTCTTCTAGCTCATAATGTACTAAAGACTGCTATGATAAGTGTAGATCTCACAACAATGTCCATACATGTGTTGCCTCCAGTTCTTAAGTGTGGAACCTACTGCCTCTAAATACAAGTCATGAGTGGGGTACTTGAACTCATGCAACTAAAGTTGCTTCGATGCATAAGCAATAACTCAACATTTCTACATCAATACACAACCTAAACCAATAATAGATGTGTCACAATATACCGTGAAACCCTCACCTTCAACTCGAAGAGTCAATGTAGGAGCGGTGGTCAACAACTCCTTGAGCTTTCAAAATCTCAACCCACTCTCCTCAAACCAGTCAATAGGAATATCAAGATGAGTCAACCGAGTTAGAGGAGATGCAATAATGGAGAAGTCCTCCATAAACCTTCTGTAGTAGCCTCCTAATTCGACGAAGCTCTAAATCTCAGTAACCAAAGTAGGCCTAGCCTAATCATGAATAGCCTCACTCTTTACTGGATCTACCATAATTTTATCCTAGACACAACGTGCGCCTAAACTATTATATACTCTTAAATTTTGGAGCACAATCCTCAAGTGCTGCTCATAATCTCTCTTGCTATATGAGTATACAAGGATATCATCTATGAATATATGTATGAATGAATCAAGATTAGGCATGAAAACCTACTTCATCAAGTCCATAAAGGAGATAGGGCCATTAGTCAACCCAAAAAACATCACAAGGAACTCATAGTGGCCATATTTAGTCCTAAATGCGGTCTTAGAGATATATGCTACCCTAATCCACACTTGAAGGTAACCAGACCTCTAATTAATCTTTGAAAACAATGAGGCACCCTGAAATTAGTTTAAAAGATCATTGATCTTAGGCATGGGTAACGATTCTTCACTATCACCTTATTCGACTGCATATAATCAATTTACATGCGCATTATACCATTTTTCTTCTTCACAAAGAGAATGGGAACGCCCCAAGGGGATACACTAGGCCTAATGAATCCCTTACACAAAAGATTCTGAAAATAAACCCTAAGCTCTATAGAAGCTATCTAATAAGGAGGAATATAAATAAAATAGTACCCCAATCAAGCTGTATAGGGAAATAAATATCATGCTCTAGGGTAGGCTAGGTTGGTCGGTAAGAAATAAATCAACAAAATCACAAACAATATATATGAACTAACTTAACTGTTTGGACCTCCTTACTCACATCACACACATAGGCTAAGTAAGATCAAAACCCGCTAGTTAGTAGCCTCTAAACCTGTATAAAAGAGATAACTCCAATAAGTGAGCTACTGCAAGAGTCCCACCACACCACCGATGGAATACTAGATATGGCTTAGCTAACAGTCTTAGAGTAGCAATTTAAGACCGATTAGTAGGGAGACAACCAGTCCATACCCATAATCACATCGAAATCAAGCATTATAAGGTTGGCCAGGTGTGTAACACCCCGCACCCGAAAGAGGAATCATTATACCATTTCAAGAATTTCAGGTGTCACCTACGTAGGTAAACCACGCCTCGAGGTTAGACCCATGCCACGTGGGTGAACTTCGTTGGTGGACACCTTTGAAGTTGCCTGAGGCAGTGAACAATGGCCAGGACCCACGCCCCGTGAATGGTCCACAATACGTGGTTAGGAAGTCGTGGGTCAGGGACAAGAAAACCAGGCCCCAAACCATGGACCACGGTACACTAGGACGGACTTTAGGTCCATCCATGGTCCATCAACGTGGTCTCATAGATGGGCCTGTGGAGACAGTTAAGGGAGGGCTTAAGAGTCTTTGCAAGTTTTAATTAAATTGAAGTGGTGTCATTTTGCCTAAGTCTAGACCACCTATACAAGTATTTCTAACCCCAAATTAGACCCCATTTAGTTCATTCTCTCAAATACCATAAGAAAACCCAAAACTCCTCTCGAATATTCTCTCTCTAAAAGTAGGAAAAAGAAGGAAGAAGAGGAAGCTAGGTCAAGATCAAATCTCCAATTTTCAAGCTTGTGAGGGCTTGGTGATCAAGGTATGATAGCTCTTTATCCATGGATATCTTCCATCTATGGAGTCCCCTAGAATTCCCCCAATTTGATGACGAATTGCCCAATTTAGTTAGGGTTTCTTCCAATGTTGTAGGTTATGTTGATTATGGATCCAATTGAGTGGATTGTGACTATGTATGATAGAATTTGTATAATTACAAGTTATTAAAGAAATATTAGATGTATCCATGCCTATTCCATGATTATACCCTAGAATTGATATATGTGGGTTGATGCCATGAAGGGAAGCTTTGTGGGTTTACACTTGTCCTTATAGAATTGATGAATTGTGATTAGAATTTCTTATGAATGAAGCTTATATTATGATCATTAGATCTAGTTCTTTGGTAGTAAAGCTTATGATGTTAATTGTTTGTAATTGATTTTATTGTTAAGGAAATGATACTTCCCACATAAATTGCCTAATTATGAATGTGTGGAGGTGAAAGGCTTACTCACTTGAATGATTCTAGGTTTGAAAGGATTGCTTACCTAAAATGAATCTTGACTAAATGTTTATATAATTGATGAGTCTAGAGGCGATTACCTTTGTCCTCTGTATGAAAGGATATGAGGTGATTCCCATTCTCCTTAGAATTGGAAAAAGGTGAGTCCCCATGTTCCTATTATGATGAATGGACATGGAGGCGAGTACCCATGCTCCTTATGAAATGATATAGAGGCGAGTACTCGTGTCATATGTTGAGGTTGTGTAGGTAGTACTCGCAATTTAAAAGTAAGTAAGGCAAGAGGCGAATAACAATTAGCCTTTGTAAGTTAGGCAAAGAGGCGAATCCCTGTGTCTTTAAAAAGTAAGAATAAACTATGTGAACTATTTTATGAAGAACGAATAGCTTGGATTGTTGCTTGAGGTACCTTCCATGAGGTAAGTTGACTAAGAGGTGATGACCCAAGTCTTGACTAAGGATGAGTAAGGTTGCTTGAGATGTACTCCTTGCTTATTGTGATATTGATGTATGTGCATGATTATGCTTATGGTTTATATTGACTAACCATGATGTTTATGTTGTTTATTCTAGCTATCATAATTAGTACTTAATTGTACTAACACATACTCTTGCCTACATTCTTATAAAATGTAGGAGCCGGTGACCTAGATTCTCCTATTCTTGACTAGCTCTCTTGTTGATCAAGGAGGTGAAGATTTGGTGAGTCCTCATTTTGTCCGAGGATGTGATCACTCTTTTCTATTATGTCTTTTCTTTATGTCTTGGTCTATTGTATGGGCTGCGTCCCAAGACTTTATTCATGTTGTTTTAGATGGTTTGAGACTATGGTATTAGACTTTCACTCATTTTTATAAAAGACTTTGATTGTATTGAAAAGTATAAATTCTCGGTCATTTTTATTACTTTATGTTATGATATGCTAAGTGGCTTATATGAGGCCTCTCAGGGTCTTATACATGTTGTTACATCTAGGGGGTACCCCTGGGTCGTGACAAACTTTGTAATCAGAGCACAAGGTTTAGAATGGTTCTAGGATGTCTCAAACCACGTCTAGTAGTGTCTTATTCATAAGAGCCACATTTATGAATGCGAGACTATTAGATGTTTAGAAAACTTCACTTCTTCATTTCTCTAAGTCGTTCCATGGAGTTTAACTCTATAAGGTCTTTCTGCTAATCCATACCTGATGGTTTCAGGGATATGTCTACCAGAAGGGATAATGCTAGAAGGACTGAGTGAGAGAATGTGGGGTAGTAAGTTCCTCCCCAAAGCTCCTCCTCAAGCTTCAATTGATTATTTGATCTAGAATGTGACAAATGTGGAGTTTAGGTTGGATTTTAAAGTGTTGGTTCAAGACATGACCGTGCAACCCAATTGAAAGGTAATAGCTTCCATGAACCCAAATGTGAGTATAGTGGCGGCAAGAGTGAGGGATTTTACAAGGATGAACCCTCCTGAATTTGTTGGCTCCAAAGTTGAGGAAGATCCTCAAGAATTTATTGACGAGGTCTATAAGATACTTTCTATTATGGGAGTGACTCTGGTAGAGAAGGTGGAGCTAGTCGCTTACCAACTTAAAAGGGTTGCTCAGATTTGGTTTAATCAATGGAAATAGGCTAGGCCTAAAGGAGCGGGTCCCATAGAATAGAAAAGGTTCAAAAGTGCTTTCCTTGATCGATTTTTCCCCCTTGAGATGAGAGAGGCCAAGGTTCTTGAGTTCATTAACCTTAGGCGAGGAAATATGAGTGTAAGGGAAAACACTTTGAGGTTCACTCAACTATCTAAGTATGCCCTTTCTATTTTGGCGGATCGTAGAACTAAGATGAGTAAGTTTTGTCAGGAGTGTCCGATTTGGTTGTCAAAGAATGCCATACCACTACGCGTGTCCATGACATGGACATTTCTTTCTTAAAGGTGCATGCTCAACAAATTGAGGAAGAAAAGCTCAAGGAAAGATCTAGGGAGGCAAAGAGAACAAGAGTGGATGATGGTAACTATTCATATTCTAGGTTCGGTCTATAGGGTCGTTCAAGGTTCCGGCAAAATTTCTCTGGGCAAGGTTCTTCAAATTCTCCTCCAAGGTCTAACAATTAAAGGGTGTCTAACCCTAAACCTCAAGGAGATGGTAATAAGTCCATGATGCCCACTTGTTCTAAGTATGGAAAACCATGAGGGGAAGTGTCTAGTGGGTTCCAATGTTTTCTTTGAGTGTGGAAAGACGGATCACAAGATAAGTAATTGTCCTTTGGTTGCTAAGAATATGGGAGATGAACGTCGTAGGGCTCAATCCAACCCTTCTTCTAGTCCAAGTGCTCCTAAGCAAAATTGATTTTATGCTCTCCAAACTAGAGGTGATCAAGAGAGCTCCCCAGATGTAGTGACTAGTATGTTAAAAGTTTTTTAATTAGATGTGTATGCTTTGCTTGATCGAGGAGCTATTTTGTCTTTTGTGACACCTTATGTGGCCATGAGAGTTGATGTGCTCACCTATGTGTTATTAGATCCTTTTTCTGTCGCTACTGTTGTTGGTGATTATGTGTTAGCTAAAAGGGTATCCCGTTTCCTTATCCATAGAGTTACTTTTGTTGACTTGGTAGAGCTTGACATGTTAAACTTTGATGTCATCCTTGGGATGGATTGGTTGCATTCATGTTATGCCTCCATTGATTGTAGGACTCGAGTAGTCAAGTTTTAATTTCTGAATGAGCCAATCCTAGAGCTGAAGTGGGGAAATTCTATGCCTAGAGGTCAATTCGTTTCTTACCTTAAAGTGAGGAAAATAATTTCCATGGGTTATACGTATCATATAGTAAGGGTAAGGGATGTGGATTCCAAAGTCCCTAGTCTTGAGTCGATCCGCATTGTTAATGTGTTTCTGAAGTATTTCCTGATGATTTGCCCTGTATTCCTCCCGAAAGGGAAATAGACTTTGGTATTGACCTTCTCCCGAATACATAACCTATCTTTATTCCTCCTTAAAGAATGGCTATAGTGGAACTTAAAGAGTTGAAAGAACAATTGAAGGGTCTATTGGATAAAGGTTTTATTCGACCGAGTATCTCTCCTTGGGGTGCTGTGATCTTGTTTGTTAAGAAGAAAGATAGCTCCCTCCGAATGTGTATTGATTATCGACAATTGAACAAGGTGACCATTAAGAATAAGTATCCGCTTCCAAGGATTTATGATTTGTTTGAACAAATCCAAAGTGCAAGTTATTTCTCTAAGATTGATCTCCGATTGGGTTATCACCAATTAAGGGTGAAAGAAGAAGATATTTCGAAAACGGATTTAGGACCCGATATGGCCATTATGAGTTCTTGGTGATGTCCTTTGGTTTGACTAACGGTCTAGCGGCATTTATAGACTTGATGAGTACTATTCCAACATTATCTTGACATATTTGTGATAGGGTTTATCGATGATAGTTTGATATAATCAAGAAGTGAGAATGAGCATATTGATCACTTGAGGATCGTATTGCAAATCCTTAAGGCCTAAAAACTTTATGCACAGTTTAGCAAATGTGAATTTTGGTTATGGTCCATAGTTTTCTTAGGCCATATTGTTTCAAGTAAGGGTATTGAGGTAGATCTAATTAGGACGGATGAAGTCAAGAATTGGACAAGACAAATATTAGAAGCTTCTTGGGTTTGGCCGGTTATTATAAAAGGTTTGTTGTGGGGTTTTCCTCCATTGCTTCTCCTTTGACGACCTTGACTCAAAAAAGGCTAAGTTCATATGGTCGGATGCTTGTGAGAAAAGTTTTCAAGAGTTGAAAGATAGACTTACTTCCGCTCCTGTGTTGAATTTACTGGAAGGTACATATGGGTTTATGGTATATTGTGACGCCTCTAGAGTTGGATTGGGATGTGTGCTTATGCAAAATGGTAAAGTGATTGCCTACGCTTCAAGGCAACTTAAGGTTCATGAGAAGAACTGCCTACCAACAACCTTGAATTAGGGTCGGTGATATTTGCCTTAGAGATTTTAAGGAATTATTTGTATTGGGTTCATGTGGATGTTTTCACCGACCATAAGAGTTTACATTATGCGTTTACCCAAAAATATCTAATCTTTTCCAAAGAAGGTTGCTTGAGTTATTGAATGACTATGATATGAGTGTTCTTTATCACCCCAGATAGGCGAATGTAGTGGCAAATGCTCTTAGTAGGTTTTCTATGGGTAGTGATGCACATGGTGATGATGATAGAAAAGAGTTGGCACGAGATGTGAATAGATTAGCCCGGTTGGGTGTTCAATTGGTAGATTCTGACAAAAGTGGTGTCATGGTTCATAATAGTTCAGAATCATCTTTTGTAAGTGATGTGAAAGATAAGCCAATGTCTAGATCCGATTTTGGTAGAATTGAAAGAAGTGGTGCACAAGAAGTCCATTGAGGCTTTCTCCCAAGAGGGAGATGGGGTACTTAGATACCAAGGTCGATTGTGTTCCAAATGTTGATATGCTAAGGGAAAAATTTTTGGCGGAAGCCCATAATTCTCAATATTCCATTCATCAGGGAGCCACCAAGATGTACCATGATTTATAGGAGGTCTATTGGTGGATTGAGATGAAGAGGGATATTGCAAGATTTGTGGCTAAATGTCCAAATTGCCAACAAGTCAAGGTTGAGCATCAGAAGCCGGGAGGTTTAGCCTAAGATATTAGCATTCCTAATTGGAAGTGGGAAGATGTGAATATGGACTTTATAGTAGGGTTGCCACGCACTCGACACCAATATGATTTTATTTGGGTTATAGTAGACCGAATGAAGAAATCAACTCATTTCTTCCCCATCAAGGTTTCTTATTCAGCGGAAGACTATGCTAAGTTATATTTAAGAATAGTAAGATTGCATGGTGTGCCATTGTCCATTATATCCAATAGAGGTACTCAGTTTACTTCTCAATTTTTGAACTCATTCCAAAAAGGTCTTGGCACAAGAGTGAAGCTTAAGATGGATTTTCACCCACAAATCGATGGGCAAGTGGAGAGAATGGTCCAAACTTTAGAGGATATGCTGAGAGCATGTGTCATCAATTTCAAGGGTAGTTGTGATGATCACTTGCCGTTGATAGAGTTCGCGTATAATAATAGCTACCATTCTAGTATTGGTATGCCCCCCATTGAAGCTCTTTTTGGTAGGAGGCGTAGATCTCCTATAGGGTGGTTTGAAGTTGCTTTGATTGGACTCGAATTAGTTCATGAGGCTAAGGAAAAAGTCCGGCTCATTGTAGAGAGGTTGAGGTTAGTCCTATGCCGATGTTAGAAGAAGATACCTTGAGTTTGAGGTTAGTGATTGGGTCTATTTGAAAATCTTACCCATGAAGGGTTTGATGAGATTTGGGAAGAAAGGAAAACTTAATCCTTGATTTATAGGCTCATATCCAATCTTGAGATGTGTTGGTAAGGTTTCTTATGAGTTAGATTTGCCACATGTGTTGGCAACTGTGCATCTTGTTTTCCATGTCTCTATGCTTAAGAAGTGTGTTGGAGATCCGGCATCCATAGTTTCCCTTGAAGGTTTTGGAGTAGATGAGAGCCTTTAATATGAGGAAGTTTCGATTGAGATTTTGGACTGGCAAGTTAAGAAATTGAGGAACAAGGAAGTTGAGTCCATGAAGGTTTTGTGGAGAGACCACTTAGTTGAGGGTGCTACATGGGAGGTCGAGGCTAATATGAAGTCCCGATATCCTCATCGTTTTCCTTCTACTCCTCCTCTAGGTTGAGGTAATGAATTCTCTCTCGATTGATTTTATGATTTAAAGTCATGTGTATTTTATTTGTTTCCATTACTTCGTTTTGATTATGCATGTTCATGAAATAGCTTGAGTCTTGAAACAAATGATTTATGTGAATGATTTTCCTCATGTTGTAGTGCATTGATTATGGGTTGCCTATATAATTCATGAGAATTATGTTTTAGATATGGATTTTGAGATTGAATTGCATAAGAGCTCTATGAGATTGTGTTGAGCATGATTTAAGTTACAGAAGGTAGTTCCTCCTTGAATATGAGAAATCTAAAAATTTCATGCATATTGGGTTGTTAGATGTAGTTCTTACTCCTTAAGGTGCATTGAATAAATTTGACTCGGAGTTGATTATTCCTCCTTAGTTGAGTGCATTTTGATGTGTTGCATGCATGATGGGCTACTAGGCTTGAGTCTTTTTGTTTAGAAACGTGCTTAGAATCTCACTCAAGGACGAATGATCCCAAAGGGGAGATAATGTAACACCCCATACCCGGAAGAGGAAGGCTTAGTAAATTTTAGGACTTTCAGGTGTCACCCACGTTGGTAAACCATGCCCCGTGGTTAGAACCACGTCACATAGGTGAGCTCCATTGGAGGATACCCTGGAAACTGCCTGAGGCAGTGAAGCACGGTCAGGACCCACACCCCGTGGATGGGTCCAAGGTCCGTAGTTAGGGAGTCATGGGTCAATGACCAAAAAACCAAGCCCCAGGCCACGAATCATGATTCACTAGGATGTAACGTAGGTCTATCCATAGTCCGTAGGCGTGGTCTCGTGGGCGGGCCTATGGAGATGGTTAAGTGAGGGCTTAAGGGTCTTTTTCGATTTTAATTAAATTGAAGTGGTATCGTTTTGCCTAAGTATAGACCACCTATATAAGTATTTTTAACCCTAAATTAGACTCATTTAGTTTATTCTCTCAAATCCCAAAAGAAAACCCAAAACTCTTCTCGAATATTCTCTCTCTAGAAATTGGAAGAAGAAGGAGGAATAGGAAGCTAGGTCAAGATCAAGTCTCCAATTTTCAAGCTTGTGAGGGCTTTGTGATCAAGGTATGATAGCTCTTCATCCATGGAGTCCCCTAAATTCCCCCAATTTGATGAAGAATTCCCCAATTTTGTTAGGGTTTCTTCCAATGTTGTGGATTATGTTGACTATGCATCTAATTAAGTGGATTGTGATTGTTTATGATGGAATTTGTATAATTACATGTTATTAGAGTGTGATTACATGTATCCATGCCTATTCCATGATTATACCCTAGAATTTATATATGTGGGTTGATGCTATGAAGGAAAACTTTGTGGGTTTAGGCTTTTCCTTATAGAACTGATGAATTGTGATTAGAATTGATTATAAATGAATCTTAAATGATGATCATGAGATCTAGGGCTTTGAGTGTAAAGCTTATGATGTGAATTGTTTGTAATTGATATTATTGTTAAGGAAGGGATACTTCCCACATAAATTGCATAATTATGAATGTATGAATGTGAAAGGCTCACTCACATGAATTATTCTAGGTTTGAAAGAATGGCTCACCTAAAATGAATCTAGACTAAAAGTGTATGTAATTGATGAGGCTAGAGGAGATTACCATTGACTTCCATATGAAAGGATATGAGGTGATTCCCATACTCCTTATAATTGAACAAGAGGTGAGTCCCCATGTTCCTATTATGATGAATGCACATGGAGGTGAGTACCCATGCTCTTTATGAAATGATGTGGAGGCGAGTAACCATGTCATATAATGAGGTTGTGGAGGCGAGTACCCGCAAACTAAAATCAAGTAAGGCAAGAGGTAAATAGCCATTAGCCTTTATATGTTCGGGAAAGAGGCGAATCCCCATGTCTTTAAAAGTAAGTATAAATTATGTGAACTATCTTATGAAGAACGAATAACTTGGATTGTTTCTTGAGGTACCTTCCATGAGATAAGTTGACTAGAAGGTGATGACCAAAGTATTGACTAAGGATTAGTAAGATTGCTTGAGAAGTACTCATTTATTATTGTGATATTGATGTATGTGCATGATTATGCGTATGGTTTATATTGACTAACCATAATGTTTATGTTGTTTATGCTAGCTTTCTTATTTAGTACTTAATTGTACTAACACATGGTCTTGCCTATATTCTTGTCAAATGTAGGATCCATTGACATAGATTCTCACACTTGTGGCTAGCTCTCTTATTGATCAAGGAAGTGTAGATTTGGCGAGTCCTCATTGTGTCCGAGGATGTGATCACCGTTTTCTATTATGTCTTTCCTTTATGTCTTGGACTATTGTATGGGCTGAGTCCCAAGAACTTATTCATGTTGCTTTAAATGGTTTGAGACTATGGTATTAGACTTCCGCTCATTTTTATAAAAGACTTTGATTGTATTGAAAAGTTTTAATTCTCACTCATTTCTATTACTTTATATTATGATATGCTAAGTGCCTTGTATGAGGCCTCTCAGGATCTTATACACCTTGTTACATCTAGGGGGTACCCTTGGATCGTGACACGGTGTCACGCCCCTAGATAATTACCAAGAAAGAAAGAAACACCTAATCCACTACTAAATACTCACCCACGAGGGTCGTTACATGCAATGGTTCTGTCAAAAGCCTAAACTCAAATCCATACGAGAAATATATAAAAGATACAAATGAAAAAGTAGACTCTAGATCAAATAAAGCTGAGGTAGGCTGCTCGTATAAGAGATTCATACTTGTGATTGAATCATCCTATGCCTCAGCCTCTCTCTCGATTAAGCTACATAAAAGTTTCCATATCCACCTCTGCCCTGGCCATTTGACCTACCACATAACCTGCCTCCTCAGGGACCACCTTTATTGCCCTGATGAGTATTGTGACAGTCCTGACCCTAATCTCGACCTCTAACTAGAGGTGCTTTTGGAAGAGCCGGTAGAGTTTGTGGAGCTACCTATGTAATGGGAGAAATTTTCCTATGTAAAGGAAAATTTTTAGCCCAATAATGAAACTCTGCACAGTCAATATAACCCAAAGATGATCAACTCCTAGAAGAATGACCACCATGGCCTGAAGCACATGGTTGAGACCTATCTCGACTCTAACTAAGGCCAACCTTACTCCGACTATGTGAGTGACCCTCTAAAACCTATAGTGAGGCCTGAACAAGCCGACTGGATAGAACCTAATGAAACCATTGTTGAGTCCCATCATAAGAGTGCCTGGAGTTGGAATGGGCCCTATTGTAGTTGCCCTCATGCCCGACTCTCTTGTCTCTACCTCCATAAGCATCACGATGGAGATACTTAATAGTAAGGGCATGGATAACCACATCAAAGAGTGAGTGGCATGTAGAGGTGATAAATTGGGTCTCTCAATTTGTAGCTGAAGTCTGAAACCACATACAAAGCATTAGACTCTCTACTCCTTTATATGTAGAGTCGTAGTAGCATGGCAGGGGAGCTCATGAAAATGCACCTCATACTCTGACATAGTCAAGTAGTCGTACTCTAACTTGGAGAACTAATCTCAAAGATACTCTCTTTAACTATAGGGGATAAACCTAGCAAAGAAAGCCTAAAAAAACTCGGTCCAAATGACCGGAGGAGACTTATCTACCCTAGTCTCTGTGAAAGTACGCCACAACTACCTGCCTGACCTCTCTAACTGATAAGTAGTGAAGTCAGCTCCTCTTTACTCTACTAGACCAAGAGTATAAAGCCGCTCTCAATAAGAAGTACTAAACTCATAGGGATACTTACCCATAACACTAGAAAATCTAAGAGGTGAAAGTATGAGAAAAATTGTGAGCATCTTCTGCTCATCTAGTGGCATAGCTCTAGCCGCAATCACGGGATGGGAACCATAAGATGGTACCTAGACCCAATGTTCCTTTAGTGTAGGCTGAACTTGTAGGGATGGTGTTAGTGCTTGTGGAATTGTAGCTATAACTGGGGCATTGAGTAGAGTTTTCTTCATGAGTGTGAAGTACACCACATTTATCAATACAAGGCAATGAAGCATTTAGGAAACTTCATTTCTTTCATCATTCTAAAGTTGTTCCATAGATTCTATCTCTATAAATATCCTTCTCTTAAATCATGCTCAATCCTTTTCTAGATATGGCCTCTCGAAGAGCATATGTGAGAAGGTATATGGGTAATGACAACATGGAGCTTGAGGTTCCTCAAGTTTCAGATGATCCTTTGGTTGAGAAAGTGACTTATGCTAATTTATAAGCTGCTCTTTAAGTGCTAGCTCAAGTCATGACATCCCAAGCCAATAGATAGGCTAGTAATCCCGTGAACCCAAATGTAGGTGTGGTGGTAACAAGGATAAGGGACTTCACTAGAATGAATCTCTCCAGATTGACTATGGTTGAGAAGGTAGATTTGGTCGGTAATCAACTTAAGGATATTGCTCAAATATGGTTTGAATAATTATAAAGTGAGAGGGTGGTTGATGCGGGTCCTCTTGATCGGGTGAAATTTAAGAAATCTTTTATTGATCATTTCTTTCCTTTTTAAATGAGAGAATTGAAAGTGCTTGAGTTCATTAACATCTTTCAAGGAAATATTAGTGTGAAGGAGTATGCAATGAATTTCACTCAATTGGTTAAGTATACTTCAACTATGGTTGTCGACTCTAGGGCATTGATGAGTAAGTGTGTGTCAGGTGTGCATGACTTGGTTGTCAAAATGTGTCGTACTGCCATGTTGATCAAGGAAGTAGATATTTCTTATTTCATGATACATGCTTAATGAATAGAGGAGGAAAAACTTAAGGAGAGGGGAAAAAAGTCTATGATGGCAAGGACGAGCGAATGTGACTTCTCATACCCTAGGTCTGGTGGACATGGGCGTCCTCAGTTTCGGAAAAGTTTTTTGGGTCAAGGTTCTTCGAATGCTCTAGCTCCTCAGTTCAAAAAAGATATAGTGTATAACCCTAAATCTCATGGAGGTGGTGGTAATAGGTCTTCTATCTCTAATTGAACTAGGTGTGTAAGAAATATGATGGGAAGTGCTTAGCCAGTATGGGTGGTTGCTTTATTTACGGGAAGAGTGGTCAAAAGGTGAAGGATCGTCTATTGCAAGCTAGTAAGAGTAAGGATCATAGACAAGCTAAGCCTAGTGGTTCTTGTTTGGGTGCTCTGACGTATAATCGATTCTATGCTCTTCAAACTCGATAGGATCGTGAGGGTTCCCTAGATGCATTAAATTTATTCGGGTGCTACCTTATATTTTGTTACTCTTTTTGTGGCCATGAGATTTGATGTGAGTCTCGAAATCCTTTCTAATCCCTTTCATATCTCTACTTTCGTGGGTGATACTATTGGGGCTAAGAAATTTATAGAAATTGTCCTATTTTCATTTCTCATAGAGTTACTCATGTTGATATTGTAGAACTTGATATGTTAGATTTTGATATTTTTCTTGGGATGGATTGGAGTCAGGCATGTTATGCTTCTATAGATTGTAGGACCCGATCGGTCACATTCAAGGTTTCGAACCAACCTATCATTACATGGGAAGGGGAAAAGTTTGTTATTAAAGGTCAATTTAAATCTTCCCTAAAAGCTAGGAAAATGATTTCTGAGGGTTATATTTGTCATTCGGGTAAGGGATAAGTCACGACCCATGCGTATACCCTAGGTGTAACATGGTGTACTTGACCCCGAAGGGGTCTAATACAAGCCCTTAACATATCATAACATAAGATAATAGAAAAGTACAGAAATTTTAAAAACTTAATCCATACAATAGAAAACATTTTTCATAAAGCAAGCGGAAGTCTTTACTACACTTTTGTCTTAAACCATCAATTAAAACTCTTGGGACGCAACCCATATACAAGTCTAAACATAAAGAAATGACATAAGGAAATAATTGGTTTGTCCTCAAAGCTATGAGGACTCACCAAATCTTCAACTCTTCTTTATCCTTAGAAACCTAACCTCTAAAGAAACTCAATCTCCAAAACCCTACATTTGATTAAAATGTAGGCAAAGTATGCGTTAGTACAAAATGTACCAAGTATGATAGCTAGCACAACATCATAAGAGCATCTTAGAATGGTTAGTCAACAGTAGACATAAGCATAAGAGATAATAACATAATCATAGCATAATCTAAAACATAACCATCATATAAGCATAAGTCAACATAAGACATAATAAATGAGCATAGGATACATCATGTTCATGGCATAGTCTTCGCTTAGACTTTCATATTTACATACTTCAACCTTTAGTATTTCATATTACAAGAGAACTACTTCAATAGCCACCTCAAAGCATACTTGTGCAAGGCAGGGATAAGATCCCATAATACCATCCAAGCTAAGTACCCCTTTTTGGTAAATCTTGGGCATAGTCCACATTCATAGTCAAGACCTAGGTTTTCATGTCATAAGAGTACTATACTCCTAAGTAACCTCAAGGCACACTTGTGCAATGCATGGTTGGAATCCCATACTACCACAAACAGTAAGCATATCTTGAAGTCACCCTATTCATTCTTACTACTCATAGGTGTCATTCTTGACCTACTTCATAAAGACAAGGAATTATCAACTTAAGTCAATCATATCATGGAGCGCAACTATATCAACAATACAAGCTAGGCATACTTCACATAAGGGAACACTTCATAAGTAACTTCAAGTCATACTTGTGCCATGTATGAATGACATCCCATACTACCACTCACACTAATTACTTCTTTAGGCTATTTTACTCAATGCTTACTATTTATCATTCTAGACTATCAAAGAATAGCATCCTACTAGGCTAGACCAAATTACCATGGAAAACACACTATCATGAAAAACCAAGCTACACAAAGAAGAGTACTTCCAACCTAGCTACCATGCAGACAATTAATACAATACATGCTACCCTTAGGGGAGTACGAATTGTCAACCCTAAGATACCCTTAGGAGAGTAAAAGTCCTCAATCCTAAGCTATCCTTAGGAGAGTATAAGTCCTCTATCCCAAACTACCATGAATTGTGCTTGGCCTAACCAAGTCATGCTACCTTGAAAATTGTTTAACAATGCTAGTTCAAGCTACCCTTAGGAGAGTATAGATCCTCAATCCAAGGCTACCATGCCTATTCTAATTCGAGCTACCATGAAAAGTATCCTACAAATGCTAATTCAATATAACCTTAGGAGAGTATGAATCCACCATCCCAAGCTACCATGAGAACTCCTAACTCATGCTACCTAAGTCAAATTATACATGAAGGCATCATAAGTCACAACTTCAAGCTATTCTCTTCTAACATGATTTGATTCATTTTAGGTGATTAACCTTTCAATCTTGATTCATTCTATGTTAGAAGACCTTTCACATTCTATATACAAACATTCATGTAGTACTAGGTTGGTGATGAGGATGACAGCCTTTCACAATAACACTATCCATTAGTGTACCAATTATATGCAAGCTTTCTATTCATATTAGACTTACTCTAGAACACTAGTGATCATAATCTTTGAATTCAAGCCCTAACCTCAAGCTTTACCCTACCATCATCTAATTAGGCTAGATCACAAGACATATTCATCACAAGCCTTAGTCATAGGCCATTCTAAGCATAACTCATCATAAGGTCCCAAATTCCATCACTAATAGTCATGATCTATCATACATTCATCAATATAGTCAAATTCATGATTGCATATTACCTATTCTTGGACAAGTTCTATACATGATAACAATTATAGAAGATTTATCAAGAATCATCAATTTCTCTTCACCAGGTAAAAACCCACATTCTTTGATTTCTAGGGTTAACCATGGAATTAACATAAGTTCATCATAATATCATGAATCAACACTAAATTAACCATAAATAATTATTATCCAACCAATTGGAATCATACCCAACTATACCCACACATTTGGAGAAACCTTAGCTTAGATTTGGGGTTCTTCTTCACAAATTAGGGAAGAAATAGGGGACTCTATGGGTGGAAGAACCCATAGATGAATAAGCTAAAAATAACTTAATCAAACCCCTAGCACAAGCTCTCAACCATGGTGGTTGTTTTTGACCCAAGCTTCAAGCTCTATCTTCTTCTTCAAGTGTTGGTTTTCTAGTGAGAGAAATATTTGAGAGGAGTGTGATTTGGGGTTTTGATTATAAATGACTTAGTTGGGGTGGTTAATGACTTAAAATAGTCTATATAGGTGAATAATGTCCATATAAAATGACTTCTACTTAAAAGTAATTAAAAGGTAATTTATTAAAAATATCCTCGTTTGGCAGCCATACCAAGCACCACGACAGGGCTCATGAGCTGTGGTGATGATCACGAGCTGTGGTCCCTTGGGTAGTGGCTTGGCCAATGGGTCTTGGCCTCCCAAAACAAAGGCAGACCGCGAGACCTCCTGCGATCCGTGGTCAAGACAACGGGTCATGGTGATGGTCGTAGTCTTGGGGCACTCCTAGATGCCTAAGGGGTCTTCACAAGCCCCTTCATGTACTGTGGTCAAGACCACTGGTCGTGAATGTGTTCGTGGACCTTGGGCAATGCTTGGCCAAGGTTGGGGCAGCTTCTCCTTTGGCTTAGGCTTTACCCCTTTGCCTTGGCACTTACCCTTGAAACGCTCATTCAAACCCTAGGTGGTTTTTTATACTACGGGATCTGATACGTACCTTTACGTTTAACCACTAAACCCCCTCATTCTAAGCATGGGAAGTCTCCTCTACGACTCTAACCCTCAACATAAAACTTTAGAACCCTAGCTTGAGGCTCTAGTTTAGTCTACTAGTTTTTGGGGCATTACAATATCTTCCCCTTGGGAACATTCATCCTCGAATAACGATTCTAAACACTTCTTAAATGAAACGACTCTAGACTAGCAGCCCATCATGCATGCATTACATCTAAATGCACACATCCAAGGTGGAAAAGTCCAACTCCAAGTTAAACATACTCAATGCAACATAAGGGAGTAGGAACTACATCTAACAACCCAAAATGCATGAAATTCTATATCTATTCATTTTCAAGGAGGAACTAACATCTCTTAGCTAAAACATGCTCAACATACACTCATGGAGCCTAAATATAAATTGACTTAAATGTACTGCAACATGAATCAAAACATTTCATATAAGTCATTTCTAACAAGACCTAAGCATTATCATGAATGTGCATATAAGGAAATCGTGGCAACACCTAACCACACAATAACTTTACTAGATAGGCACACTATCTCCCCCCTTGGGATTAAGCTTACACTAGCTCTTCTAAACATCATTCATACCAAAGACAACTTCAAAATCCAACATAACAAGTCATAAAAGACAACAAATCCAAAAATTTACTAAAGCATAAAACATAACCAAAAAGGATACTAGGAGATCACTCTTGATCTTCTCTAGACTGGAGAGCATAAACCTATTCTTCTTTTGAGGCTCCACCTCCCCACTTCTAGAGGCAACTTGCCTACCCTCTCCTCTTATAACCTTTGCCTTTGGACAATTTTTCATCATTTGGCCATTCTCACCACAACTAAATCAACCTTCTTTACCGGCCAAACACCTACCCTCATGCTTCTTATGACACCTAGCACAAAAGAGCCATATGGACTCATTACTTATCCCTTGTGTCCTAGCGGCAGACACCCTCTCATCCTTATGCTTAGGAGCACTAGAAGAGCCATGTGCGGAAAACTTTTGTCGATTTTTAGAACGACCATGTCTATCGAACCCATCATGAAAGGACTTATCACCATCTATCCTAGACCTCTTTTTATCCCTAGCTTTCTCCTTCTTGATTTTGACTCTACCATTTGTAGGGTAAATACTATGAGACATGAGATGTTCATATCATTGTGGAGCATTGCCGCAAGACATTCTTCTTCTACTATGTCGGACACCCCGTCATAAAACTATTCATCAAGTCCCTTAGATTTGCTACCAAATATGGAGCATACTTAGACAAAAGGGTAAATTTCAAGGCATACTCCTTAACACTCATGTTACCTTGCTTAAGATTGATGAACTCTTCCATCTTAGCCTCCCTCAACTCCTAAGAAAATAACCTATGAAGAAAAGCCGACTTAAATGTTTCCCATTCTATAGGACCCGCTTATACTGGCCTAGCATATTTCCATTGCTCATACCATATTTAGGCTACATTTTTTAATTGATAAGCGGCTAGCTTCGCTTTCTTTGTCGAAGTCACCTCCATGATAGCTAACACCTTATAAACCTCCTCTATGAACCCATTCAGATCGTCTTCCACTTTGGAGCCACTAAACTCCGAAGGGTTTATCCTCAAGAACTCTCTCACTTTAGAAGCAGCCATCCCCTTTATTGGGTTTGTCGGAGCCACAATATCTCTATTGGCTTGCACCATCAAGGCTTGAGCCAACAATTGCATAGAAGCCCTAAACTCCGCAGGAGTGACATTTTCCATTGGAGGGTCATTTGGAGCTTGAGGAGGAGCGTGGTGTGGAACTTGGAGAGGAACCTCTTGCTCTACATTTTCTTCCTCATCTCTCCTAGCATTAGCCCTTGTATTAGCCATACCTTGAGAAGTCATATGGCACATATTAGAAGAAGGATCTACTAGAGCCAAAACTTTATAGCACGACTTAGAGAATGAAGAAGTGAGATTTCCTAAACATCCAATAGCTTCCTATTCATAAATGTGGCACGCTTCACACTTACGAACAAGACTATACTAGACGTTGTTTGAGACAATCCTAGAACCATTCTGAACCTTGTGCTCTGATTACTAAGTTTGTCATGACCCAAGGGTATAGCCTAGGTGTAACATGGCGAACTTTACCCCGAAGGGGTCTAATACAATCTCTTAGCATATCATAACATAAGATAAATGAAAAGTACAAAAAAATTTAAAACTTAATCCAAACAATCAAAAATATTTTTCAAAAATCAAGAAGAAGTCTTTACTACACTTTTGTCTCAAACGATCTGTTAAAACTCTTGAATAAAACTGTTGGGACGCAGCCCATATACAAATCTAAATATAAAGAAATGACATAAGGAAAAAATGGGTTTGCCCTTGAATCTATGAGGACACACTAAATCTTCAACTCTTCTTGCACCATAGAAACCCTACATTTTATTAGAATGTAGGCAAAGTATACGTTAGTACAAAATTTACCAAGTGTGATAGCTACCACAACATCATAAGAGCATCTCAAAATGGTCATTCAACATGAGACATAAGCATAAAAGATAATAACATATTCATAGCATAATCTCCAACATGCACCTCATATAATATATGACATGAGACAGAATAAATGAGCATAGGAGATACATCATGTTCATGGCATAGTCTTCACTTAGACTTTCATATTTCCATACTTCAACCTCTAGTCTTTCATATTACAAAAGAACTACTTAACAGGCCACCCCAAAGCATACTTGTGCAAGGTAAGGATAGCATCCCATAATACAATCCAAGCTAAGTACCCCTTGTGGGTCATTCTTGGGCATAGTCCACATTCAAAGTCAAGACCTAGGTTTTCATGTTAAAAGAGCACTATACTCCTAAGTAAACTCAAGGAAAACTTGTGCAATGCATGGGTGGCATCCCATACTACCACACACACTAAGAATATCTTGATGTCACCCTATTCATGCTTACTACTCATAGGTGTCATTCTTGACCTACTTCAAAAGACAAGGAACTATCAACTTAAGTCAATCATATCATGGAGGGAAACTATAGCAACAATCCAAGCTAGGCATACTTCACATAAGAGAACACTTCATAAGTAACTTTAAGTCATACTTGTGCCATGTATGAATGGCATCCCATACTACCACTCCCACTATGTACTTCTTTAGTCTATCTTACTCTATGCTTACTATTTATCATTCTAGACTATCAAAGAATAACATCCTACTAGGCTAGACCTAACTACCATGGAAAACACACTATCATGCAAAACCAAGCTTCACAAGGAAGAGTACAAGTTTTCCATCCTAGCTACCATGCAAACATTTAATACATTACATGCTACCCTAAGGGGAGTATGAATCCTTAACCCTAAGCTACCCTTAGGAGAGTATAAGTCCTCAATCCTAAGCTATCCTTATGTGAGCATTAATCCCTATGCCAAGCTACCATTAAGTGGTCTTGGCCTAACCAAGTCATGCTACCATGAAGACATTATAGCAATGCTAGTTCAAGCTATCCTTAGAAGAGTATAGATCCTCAATCTTAGGCTACCATGCCTATACTAATTCAAGCTACTTTGAAAAGCATCCTATAAATCATAATTCAAGCTACCCTTAGGAGAGTATGAATTCTCCATCCCAAGCTACCATGAGAACTCCTAACTCATGCTACCTAAATTAAACTATACATGAAGGGATCATAAGTCACAACTTCAAGCTATTCTCTTCTAACATGTTTTGATTCATTTTAGGTGATTAACCTTTTAATATAGATTCATTCTATGTGAGAAGACTTTCACATTCTATATACAAGCATTCATGTAGTACTAGGTAGGTGATGAGGATGAAAGCCTTTCACAACAACCCTATCTGTTAATGTATCAATTATATGCAAGCTTTCTAGTCATATTAGACTTACTCTAGAAGCCCTAGTGATCATCATCTTTGAATTCAAGTCCTAATCTCAAGTTTTACCCTACCATCATCTAATTAGGCTATATCTCAAGATATATTAGTCACAAGCCTTAGTTATAGTCTATTCTAAGCATAATTCATCATAAAGTACCAAAGTTTATCACTACTAGTCTTGATCTATCATACATTCATCAATCTAGTCAAATTCATGATTTCACATTCCTATTCTTGAACATGTTCTATACATGATAACAATTATAGAAGATCTATCAAGAATCATTAATTTCTCTTAACCAGGCATAAACCCACATACTTTGATTTCTAGGGTTAAACATGGAATTCACATAAATTACTCATAATATCATGAATAAACACTAAAATTAACCATAAATATGTATTATCCAACCAATTGGAATCATAACCAACTATACCCACACATTGGAAGAAACCCTAGCTTTGATTTGGGATTCTTCTTCACAAAGTGGGGAAGAACTAGGGGACTCTATAGGTGGAAGAACCCATAGATGAATAAACTAAAAATACCTTAATCAAAGTCCTAGCACAACCTCTCAACAATAGTGGTTGTTCTTGACCCAAGCTTCTAGCTCTATCTTCTTCTTCAAGTATTGGGTTTTCTAGTGAGAGAAATATTTGAGAGGAGATTGATTTAGGGTTTTGTTTCTAAATGATTTAGTTGGGGTGGTTATTGAATTAAAATAGTCGATATAGGCGAATAAAGTTCATATAAAACGAACCCCACTTAAAACTAATTAAAAGTGAATTTACTAAAAGACCCCTCGTTTCCCAACCATTATGCCATGCACCACAACAGGGCTCATGAATTGTGGTGATGATCACAAGCCGTGGTCCTCACCATGGTCCCTTGGGCAATTGCTTGGTCAATTGGTCTTGGCCTCCAAGAACTATGGAAAGACCATGAGACCTCCTATGATCTATGGTCAAGAAAACGGATCGTGGTGATGGTTGTGATCTTGGGGAAATACCCAGGTCTCAAGGCCTTGTCTCCCACATGCCTAAGGGATTTTCACGAGCCCCTTCACAGACCGTGGTCAAGACCACTGGTCGTGAAGGTGGTCGTGGACCTTGGGCAGTGCTTGGCTGAGGTTAGGGCAATCTTGGCCTTTGGCTTAGGCTTAGGCCTTGGCACTTGCCCTTGCAACCCTCATTCAAATCCTAGGTGGTATTATATACTATGGGGTCTAATACGTATCTTGATGTTTAACCACTAAACGCCATTATTCTAAGCATGAAAAGTCTCCTCTACGACTCTAACTCTTAACATAAAACTTTAGAACCCTAGCTTGAGGCTCTAGTTTAGTCTACTAGTTTTCGAGGCATTACATGATATAGATTTTGAAACCCCTACTTTTGAGTCAGTTCCGATTATAAATGTGTTTCTAGATGTGTTTCTTGATGATCTTCCCATGATTTTTCATGAAAGGAAAGTAGATTTCGGCTTTGACCTTTTGCCAGATTTGCAGCCTATCTCTATTTATCCTTATCATATGGCCCTGATATAACTTAAGGACTTAAAAGACTAATTGAAATATTTGTTGGATAAGGGTTTTATTAGACCGAGTAAATCACCATGCGGTGTTTTAGTGTTGTTTGTTTGAAAGAAGGATGGTTCTATCATAATGTGCATTGACTATTTCCAATCGAACATGTTAACATCAAGAATAAGTATCCTCTTTAAAGAATTGATGATTTTTTTGATCAACTCCAAGGGGTGAGTTATATCTCTAAGATTGACTTCTGGCAAGGTTATTACCAATTGATGGTGAAAGAAAGTGACATTCCAAAGATGGGTTTTCAGACTTTGTATTGTCACTATGAGTTTTTGGTGATGTTGTTAGGTTTGATTAATGCCCCGATCTATTTATAGATTTGATGAATAGGGTCTTTAATCAATATCTTGATATGTTTGTGGTCATGTTTATTGATAATATTTTGATTAACTCACGGAGTATGGATGAACATGTCGAGCATTTGAGGATTGTGTTGCAAATTCTCAAGGATCTTGAGTTATTTGCTAATTTTAATAAATGTAAGCTTTGGTTGAGGTACGTTGCTTTTTTTAGGAATATTGTATCCAGTGAAGGTACTCATGTTGATCCTAAAAAATCCAAAATAGTTAAAAAAATTATCCTAGACCTCTGTCCACTTCAAATAATTGAGTTTCATAGGTTTGGCCGATTATTATAGAAAATGTGTGTTAGGATATTCCTCTATTGCTTTGCCTTTGACGATGTTGACCCAAAAGGAACTGAATATTCCATGGTCGAAAGCTTATGAGAAGAGTTTCCAAGAGTTGAACAATTGACTCATTTCAACTCGTATTTTTATTTTACAGGAAGGATTATTTGGTTTTGTGGTTTATTGTGATGCTTCATGAATCGGTCTTGGTTTTATTTTGATGTAAAATGGAAAATTCACTGCCTATGCTTCAAGTCAATTAAAAGCGCATGAAAAGAATTATTTGATTCCTGATTTGGAGTTAGCATTGGTGGTGTTTGCTCTAAGGATATTGAGACATTACTTGTATGGCTTTTATGTAGATGTGTTTACTGACCACAAGAGTTTGAAGTATGTGTTCACTCAAAAAAATTTGAATCTTCTCTAAAAGTGGTGTCTCGAGCTGTTAAAGGATTATGACATGAGTGTACTATATCATCTCAGAAAGGTTAATATGGTGGTAAATTCTTTTAGTCAGTTATAGATGGGCATTGTTGCTTAGGTTGAAGATGATAAGGAGTTAGTTTGCAATTTTCATAGATTGGCACATTTGGGTGTTCAGGTGGTTGATTCCAGTGAGCGTATTGTTGTTGTTGTTCAAAATGTTATGGAATCGTCTTTTGTATTGGATGTGAAGGCTATGAAATATCTTGAGATAAAATTATTTGACTTAAAAAAGTCAGTTTCCAAAAAAGAAATTATGGCTTCCTACCAAGGGGGAGATGTCGTCTTTTGATATCAAGGTCGCTTATGCATTCCAAATGTTGATGAGTTGAAAAATTAGATTGTGACAAAAGTTCATAGTTTTCCATATTCTATTCACTGGGGAGCTACTGATGTATCACTATTTGTCACAAGTCTGTTGGTGGAATGGAATAAAAAAGGATATTGCGGAAATTGTGGCAAAATGTCCGAATTGTAAACAAGTGAAAGTTCAGCATCGAAAATCGGGGGATTTGGCTCAAAACATTAGTATTGTTATGTGGAAATGAGAAGATTTGATTATTGACTTCATTATGGTTTTACCCCACACTCGTCGACAGTTTCATTCGATTTGGGTCATTGTGGACTGAATAGCGAAATGAGCTCACTTTCTTCCCGTTAATACTTCATTCTCATCGGATGATTAGGCCAAACTTTACAATAGGAAAGTGGTAAGGTTGCATGAAGTGCCTCAGTCCATTATCTTCGATCGAGGTACGTAGTTTAGATCTCAATTTTGGAAGTCAATTTTAAAAGGTCTTGGTACTCAAATGAAACTTAGTACGAATTTTCATCCTCAGGTCGATAGACAAAGCAAGCACACCAGTCAGACTTTGGAGGATATGCTAAAAGCTTGTGTGGTTGATTTCAAGGGTAGTTGGGGTGATCATTTGCCTTTGATTAAGTTTTCTTATAATAGTAACTGTCAGTCTAGCATTGGGATGTCACCATCTAAGGCTTTTTATGGTAGGAGGTGTAGTGTCTTCTATCGGTTGATTTGAATTTGGTGAGTTTCTTTGATAGGGACCGAGTTGGTGCATGAGGATTTGGAATTTTTTTTAATTTATTCATCAGATCTTGAAAATGACTTAAAGTCAACAAAAGCCTTATTTCGATGTTAGAAGAAGAGAACTAGAATTTGATGTTGATGATAGGGGTCTACATGAATGTTTTACCCATGAAGGGAGTTATAGGTTAGGAAAGAAAGGGAAGCTTAGTCGTCGGTATGTGAGCCCATATAAGATCTTAAGGCGCATTTGCAAGGATGATTATGAACTTTAGTTGCCTAATGACTTAACATCGATACATCCAGTATTCCGTGTCTATTCATTGAAGAGGTTTATTGGAGATCTGACGTATATTGTTCTTTTGGAAGGTTTGGCAATTAAAGATAATCTTTCTTATGAAGAGGTTCCAGTTGAGATTTTAGACTGACAAGTCCAAAAGTTGAGAAATAAAGAAGTTGCTTCTTTAAAGGTTCATTGGATGAATAAATTAGTTGAGGGTGCTACTTGGGAGACCGAAGCCGACATGATGTAATGGTATCCTCATATCTTTCCCTCTACTCCTACTGTAGCTTGAGATATCAACTCCTCATACTTCATTTTTTGGATTCATATGCTTTTATCATTTTCATTTTTCCATATGCATGCATGTTCATTGATGAGTTGTAGATTTACACTAATTTGAGAGTTATTTAGCTCAACAATTAGTGTCCTCAATGCCTAATTATGTCCTATTCTAATGATATTTTGATTATTTGCAGCTATAAAGGCAAAATGAAAAGGCAAGGATGAAATGTTTGAAAGAATGGCCAAAAATATGAAGAGAAGTATAAACTCCACATTGTTAATCGCCTAGCAAGAAGAGAGGATCGCCCCATAAGTATGACCTCTACCGAATTAAAAGAGCACAACACTTGAATTAATCAAGGCACGTCGATGAACTCCAAACGAAAAGGTGACTCACCAAATGAGAAAGACGAACATGCTAACCATCATCGAAAGAGATAGAAAAAGGAGAAAAAAATTGATGGCTTAAAAGGTGAACAAGGGTGGAACTCGAAAATACACTGAAATGGAATGGCAGACTTGAACAAGCTTGCCTACTGAGTTTCAAATAGCTAAAGCCTAGAGTAAGAGAAAGGTGAGCTAAAAAGTACTTGGAGATCTGCACTCTAATAGGCTAGCTCGACTAACGTCACCCAATAAGTCATGTATTGAGTTTCGGGCCAAAGTTTGGGGAAATTATAAATAGCATAAAGAGAGAGAAAGTAGAGAGTTCAAAAATTCTAAGTCCTGAACAATAGTTAGAAAATTCTAAATCTCTTCTTAGAGAGAGAAATAATTTACCTTGTGGAGAACACTTCTAGTGTTTAGGGTTTTTCAACTTATTCTTAAAAATTGATTGATAGAAGTTTAACTTTAAGTTGATTTTCTTGTAATTTCTTAAATTGATGTTACCCGTGGTTGCTTTTATGAAAGGTATAATTTATTTACTCATTGTGATGGGTGGGTAAAACCCCAAGTGCAATTATGGGGTTGGGTGCTGATTTAATGTAGTGAGTATTGTGTTACACTCTATTTGGTTGCCGTTCATACATGGACTTGAGCTTCTTAGTGTAATTGAAGATGACCTAGCCTATCCATAAATGTTCATCACTTTAGAGAAATACAATCACCAATATGTAGAATATATTTCCAATCCCCGTACCCCTAGATTACTTGCTACTTATTTGAATTTATGATGTCTTTGTTGAATTGCGACTTTTGATAACCAAATATTTTTATTTAATTTTGGTGGAATCATCGAGATACTTGTTTTATTGCTACCAATGAATGAATTTACATTCAATATTTCTTGATAGAATTCCTTACCTTGTATCATTCTTTGGGGTTTCGACCCCGACTCTTAGTTGGGTATTTTTATTGATGATGATCGCTTACTCTTTCAATTGGTTTTGAAGAGTGGTTTGAGCGTTATCAAACTTTATTTTTTATGTTATGACTTATCTTGGAATGATTCTCCATGAAATACGTGCATTTTGATGAAATTTGCATTTATATAGGATTGTTAGTTTCTGTCCTACTCTATTCATGCTAACTTGTATCCCATTCGAGGATGAATGTTTCTAAGAGGGAGATGTTTTAACACCCCGAAAGTTGAAAAGTAAAGAAAGAAATGCAGAAAAATTTACGGATGTAGGTTCTATGAGTCCAACCTATGGACCGTAAGAAGTGATATAGGCCCTAAGAAGGAAGTCGTAAATTCAAACTTGAGATTTAGAAAATTTTGTTTCTAAAGAATGGACCTAGGAATTGACAGGATGAACCATAGAATATTTGACGGCTCATAGGACTAACTCATAGGATTTACTCAGAGACCTGAGTTAGGACCTCAGATCTACGGATGGTTTTGACAAGGCTTAGTTGGTTATACTGACCATAGGAAAGTCTCATAGAAAGGTTCCAAACTTGGTGAAATTTTGGAGTGAAATTTTGATTTTACGGATAAGGTCTACGGTCTGTAGAAATTTTGAAGGATTGTAGAAAGGTCTTCTGGGATGAAAGGTGAAAATTGGGCTTCTGAAGTTGGTTCTACGTCCGTCCAGGACGATCCGTATAAATTGTTAGGGACCGTAGGTCACAACCTTAAGGTTGTCTACAGTTACTTGAAAAGGGTATTTGGATCTTTTCCTATGTATCTAATTCCTATAATACATCGTTTTGATCCTAATTTTATGACCTATAACTACCCTTCACCCGTAGAAATTTCCTCAACTCTTTCATTCCCTCAAATTCCCAAAACCCTCTCCAAAGTTTTCTCCCAAAATACTTTATCTAGATCAAGGAAGAAGAAGCTAGGGTACTTCAAGATCAAGTCTCCTTTCTTTATCATTGCTCAGGGCTTCAGTCAATATATGTAAGGAGTTTATCAATGGTTTCCATTCACCCATTAAGTCCCAAAAGATTCTTCAATTCTCCAATTCAATTTCAATCAAATTGTTTAACTTTTCATTGAATTCTCATGTGTTCTATTTATGTTGATTCAAATACTTGAATTTGATATTGTTATGATAGTTTTGATTTAATTACATATTTTCCAATCGAAATCAAATGAACCCATGCATGATCTATGATTTTGACTACGAACCCTAATTTGCATGAATTTAAAGAAAATCTATGAATCTATAAGTGATGTTTTCATGAACTTATGCATGATTAATGAAAAGAACGGTCTTACTATCTAGGTTGCTATAGGATTGGAATCAATGAAATTGTGAAAGGTTTTTTCACATTAATAATCATCGTTTCACGAAATGTTTTCTCATATATTCTTGATTTAAGATTTAATGAGCTACTCTATCATGTTTATACTTTGATTAGTAACTTAATTGTACTTCTCCATGGATGAAGATATAAATATGTTTATGAATATTCGGTTGGGATACATCTTAGCACCGAGAGAACTTTGAGGTGGAGGATCAAATATGATAGTCTCGAGTAACAACTAGGTAGATCCCTCACCCTAACAAGATGGTAAATGCAAACCTTGGAGATCATCTTTCTAGCCGTCAAACATGAGACAAATTGGCCCTTAGGTAAAGAATTTCCCCACTTCAACTCAAGGACAGGCTCATTCCGAAATTTAAACTTGACTACCTGAGTTCTACAATAAATTGACTCATAATAAGAGTGCAGCCAATCTATACCAAGTATCACATCGAAATCTAACATTTCAAGTTCTACCAAATCAACAAGAGTAACTCTATGGGATAGAGAAATGGGATATCTTCTATAAACCCTCTTAGCCACCACAGAATCACCAACAGGAGTAGAGACAAAAAAAAGTTCTAATAGCACTTTCGGAGGAACATCAAACGTCATTGCCACAAAAGGCGTCACAAAAAATAAAGTAGCACCAGGATCCAACAAGGCATACACATCAATAAGAAAAACTTTTAACATACCGGTTACTAAATCTGGGGAGCTCTCTTGGTCACCTTGGGTTTGGAGAGCATACCACTAGGAGGAGCTTGCTTGCTCTCTCTTCCCTTAGCCGTAGGTGTTGGGCAATTCCTTAATTAATGACCACTCTTACCACAACCAAAAAACACATCCGTGCCAGTTACGTACTTATCATTATATTTCTTATCACATTTAGCACAAGTAGGCCTAGCCATAGAAGATCCATTACCATTGCCTCCTTGAGGTTTAGGGTTAGACACCTTATTCTTGTTGACCCTTGGAGGAGCACTACAGGAACTTTGGTTGGAGAACCTTTGTCTAAACCTTGGTCGACCTTGTCCACCAGACCTAGAATTGAAGAAGTTCCCATCACTGGTTCTCTCTCTTTTCACCTCCTTATTCTTGTACTTAAGCTTTGACTCCTTAATCTGTTGGGCATGCACAATAAGTCGTGAGATATTCATATCACCAATGAGCATTTCCATACGACATTCTTTTTATACCAAGTCAGACACTCCCATCACAAACTTATTCATCTTAGCCCTCAAATCCACCACTATGGTTGTAGCATACTTGGATAGTTGAGTAAAATTTAGAGCATATTCCTTCAAACACATAATTCCTTGATGAAGGTTAGTGAACTCTTGCATATTAGCCTCACTTAACTCTAGGGGAAAGAACCTATCAAGAAATGCCGCTTTAAACACTTCCCACTCTACGGCACCCGCTCCTACCGGCCTCTAATCCTTCCATTGTTCATACCACGGTTGAGAAACATCTTTCGATTGGTAAGCGGCTAACTCCGCCTTCTTTATTGAAGTCACTTCATGATAGCCAGTACCTTATAGTCCTCATTAATAAATCCCTTGAGATCTTCCTCCACTTTGGATCCATAAAACTCCGGAGGGTTCATCCTTTCAAAATCCCTCACTCTTGAAGCCGCAGAATTCATATTAGGGTTCATGGGAGCAATTACCTCTCTATTGGCTTGAGCCAACATTTGAAAAGCTAACCTAACCTCCACATTTGACACAGCCGAAGGATCAATTGGAGCTTGAGGATCTTGAAGAGGAGCTCCTTCATTCACATTGTCTTCCTTGTTCCTTCTTATGAAAGACCTTCTAGTATTCATATCCTATCGACCATTGTGTAAAGATTAGAAGAAAGACCTTATAGAGTTAAACTCTATCGCACGACTTAAGAGTAATGAAAGAAGTGAAATTTCCTAAACATCTTATAGCTTCTTATTCATAAATGTGGCGCGCTTCACACTCATAAACAAGACTCTACTAGACGTGGCATATATGACATAATCCTAGAATCATTCTATACCTTGTGCTCTAATTACTATATTTGTGACGACCCAGGGGTACCCCTTAGATGTAACATGGCATATAGAATCCCGAAGGACTCCATACAAGCCACTTAGCATATCATAGCATAAGCAATTGAACAATGAGAGTAAAAACACATTTCAAGTCTAAAATTTTCATAAAAGCAAAAGCAGAAGTCTAGACTCTAAGTCTCAACATAGCCATCTATTACAATGTTAAAAATTAAAAGGGGCATAACCCTTACATCATTTTTCAAAAGGGAAATACAAGAAATGAAACTACATCATGAACTAACCGTCCTCAAACCATAAGGACTCACCAACAAGCTAAGAGAATAAGCAAGTCCATGCTTTAGCCACTACCGTGATCGCCTTGATAACCAGACCCTCCACTTGGGGAAAAATGTAGGAAAAGTAGGCGTTAGTACAAAAATGCACTAAGCATGTAGCAATGCATAAAAACATTAAAAATATGCTGAAAGGGACATTTTATTTGAAAGTATGCAATTACCAAGTTTAAAAATCCTGATGAAGATAGAGGAAGAACATAAGTCATAAACATAGTTGACACATAGATCATCATACATAACAGAAACACTTCATAAATAATCTCAAATCATACTTGTGCAATGCATAGATAAGAGCCCATAAATCTCACCCATGGTAAGTAAACCTACTTAGGCAATCATTCATATTCATCATCTTTAAAACATTGAAAAGTCATATAAAAGCTTCTTGACTAGCCATAACTCATAATTCATATTCTTGTTGTTGTTGTTGTTGTGGGAATAAGCCTTAACTAACATGAGACCATGTTAGCTATAACATGATCACTCGGTGTTACCCATATCGAAAAAGGTTGTCCTACTTGCCTAAGGTAGAACTATTGTTTCTTAGCCTAACTGGATCAACTATCTAAATATCCTATAGGGGCACGTAGTTTATGGGATAAGGAGATTGTTACTAGAAACCCGACCTTTCTATTGGGGGGAGCTTCCATTTCAAGAGATTGCTTCTAGAAACCCGACCTTTCTTTTGAGAGAGCTTCCATCTAATATTCAATATCAACTCGGTGCTAAGCATTAGTTCCATGAAATACTTATTAAGTCATAACTCGTTGCATGGAGGGATGTCTTTGATAATCAACCCAACTTAGTTCATTAAGATAGCTATTAGATCATGCATGAGAATAACCTTTCAGCACTTGACTTGGTTTTTCATCTTATCATCTCACCTTTAGGTCTAAAGCTGATACTTGAAGCTATGGATCTATTTTATCATCTCTAAATAAGTCTACATTTGATTTACTTACTCGAAACATACTAATCTTATGGCTACTTAACTCTCCATGCGCATGTACTAATATTCCTTCTAAGTCTTCTTTCTTAGATGCTTCTCCTAACTTCTTTCTACTTCTATAAAAGACTTTCTATAATTGTTACCGCCATTGACTTATAAATTCTCTTAATATAAATGTCTGACTTCTCCTACTTAGCCCACTAATACCTTCCTTCGAAGTTCATATCTACCTAATTAAAGGAATCTTGAACTATATTTAAGAGGCTCATAATTGACAATATACGATCTCTCCGACAAAAATCATAAGGGAAATTAATAATGCTTGCATCAGCCAACACAACATTAATAACTCAAATATACTATCTAGGCACACATAGAAAATCATAAATTTAATTGACACCTCATCTGAATACATATAATCTTGGGTACCCCTCTTTATGCTCTTTATAATATAATGACTTAGCCACACTTTATTTCTCTCATCTAGGTCATAATACCACACTAGTATCACATATTTATCAAAATGTAGCACCTTGATTCCTCACCTAGTACATGTCGAACCTACTAGATAAAATCTCAAAACTAACATCATCACCCTCATATTTCTAACCTTTTTATCACGACAATCATCTCAAATTCAAGCTTGGTGTCTAGTATTGAACACAAATATCAATATAATTGCTTGCATACTATACTAACTTATAACTACTAGATAAAATTAAAAAACACTCACCTACTAAGACCTCATGACAAGAAGTCAATCTTTATTTTCAGTTTACCAATTTAAAAATTACCATCACATTCCCTTTTAAAACTTACATATTATTTACCCTTTCACTATAAATTATTGCGAAATTAGCTCTATAACCCTTTGAATAACATGAGGCTCTCCCTTCAAAATGATATGCCTATCGTAGATCTCTCACCTCATGAATACTCCTACTTTTCTATTCAACACCTATACTTGGTTGTTACTAACATATTATTACATTGACATAAACTTCTTTCTTGTTAAAGTATACTCGAATTCATCAATACTAGTAGCTCTTACTCTAGCTTCTATCATGAAATCTACACAAACTCTTCACTTCATAGTCTATCCATAAGGAAAAAAACTTATCATTAGTGACTTACTAGGTCCAATGAAACAACTTTCATTCTCTACTCAATAGCTATCTCCATTTCTAAGATTACCACACTCCTAAATGCATACTTCTAAATCTAGTCACTTCTACTACCATTGACTCATATTATTGTAACTCACACTATCTTTTGGCTGAAAAAAACTATCCAAGCATTCTAAAACATAATCTGCTCTTAAAGGTATCACCTAAAACAAGCTTTAAGATAAGAGATTCTAGGAGAACATCTCACTTTTAGCTTGAAGGCAAGAATAATATTAATAAGAGTGCATTCTTTCGAATCTAAACACTTAAGGCCACTTACAGGCTTCTCTGAAGCCCCTCTATAGTCTCATTAATTTCTAAAGATATTTACTGAGAGTAACTCAGGGAAAAGGATTTGGGCTTTGATATTTCAACCACCTTTAGTATGAGGGGTAGTCGAATGGATTTTGAGAAACACACGATATGTAGAAGTTCCTTAAGACATAGTTTACTGTAAGATTTCGAGTATGAAAGAACAAAAAGTTTTCATAAATGTCTGTAGTCCCTCATTTATATAAGTGGGGCCCTTACATCCATAAATAAGATTATACTGACATGGTTTCATAGACACCCTAGGAAACTTAAAGTCTCTGCTCTGATACCAAGTTTTTCATGATCCGAGCCTACATCTGATGTGGCAACCACTTAAGAACCATTTTTGGTTCCCAAATGAATCCTCATCTGGGCGACTACAAGCGGAAGACCAAATCGAGCATACATAAACATAAAACTAAAAGAAATGCTAGATCAATAGTGTATTAAATCTCAAACTCTGTGCATATACTTAGTAGTAAACATATGTTTTAAAGAAAACCTCTAAAATTGAACAGACTCTCAAAAATTGTCTGTCTATGAAACCTCTACTATACAAAGATGAGATATGGGACAAGATCCATGACTCTTCAAGAGAACTACTACAAATAACTCATAAAACTAGACTCCTCTGGAAGCCAGGAAGTCTCACTCAAAAGTTGATGAGCAGATGAAGTGATCTCAACAGACTCTTGTAGAGGATCCTAAGAACATGTATCTGCATCATTAAGAGATATAGGTTGAATGTCATTAGTACATTGAATGTACGAGTATGTATCATAGCTGAATAACAAAAAGTAAATGAAACGACTACAATAGATATTGATATATACTTAGATGATTGTAAGTAAATAAAGGAGTGAAACCATTAGGACTTTTCAAAATACTTAATCATCTCTAACCTCAACATATTAAGTTTTATAATAAAAATATACTTTTAACTCTATTTTGGGATATTTTTTAACTGACAACCATCACTATGAGCTACGTGATGATATAGTGTCTCGCCCATACTTTTAAAATTGTCCTATATCGTATTGGGATATAGGACACCTCAACTTAGTGGATCCACTGAGCAATAAGGATTCATCTAATAAATATTGTAATTTACCCATGTTGGAAAGACATGGTTTATGAGGATTTTGAATTATCTGAACTAATCCCCATGTAGTTGATCAATACTACTCCCAATAAAATATATGTTTATCTTAAAATGTATAAAGCATATTCTTTCTCTGGTTTGAGATAATTACTCAAGATATCCTCTTAAAAGAGGTAATTGATCTGAAATAACTCTGAACTCATAAACTCATTTAGAAATAAAAGTTTCTGTTTTCTCAAAATAATATTCCCTTTCTTCATGTAAAAATGAAACATTTGACAAATACTTAGTTCCTTTATACTCTTTCTCAAACTCCTCTTTACTTATTCAAAAACTCATTTTAAAACACAAATATTGGCTTGAAAAGATTTTAAAAATTTATAACTCAAAATTGGGTTCATTATGAAATATAAACATGAACAACTCAACTCAAGGATCTCAATAACAATATAGAAAAACTCAATACTCAGAACCCAACAATACTATACATCTCAAGAATACTCAATTAATAAGGTTCATGCTAAAATATAGACATGAACGAATCAACTCAAGAATATCAATTCATAGCATATTGCAACTCAACCATTAGGAATAGAACTCAAAACTCAACAACAAACTCATCTCAAGAATTCTCAAATCAAAGATAGAGCCTTAGATTTATGCTTTTACTGATTTGAAAGAATATGTAGGCCATGAGGACAAACTATTCCAACACTATGATAGTCTTAAATACTTGAACAAACAAGGTTCTTGAAGAATCTTGAAGAAGAACTTGATTAGGAGCCTTGAAACATAGCGTGAAGGAGAACAATCAATAAAACCTTTCTTGAGATTCTTGAATTAGTTTCTAGAAATCATTATAGCCAAGAATTATAATTTTCAATAGTGATTCATAATTTTTAGGGAAGGACTTCCCTAGAAGAAGAATCCTGAAAAAGATTGGATGAATGTTGAACGCAAATCCTATGCTATGATTTTTCCTTAGGGTTTTGTCTTAGGATTTAAGAGAGAAGAGAATGTTGGATTAAGAGATGAAAATTGGATTGGTTTGGGCCTTTAATTAATAAATAAATTCGTTTAGAGCTTTCTTAGAGGTAAAAGGACAAAAACGACCCTTTTTAATATTTTCCCATTGGCTAATTGTCATTGCACTATATCAAATTACTAAACTTGTCATAACTTTCTACTCAAAATTTAGATTGACGCAAAAATGATGTAGTTGGAAATATAATTAAAATATATTTAATTTAATAGGTTATGGGTTGCTTAACTCTTTATATTATAAGAGATATGATTGTTTGAAGTTGACCCAAGTAGAATCTTACATCAAAACTTAATCGGTATGAAAGTTTTCAGCTTAACTTTGTGTTAGGGGATTATAGTGACCTTAATTCATATCCAAATTCATTCACACACTAACGAATTGACCATAACACCTAAGGAAAATTAAGAATCCTTTGGTACAATCTATTCACAAATGATGAATGGTTTGAGTTTTATCTTAGAAATTTTTGGGATGTTGCATAAATGTTGATTTAATGTAATAGGTATTGTGCTATGCTATGTTCTGAAGCTTCTCATACATTAATTTGGTCTAATTAGCATGTGGTTAATTTATGGGATAAGGTGTCACACCCCGAGACTACACCCTAGGCGTGGCCGACTCTCGAGAACCATTGTTTGCCCAAAGTGAATCCTTGGCCTGGCTTAACTCTTAGCGGAAGACTTACTCATAATTAGTATGAACTCAAAAGCATAAATTTACTCAATGTCTTAAAATCAAACTCAGAATATCGAGAAATAAACATTCAAACTGGCCTCAAGGGCAACTCAAGTCTAGAACATAACAACTGAAATAAACAAGGCTCGTGAACTAACTCCTATCTATCTATGAAGTCTCTACTAACAAAGATGGATGTCATGATAAGACCTACGACATCAAACTAACAATACAAAATGAGTGAGAGTAAACAAACGATCCTCCGGAAGCAAGGAGGCTCGCCAACAACTCTGAAGCTCAAGTAGATTAACAAAGCATTGTATGCTGATCCTAGTTACCTGTATCTGCATCATAAAAGATGTAGGCCAAATGGTATCAGTACACCAAATGTACGAGCATGTGAGGGAAAACATACACATGACATAAATGGAACTATATAAACACTTACCTTGTCTCAACTCAACTTAACCTCATTTCAATATAAAGCAATAGAAATGATGCAACATAAAGAAAAGCTTATAAATAGTAGATAACTACTCAATGTATTAGATAGCACAATATAAACTCTGTTTATAAGCAAAAATAGAAAGCAAACTTTGTTTGGGAGATTCTCTAACCGATAACCATTACAATGAGCTATGTGATTATACAATGTCTAGCCCACGCTACCAGAATTGTCCTATACTTTGTTGGGGTATAAAAATCCTTAACTAAGTGGATTCATTAGTCTATGACAAGAAGAAATAAGGAATCATCTAAAAAGTATGATCCTTTTCTACCCAAGTTGGCTACATGGTTTATTAGGGTTGTGAGTTGTTAGAACTCTCCCCCATATTGTTGCTCAATACTACTCCAAAAATATAACTTAACTCATTATGTTTTAAACAAAAAAATTCCTTTTCCTCACCTTTGAGATTATTACTCGAATCATTATGTTTTAAACAAAACATTTCCTTTTCCTCACCTTCGAGATTATTTCTCAAAAGGTTTTCTCTTAAAAGAGATCGATAGTTCTGAAAACTGCTCAAGAACTCTTTGGAAATTAGTGTTTCCTCTCATCTTAAATGTAAAGACATTTTCTCTTGGGAATAATTAGTTCCATATATCATTTTGAAGAAAATGAGCTCAGCTCTACTCGTCCTCAACTCAGTGCTCATGTCATTTAAAACAAGTTTTAAAACAATTTGTAAAAAACTTCTTAAAATGACTCAAAGAACTGTCTAAACTTGACTCTTAACACTTCCCTTGAATTTAAATTATAGATTCAAGGTTTGTGATTCATGTTATGAATGATTTATAGATGTTTAGAAGTAGTTTAGAGTAGTTAGAATCGATAGGGAGCGAAGGAAACCTTTTAATGAACTTAGATAGCTTAATCAATTGAGAATGGTGGGGGAAAGTGACCCAAATGCACTGAATGGCACAGGGCGCTAGTCCTTGAACTACACAACCACTTCTACGTCACACTGCTGGCGTAGTTCTCCAGTCCCCTGCGACAAAACCCGACGAATTTTGATTAATATTTTTTGACCCTAGTTCACCTAAAATCAAATGTTTTCTTCCCAATCACTTATAATCAAATACTCAACATATTTACACGATAATCTACTTAAAACAACCGTCAAATCACTAGCTTCTAACTCAAGAACTCATCAAAGCCTCAACAATCAAGATTACGAATGAAACTTCAAGAAAACTCATCAAAAACTCAAATCCTTCAACTTCAAGAATGAAATTGTGCTAAAAATATCATGATTGGTGTGTGGGTGAATGAACCCAACACTATGAGAACTCACATATCTCTTAGGGATTAAACCCATTGGCGAAACAACTTTTGATTAGCAAGAAAACTTGATGAATGCCTTGACTTTTGTCTTTTATGCTCTTCTTGAACTCCTCTCAAAACCCTAAGCGTAAATTGATTTTGGAAAACTGAACTAAATCAGTTTAGACCCCAAATTATTTACTAATAACGCTTAAATATGAAAGGGTAAGGAAAAGGCAAAAATACCCCTCATATTTTCAGCTAACTTTATATGGATAGCCTGACTTTAGACGAGCATATCACCTTTATATGATCTTAAAGATTAGCAAACTTAGCGACGTTGGAAAAAGGATTCCAAGACCTTTAATTTGATGTCTTTTGGGCTACGTAACACTTCCTGTATTGAGAGTTGTGATTGTTTGAAGATGACCGAAAACTCATAACTCATGTATAACTTGCAAAATTTTAGATTTTGCTATTTCCAATTTAGTTCTTTCTATTTTTAGCTCTTTCAATTACCGAGGTGTAACAATATCTCCCCCTTGGAATATTCGTCCTTGAATAAGATTTTTCTAAGTAGACTAAGGGTGGTAACATCTAGCACCCAACTCAAAGACCCAATATGCAATGTAACACAAGATTTCAACTAAAGTAAATGCCAATAAAAGGATTAGTACCTCAATTTTGAATTTCTGCAGACTTAAAGAAATGTGGGCATTTCTTCTTCGTATACTCCTCAGCCTTATAAGTAGCTTCTAAACAAACTGATGCTACCTCCTTGGTTCTCAACTTGTGAATATGAAGATTCTGAATTCTAACGGGAATCTCCTCATAAGATAAGCTATCCTTAATACCAATGTCTTCAATGTGCATAATAAGTGATATATCGCCCATACATTTCTTCAACATTGAAATGTGGAATACTGGATGGACCCCTGCTAACTCTGTTGGTAGCTCAAACTCATAAGATACATTGACAATACTCTTGGATATCCTATAACGACCAATATACTGGGACTAAAGTTCCCCTCTTGCCAAACATATAACACCTTTCATGGGTGAAACCTTCAAGTAAACCTAATCGTCTACCTCAAACTCTAAGTCTTTTTTCCTAACATCAGTATATGATTTCTATTGACTCTATGTTGTTTTCAACCTTTCCTGAATAGTCTTCACTTTATCCATAGCTTGATGAACCAAGTCTGGTCCTATCAACCCAGCTTCACCAACCTCAAACCATCCAATAGGAGATCTACATCTTCTCACATAAAGAGACTTATGGGGAGCTATTTGGATGCTAAAGTGATGGTTGTCGTTGTAAGAAAACTCAATGAGAGGTAAGTGATCATCCCAATTTCCCTTGAAATCGATCACACATGCCCTCAACATATCGTTTAAAGTTTGAATCGTATGCTCTGCTTGATGATAACTCGAGGATGAAAAGCAGTACTCAAATTTACGTTAGAACCCAAACCTTTCTGGATATATTTCCAAAATTATATGGTGAATTATGCACCTCTATCTGAAATAATAGAGAACAAAACTCCATGAAGTCTGACTATCACTTGAATATATAGCTTAGCATAGTCCTCTGCTGAAAAGGTAGTCTTTACAGGTAAGAAATAGGATGATTTAGTCATCTGATCTACAATCACCCATATAGAATCATGTTGTCTTTGAGACCCTGGTAAGCCAGTAATGAAATGCATATTGATTATCTCCCACTTCCATTTCGTAAGATCTATATTTTGAGCCATACCACCGGGCATCTAGTGCTCTACATTGACTACTTGGCAATTCAGGCACTTAGCAACGAACTCTGCAATGCCCCTCTCAATACTACTCCACCAATAGACTTCTCTCAAGTCATGATACATCTTTGTGGAACTAGAATGGAAAGAATGTCTAGAGCTATGAGCTTCCTCCATGATCCTCTCTTGAAGTTCATTCACCTTTGGTACACACAATCTACCTTGGTACTTCAATATACCATCTCCCCCTTGTTCAAAATCCATTACTTTTTACTTATGAACATATGCCTTTAATTCAAGCAAAATAGGATCTTGGATTTGTTTCTCTTTCACTTCAGAAACTAATGATGATTCAGCCCCATTCATCACTGCTACTCCTCTTTCATTGGAATCCATTAACCATACTCCCAATCATGCAAGTTTTTGCACATATTTGGCTAACTCTTTCTTGTCTTCCTCAACATGGGTTGTACTACCCATAAATAATATGCTCAAAGCATCATCCAAAGCATTAGCCTTACATGAGTAATAGAGAATACTTATATCATAATCATTGAGTAACTCCAACCACCTTCTCTATCTGAGATTAAGCACTTTCTGACTGAATACATACTCAAGACTCTTGTGGCCTGTGAAGACATCTACATGAACACCATCAAGATAGTGATTCCTTTTCGAAGCGAATACTAAAACAACAAATTCTAGATCAAGGTTGGGTAATTCCTTTTGTGAATCTTAAACTGTTTGGAGGCATAAGCGATAACCTTGCAATTCTACATCAATACACAACCCAATCCAACTCTGGATGCATCACAATATACTACAAAGCCTTTCGTTACCTCTAGTAAGGTCAACACTGGTATTAGTCTACCTAGTTTTCAATTCCTGTAGGCTTTTCTCACAACTTCTAGACTATTGAAACTTAATTGTTTTCTAAGTTAACTTAGTCAACGGGGATGAAATAGATGAAAACCCCTCGACAAACCTCCAATAATATCCCACCAATTCGAAGAAACACCTACTATATGTTGGAATATGGGCCTAGGGTAGTTCTGCACTGCCTCAATTTTTTGAGTGTCAACTCGAATCCCATCACCAGAAATAATGTGACCTAAGAATGCCACAGACTCAAGAAAAAATTCACACTTAGAGAATTATGCATACAACTCTTTATCTTTGAGAGTTTGAAGTACTACTCTTAGATGACTAGCATGATCTTTCTCATTCCTCAAATAGATTAGAATGTCATCAATGAAAACTATTAACAAACATATCAATATAATGCTTAAACAATTTGTTCATAAGGTTAATAAATGTTACAGGAGCATTAGTTTGGCCAAAAGACATAACCAGAAACTCATAATGGCCATAGCGGGTCCTAAAAGTTGTCTTAGGGATGTCAGTTTCTCTTACTCATAACTATTGATAGCCAGATCTGAGGTTTATCTTAGAAAAACAAGTGGCACCCTAAAGCTGACCGAAAAGATCATTAATCCTCGCAAATGGATACTTATTCTTGATAGTAACCTTGTTCAAATGATGGTAATCAATACACATTATAAGAGAAACATCTTTCCTCCTCACAAATAAGATCGAAATGCCCCAAGGTGAGACACTTGGTCGAATGAATCCTTTCTCAAGTAGGGCTTTCAATTTAATTGGAGCCATTCTATATGGCGGAATAGAGATAGGACGAGAATCAGGAAGAATATCTATACAGAAGTCTATTTCTCTCTCAGGAGGGACTCTGGGAAGATCATCTGAAAAGACCTTTGGAAACTTACTCACAACTAAAACTGACTAAATAGGCAGTGTCTCAACATTAGAGTCATTAACCTAGACTAAGTGATAGATGCACCCCTTGGAAACTAACTTTCTCATCTTAAGATACGAAATAAAATGATCCTTAAGCAATGTTGAACTACTCCTCCACACAATAAATGGCTCATTAGGAAACATGAACATAACTACTCGAGTTCTACAACCAACTGAGGCATAACAGGCACGAACCCAATCCATACCCAGACTAACATCAAAATCTACTATGTCTAACTCAACTAAGCCAGCCATCGTGTCCTTGTGATTGACAGAAATGGTATAACCACGATAAACTATCTCAGCTAGAATAGATTATTCTTTGTCTTCTTCCTCTTCTTCGTCGTCTTCCTCTTCTTCCTCCTCGTCCTCCATTTCCTCTTACTCTTCCTCTTCCTCTTCCTCATCCTACTCCTCCTCCTCCTCCTCCTCCTCCTCCTCTTCCTCTTCTTCCTCTTCCTTCTCTCCACCTCCTCCTCCTCCTTCTCCTCCTCTTCTTCTCCTCCTCCTCCTGTTCTTCTTCTTCCTTTTCCTTTTCTTCTTCTTCATCTTCTTCTTCTTCTTCCTCTTCATCTTCTTCTTCTTCTTCCTCTTCTTCTACTTCCTCTTCTTCTTCTTCTTATTCCTCTTCTTCTTCCTCTTCTTCTTGTTCTTCTTCCTCTTCTTCTTCCTCTTCTTCGTCTTGTTCCTCTTCCTCTTCTTCCTCTTCTTTTTCTTATGAGAAGTTAGGAGGATGAACATGGTCATCCTATGGAAATTTTGAAGAATTAGTTCAATTGGTTAATTTAGAGGTTTAAAATGTGTATACAGGGGCTACAGTAGAAGGTAAAATAGAAAAGACCTAAAAGTCCCTTTTAAAATAATTTTTTAACCCTATCTATGGTTGAACCTATGGTCTATAGGTCCTTCGACAGACCATACTAGTAAATAATAGATAGGTTTAGGATACTAAAATTCACACACTTTCAACGGATCCCACCTATGGTCCGTACATGCTGTCTGTAGAACCCAACTTTGACCCTCAAAATTTAACTTTGTTTGGAACTCACCTACGAGACCTACCTATGATTTGTATATGGGATGATGAACCATCCATGTGAGCCATAAGAAAGGGTACTAGAACTTGACTTTTAAAATATATTTTTCCCACTACCTACTGTTTCCATCTACGGCCCATAGGAGTACCTATGGTCCATAGATGGGACCCATAGGCATAGACACAAGCAAAAAATCTGCATTTTCCTCCCTTTAAAAGTTTGAGGTATTACAATATCTTCCCTTTGGGAACATTCCTCCTCTAATGGGACTCAAGACATGATAAGGAGTGTAGGATGAAGATCTAACAATCCAACATGGATGTAATCACATTAATGCACATATCCGAGGAGGAAAACAATCAACACCAACCTGAAGCATTTCCAAAACATCATCACATAAGGCCTATATGTGACTCATACTCAAATGCATATAACTATGGAGATATAAATCAAGCTAACTCATTTTCTATAAATTAAGTTTTTTTTGGGGATACGCATGAATGAGGAAACAAGGGAATAACCAAGACACAAGAAACCAAAAGAGTGAATCATGAGGAACTAAATACCTCAAGCTAGAGTTTGAACGGAGAGAAAGAGATGAGGATAATGGGACACCATATCGGCCTCTTCCTTCAAAGTAGCACCCTCAACTAACTTATTCCTCCAAAGAACCTTTACCAAAGTAACTTCTTTGTTTCTCAACTTCCGTACTTGTCGGTCCAAAATCTATATCGGAATCTCTTCATAAGAAAGGCTATCCTTTATACCAAGACTCTCCAATGGTACTATAGAGTTTGGATCACAAATAATTTTTTCACCAAGGTGACATTTAAAACTAGATGCACCTATGCAAAGTCATTAGGCAATTAAAGTTCATAAACAACTTTACCAGTATGCCTCAAAATCTTATATGGGACTATAAAATGGGGACTAAGCTTCCCTTTCTTTCCAAATTTTATCACACCCTTCATTGGTGAAATATTTAAATAGACCCAATCATCTACATCAAATTCAAGATCTCTTCTTCTAACATAGGCATAAGACGTTTTACAACTTTGAGGCGTTTTCAACCCTTCTCTAATAAGCCAAACTTTCTCCATAGCCTCTTGTACCAATTTTTGGGCTATCGTAGCAACTTCACCAACTTTAAACCTACCTATGGGAGATATGCACCTCGTACCATAAAAAGGCTCAAATGGAGTCATACCACTACTTGAATTAGAGCTATTATTATACACAAACTCAATGAAAGTCAAATGATCATTCCAATTACCCATGAAGTCAATCACACAGTCAAGCTCTCAACATATCTTCAAAAGTTTTGATACTATGTTGTGCTTGCCAATTCATTTGAGGATGAAAGGCCGCACTAAGCTTAACACGAGTACTAAACCCCTTTTGGAAAGATTTCAAAAATAGAGAAGTGAATTGGGTACCATTATCGGAGATGACGCAAAGGGGCATTCTATGCAACCTAACCATCTTTCTTCGATTCAATTTAGCATAGTCTTGTGCCAAATAAGAAACCTTGATAGGGATGAAATGATCCTATTTCCTCATACGGTCTACTATAACTCAGATCAAGTCATGTTATCGCCATATGCGGGGTAAACCAACAATGAAGTCTGATGTTTGCATAGTCAAGACACAACTTCCAATGCAAGTGTCTACGATCATACAATAGAAAAGTAACCCAACGAGGGTTAGGGTTGAGTCCCAAGGGAGTGGTTCCTGAAAATTAGTGGCTAAGCGCAAAAGTGCTAAAGCTAACCGTACCTAAAAACATTATTGAATAAGGACATGAAATATTAAAGGGTTTGACACGAGTTTCAAATATCATTGGGGGGTTTGTAAGTAAGTAAAGAGCAAAATCAACCAAAAAAAAATAAAGATACATACAAATACGGAGAAGGGATTCTTGAGATGTGATAGGAATACAGGTTAGACTAGACTATTAGATACATGCTTTTGATAGTAAATCCATTGAATATTTGTGACTAGGCTAGACTATAGTGGGGTATATTCTCTCTTGAGCAACTTACCTTGAATCAAATGAGTTCCTCTCAGACACCCACTTGCAGCATGAAGAATTGCCTCTGCCTTAGGCCACTCACTCTCTCAAGCTGAGTGTGTGGGAGAAGGACTAGGGTTCACTCTCTCGAGCTGAACCTCATGTCGATCCACTCCCACTGACCATCAATTTAATAGTCTTAATTTTACGACCCCTTTCTCGAGCAAGTCAAAAATACAAAGAGGAAATCATATTTGCAACTACAATTTCATTAAGTTTCACCACAACTACTAAGAGAAATCACATCTAAACAACAAATAAATCATCAACAAGTAAGACCCAACAGATAATCTAACCCATATTTACAAAATCACACCTTAAGAATTGGAATTTTAGCTAGACATGTAAAAGGGATAGAAATTTATACCAATATGTGTTTGCATTCAAATGGGTATGAAGATTTAAGTCTTAAAACAAGCCAAGAGTGAAGAATCCACAAGACCCAAGTCCAATATCTTGGAGTTGAAACCCTTTGAATCTTCAAGTTCTTCAAAACCCTCTCTATGCTTAGAGAGAATATTCTCAATCTGATATTAAAACTTAATAATAAAAGTTGATCATAATAATTTCTACTCTGATGCTAAACCACAAAACTTCAACTAATATTTAGAGTTTTCAAAAATTTATACTACAGCGGATCATTCGGCGCCGTTAGTTGAGATCGCCGATATACTCAGCGATCCGCCCTTTGGTAGGTTTCATCGCCGTCTTGCTCTATCATACATCATTATCGTGTTTTGGATCATTGGGCGACATAGTACTGCTTCGTGAAAGTGCTCGACGCACACCGACTGATCCTTTTCACCGCCGATTTCATCCTTTCCTTCAGGGCTCATCACACTGGAACAAAAGGCGAGGTAAGACCTTTTGGCAACTCGCCCAATTGGTTCGACGTTTCTTAGATCTTCATTTCTTCATTCTTGCACCTGTTTTTGTTCCTTTTTGCTAAGTAGTGTCCATGTTTTCCCTCAAACTCAAAATACCTGAAACTTAAGGGTTTTCATCAAATATTGAGACAAAATATACATTTGGGGACACTAATTGTATCAAAATATAGCCCTAAATGAGTCCAATTTGTGGACTCATGAAAGTCCATAATCAAATCTTCCCACTTTAAAATAAGAATATTGATATCTTAGGATAAACCTTTGGATATTGATGTTCAACTTTCACTTGTTGACAATTTGGTCACTTGAACACAAATTTTGCAATATCCTTCTTCATCTCATTCCACCAATAAGCCTTCCACATGTCACGGTAGATCTTTGTGGCTCTTGGGTGAATGGAATATCGAGAACTATGGGCTTTTGATAAGATTTTCTCTCTCAAGTAATCGACTTTGGGAGTACGCAAACTACTTTGATATCGAAGCTCTCCATCTCCTCCTTGGGAGAAAGCCTCAATGGACTTTTAAAGCACCACTTTCTTCAACTAATAAATATCGGGTCTAGACCTTGCTTTGCTTTAACTTTTGACACAAAAGATAATTCTAAACCATTATGAACTATAACACCACCTTGGTGTAGTCAACAAATCGAACACCAAATCGTGCCAATCCATGAACATCATGAACTAACTCTTTCTTATCTTCCTCAACATGTGCAACATGTGCAACACTACCAATTGATAACCGACAGTAAACATCTGCCATTACATTTGCTTTGTTGAGGTGATAGAGAACACTCATGTCATAATACTTTAGTAACTCAAGCCACCTAATTTGGTGAAGATTTAGATGCTTTTTAGCACATATTGCAATTTCTTTGGCTAGTGAAGATATCAACATGGATACCATAGAAATAATGCTTTCAAATTATTAAAGCAAAGACAACCGCCACTAGTTCTAAGTCATGAGTAGGATAGTTCTTTTAATGAATATTATGTTGCCTTGAAGCGTAGGCAAATACTTTCACATTTTTCATAAGGAAACATCCTTACTCAATTCCTGAAGCATCAAAATAAACAACAAACTCAATAGATCCTTCTAGTAAAGCTCTTGAAAATTCTTCTCACAGGCTTCCGACCATAAGAATTTAAGTTTCTTTTGGGTCAACATCTTTTATAGATAGGCATTCCAAAGAAAACACTTCCACAAGCCTTTTATAGTAACTGGCTAAACCCAGGAAAATTTAACACCAAAAGGAATAGAGGTATAGGCCAATCTTAACCACATTTGTCTTCTTAGGGTCTACCTCAATACTATTGCCGAAGACAATATGACCAAGAAAAGCCACATATCTTAACCAAAACTCGCACTTCCTAAACTTTCCAAAGAGTTGTTGGTCCTTGAGGATTTGCAATACCATCCTCAAATGATCGGTATACTCATCCTCACTCCTTGAATAGATCAAAATATCATCAATAAACATGATCATGAACATATCAAGGTTTTGTTTGAATACCCTATTCATTAAATCCATAAATGTGACCGGAGCATTAGTCAACCCAGATGACTTCACCAAAAACTCATAGTGACTAATGCAATTCCGAAAAGTCATCTTTGAAAGATCATCTTCCTTCACCCTAAATTGCTACTAGCCTGATCGGAAGTCAATCTTACAAAACTAAATTGATCCTTGTAGTTGTTGAATAAATCATAAATCCTTATAAGAGGATACTTTTTCTTAATAGTAACTTTGATCAACTGACAGCAATTAATGCGCATACAAAGGGAACAATCTTTATTTCAAAAAAATAAGACTAGAGCACCCCATTGAGAGATACTCGATTGAATGAAACCCTTATCCAACAAGTCTTTCAATTGCTTTTTAAATTCATTAAGTTCTACCAGAGCCATTTTTTAAAGAGGAATAGATTGGTTGCATATTAGGGAGAAGGTCAATACCAAAGTCTATTTCCCTTAAGGGAAGAACACTAGATAGATTATCAGGAAACACTCTTAGAAACTCAATAACAACAGGGACAAACTCAAGATTAGGGGCTTTAGAATCCGTATCCAAAACCCAAGAAAGATGGTATATGCAACCCCTAGAAATCATCTTTTTAGCTTTAAGACAAGAAACAAACTAACCTAAAGACATATAGCTTCCCCTTTTTTACTCATGGATAGGTTCATTTTGAAACTGAAACTTGACCACTAGCATTCTACAATCAATAGAAGCATAACAAGAATGAATCAAATCTATATTTAGAATAACATTTAAACCTAACATATAAAGCTCTACAATATCACCATAAGTTACTCTATGGGATAAGGAGATAGAAAATTTTATATAGACTCTCTTAGACATAATATATTCACGAATAGGAGTAGAGACAGAAAAAGGATCTTACAACAGATTTAGGGAGATGCCAAACCTCATAGCCACAAATGGCATCACAAAAGACAAGGTAGCGTCAGGATCAAGTAAGGCATAAATATCAAGATAAAAGACTTTTGATCATAGTAGTAACTAGATCAGGAGAACCCTCATGGTCATGACGAGTTTGAAGTGCATAATTTTTTTTTTTTTTTTTGCTTTTGACCTCCACTAAAACCTAATAGAGGGTAAGGTTGAACCTTTCAACGATTATCTCCTCCATTCTTAGCAACTGACGGACAATCTCTTATCTTATGATCCTTCTTGCCACAACCAAAACATGTATTGTAACCGGCTAGACATTTATCCTCATGCTTTCTTCCACATCTAGTACAAGTAGAAAAAGAAGATCCACTACCATTTCCTTGTTAGGGTTTAGGGCCAGACACCCTATCATTGTTAAATTTAGGAGCTCGGGCATTGGAGGAACCTTGAACAGAAAACCATTAGCAGAACATAGAGCGACCATGCCCATCGGACCTCAAATGTGAAATGTCATCACCATAGATCCTTGCCTTCTTTGAATTACTAGATTTCTCCTCAAGTTTCTGTTCTTCTATTTGTTGAGCATGTACCATTAGATGAGAAACGTCCATATCATTGATGAGTGTAGTGGTACAACATTCTTTGATTACTATCTCAGACACTCCCAAAACATACTGACTCATCCTTTCCCTAGGATCGACAACTATGGTAGGATCATATATACACAATTGTGTGAATTTCAAGGCATACTCTATCACACTCATATTTCCATGATGAAGGTTGATGAATTCAAGTACCTTTGTCTCCCTCATCTTAAGGGGAAAGAACCTATCAAACAAAACAGCCTTAAGCTTTTCCTAATCAAGAGGACCCACATCAACCACCGTCTCTTCTTTCCATTGGTTGAACTAAACTTGAGCAACACCCTCAGTTGATAAGTGTCTAATTCTGTCTTCTCCACTGTCATCACTCCAATGATCATGAACAACTTATACACCTCATCAATAAACTATTGAGAATCTTCCTCAACCTTGGAACTATGAAACTAAGGAGGATTCATTCAAGTGAGGTCCCTCACTCTAGTCTCAATCATACCTACATTTGGGTTCATGAGGACCACAATCTCCTAATTTTCATGAGTCTTTATGGCTAGGGCCAACACCTGAAAAGTAGCCCAAAACACCGCATTAGTCACATCTTCAGACAAAAGGTCGACCAAAACTTGAGGAGCTTGTGCAGAGGCTTAAGAAGGAGCTTGAGGAGCTGTTGTTCCATATTCTCATCAGATTCCTCCAAACGTATGCTCTTTGAGGAGCCATATCCGTAAGATCATCCAATAAGGATTAGGAGATAGACATATAGAGTTACACTCTATAGCACGACTTTTAGAGTAATGAAAGAAGTGGAGTTTCCTAATAATCTTATAGCTTCTTATTCATAAATGCGGTTTGTTGTACACTCATAAACAACACTCTAATCGACGTGGCTTAAAGACTTTCTAGGACCTTTCTAAACCTTGTGCTCTGAGTACAAATTTTGTCAGGACCCTTAGTACACCCAAGTCGTAACATGATGTATAGGACCCCGAGAGACCCTATACAAGCCACTTATCATAAATCATACAAGATATTAGAATATAAAGAATTCATGAGATAGTTTTTTTATCATAAAGAGTTTGATAACAGCGGAAGTCTAAGATAAGTCTCAAGCCATCTAGTACTCATAAGGAAAATGATTAGGATGTAACCTATACATCACAAACAAGTTTAAAATTAAATGACATAAAGCGATAAATAGTATTAATCCTCAGAACGTGCGAACTCACCAATCTTCAAAACATAAAAAGGATCAACTAGTCACAAGTGTCCGGAATGGAAACGTTAGAACATACATTAGTAAAACAATGTAGTCACAAGTATGCATCAGTACATGGAATGTACTAAATATGAAATAAATGCATAAGAATAATGATATCATGCTAAAAAGTACTTTACATGACATGCAATGACCAGGCTATACCATAAAATAACATGTTAAAAAATTTAAGTCGTGACCAGGTCAATGCAAGCTAGACATCTTCGAAACATATTTGAGATACTTTTAGAAAGTAACATTAATTTATTATTGTAGGGACTTGTCATTGACCGAAATAGACCATGTGAGCTATAACATTGAATTTAGTGTCTATCCCACAATGAAAAGAGAATTCCTTACTTGCCAAGGTAAGAAACATAAATTTGAGCTAAAGTTTATCCACTAGCTAATTTCTATCTAAAGCACACCAGTGATAGCACAAAGTTATGAAGCATGGGTAATCACCACTAGTACACTTTGTGCTAAGCATAAATCCCAAGAAATACATATTAATTATATTTGTCTTATTGTCCATGGAAAGAAACAATCACGTAGCCAATCGAAACTAAAGTTTATTTAGAATACCTCCCAAATCTTGATTCAATCTTTAGTTGAGAAAACCTTTCAACACTATGAATCCTACATGTGAGAATAATATTTCACAACAATAATATCGATGCTTTAATATATCAGAGAAACCTTAAATCATTCATAATGACTTCATGAGAACATGCATATCTCCATAATTTGATATTTCATTAGTTTATGGCAGAAAAGAATAATTGAAGCATGGAAAGTGAAATTTCAACTAAATATTATAGATTAATATCAAATAACACATTAGAATATTTAATTAATCATAATAAATCATAATTGGAAGAAACCCACATTTCTTGACTTTAAATCCTAATTTGATAATTGGATAATGGAATTGGAAACTGGAAATCTTGAGGGAACCATGTTGGAAATGACTCCATGGGTGAATGAATACATACCTTGACACCAAAGCCCAACAAAATTGAGGATTTGGAGAATTGAATGGAACCCTATCTCTTCTTCTTCTTCCTTAGAATTGTGAGAATTTAGGAGGATTAACTTGGTCAACTATTGAGAATTTAGGAGAATTAGTTCAATTAGATAATTTGAGAATTTAAAACGTCTATATAGGGCCTAGGGTAAAACATAACCAGGAAAAGGCCCAAAAACCCCTTTTAAAATAACTAGGAAAAGGCACAAAAACCCCTTTTAAAATAATTATTGGGTCCCATCTACGGTTAGACCTACGGGTACTAGTCAATCATAGATGGGTTACTGAACCCTAAAATTTGACCATTTAGGATGGATTACATTTCATAGGTCTTCCTACATTCGGTATATGTCATACGTAGAACAAAAATTTGACCCTCTAAATCTCACTAAGTTTGGAACTAACCTACGTGACCTACCTACGACTCGTATATGAGATGATGAACCATCCTGGTGAGCCATAAAAAAAGGTATAAAACTTGAATTTTAAAAATTATGTTTCCCACCACCTACAATTTCCCTCTATGGCTCGTAGGATCACCAACAGTCCGTAGATGGGACCCGTAGACACAAATACAACAAAAAATCTGCATTTTCGTTCCTTTCCAAATTCGGGAGTTCAAATTTTATAAGAGTAGTATTTATGTTTATGAAGATAAATAAAGTAAAAGTTATATTAAAAAGGGAAATGTTTGTTCATATAAATTTTAAAACAGAAACACTTAAGAAACTGATTTGAAGAATAAAAATAAAGTGAACGTTTGAATTTCAGTTATGAATTAATTTGCAGAAGATCTGAATTTATACAAGGAAAAACCTAACCATTCTATCTATTAGCCACATACAAAGTGGATGCTAAAACTAAATAAGAACATGTGCCACTAACAGCCACAAAAAGGGCCACTAACAGCCATAAAAGGGGCCACTAACTTCAGAAAATTGAGCAACCAAAGTTGACTAAGTCTAACTAGAACATAGGAAGCACTAAAATGAAATAAGTAAATAACAGTAAAAATAATAAGATAGAAAATATAGAAAATATGTCAATTGTGTAACACTCCTCCTTGGCATTTTTGTGGCAAACACCAATTCTTTGCCTTAGATCTTCAAACCTTTCCTTTGGCAATGACTTAGTGAAAATGTAAGCTAGCTGGTTCTGAAAAGAACAGTGAACAAGCAACACTTCATTAGATTGTTGGACTTATCTAATAAAATGAAACTAGATCTTGATATGCTTAGTTCGACCATGAAACACTTGATTTTTTCAAATTGAAAACTGCTGAACTTTTATCACACATAATCTTGGTAGTTTTATTTGTTCATGACCCAAGCCCTTCAATATCTTTCTTAGCCAGATCACTTGATTCATTGCAGATTCAACAACTACGTACTGAGCTTCTGTTGTTGATTGAGTTGTTGTTTCTTGTTTCCTAGAGATCCAACTAAAACAACTTGTCTCCAAATAGAAAAGATATCCAGAGGTGCTTCTGAATTGTCAACTTCGCCTCCCCAATCATTATCAGAGTACCCAACCATGTTCATAGTTACTTTGGCAGATGTTGGGAAAAAAATTCCAAACTTGTTGGTTCCTTTAATATACCTTATCACTCTTTTAGCCACTGTGAAATGTGTGTCTCTAGGTGAATGCATGAACATAGAGAGAAAACTTGCAACAAATAGAATGTCAGGCCTACTTGCGGTTAGATATATAAGACCACCAATTAAGCTTCTATACATACTATCACCCACTTTTTTTGGAATCCTCATCCTGGCCAAACTTCACACCAATAGAGATTGGAGTACACACATATTTGCAACCTTGAAGTTTGAACCTGTTTAGGATATTCGAAATGTATTTCTGCAGGTATATGAAAATTCCATTATTGGAGTGCAACACTTCCATGCTAAGGAAGTACTTCATGACTCCTAAATCAGTCATTTGAAACTTTTTCTCCATTTCAGCTTTGAACATTTGGATTAATTAAATTTTTCTTCCTATCACAAGCATGTCATCCACATAAATTGAGACAATTAAGGACTCACATAAAGTGACTTTCACATACAAAGTAGGTTCACTTTGACTTCTACTAAAGCCAAGTCGGATGAGATGATTGTCCATCCTCTCATATCATGCCCTTAGGGCTTGTTTTAGGCCATACAAGGACTTTGTTAAGAGATAAACTTGATCCTCTTTTCCAGGAACTGAGAAACCATCAGGTTGCTCTGCGTAGATCTCTTCGGCAATCAAACTATTCAAACAAGCCAATTTGACATCAAGCTGATGAATCTGCTAGGAACTAAGAGATGTAAATGCAAGAATAAGCCTGATTGTGTCATACCTTGCTATAGGAGAAAATATTTCCTAGTAATCCACACCATATTTTTATGTGTATCCTTCACCACCAATCTAGCCTTATATTTGCAAATTGTTCCATCATGATTGAATTTTTTTCTTGAAAATCCATTTTACACCAATCACCTTGCGATTTGTAGGTCTTTCAACAAGCTGCCAAGCTCCATTCTTCTCGATCATGTCTAGTTCATCTTGCACAACTCTCCTCCATGCCAGAGATTCTTATGTTTCAGCATAGCTTGTTGGTTCAGAGGTAACCAAATTACACTGGTGATAGACATCTTTTAAGGTTTAAGTTCCTCTTACTGGTACATCATCCACGAGTTCATCATCTAGGAGTTGAGGCTGCTCTTTTGAAAATAAATCAAAATAAGAGGTCTTCTGATTTTTTCACAACCAACTGTTTCATCAAACTTCACTTCTCATCTGAGAATTAGCTTTTCTAATTTCAAACAAAAAATCATGTATCCTTTGGATGAACTACAGCCCATAAATAGGCCTTTATGAGCCTTGTTATCCAACTTATTCCTCTATGTTTCTGGAACTCGATAATAACACATACACCAAAAAAATCTGAGATGGTGTAGTGATGGTTTGTTCCCACACCAAGCTTCATATACAGTAATGTCCTTCAAGGCCTTATTGGGCAATCTTTTCAGCAAATATATAGAAGTATTGAGTGCCTCCGCCCAAAAACTGATTGGGATCTTTCTTTCGAGCAAAATATATCTGGCCATCTCCATTACTTTCAAATTCTTTATTTTAGACACGCCATTTGGTTGTAAAGTATATGTTAATGTCAATTGGCATCTTACGCTATTGTAAAACTCCAAAAACTGAGAAGAAGTATATTCTCCTCCATTGTCAAACCTTAAAGATCCTTCTTAGATTGAAGTGACCAAACATTTTTTGCCATAGGTTTGAACATGCTTGTGAAGTAATAGTGTAATCCTGCTCAGTTATTTTTTCCCAATCAACTGAAAACATTATATTGCTCATCTTGACATAAAATAATTCAACTCCAAAAAGGTCAGAAACAACACATTCACGATTTTTAAAATGCAGAGAATAATTATTTTCAAGAATTTGTCCAACACTGAACAAATTTTAACTTATATCAGGTATGTACAAAGCATCAGGAATAGTTTTGATACCTACCATTTTTGAGATAGACATTGTACCTCTGCCTTTGACTTCTACTTCCTCACAGTTTCGCACTTTTACATTAGATTTGTAAGTATCATTAAGGAATTTGAAGATTTTAGCATCATCGCACAAGTGGTGTGTGCAATCACTATCAAGAAGCCATGAATCAGAGGAATCATTGATTGAACAGTATAAAACTACAAAGAGTTGCTCCTCATGTGCATCTGCAGATTCTGCTACTTGTGCTTGCAAATCTCCAAAGGCATTTGCTCTTGATTTGTAGACCTTGGATATGTGCCCCTTCTTCTTACAGTTGCCGCATATAGCATCGACTCTCCACCAACAGTACTCTCCAGATGTGTAGTTCTTTTACAATTTTTGTACGGAGGGAACTTCAGCTTCACATCTCAACTATTATTTCCTCCATCATTCTTGCCCTTATTTTTTTGGTTGAACTATTACTTTCCTTTGCCAAAAAAAATGTTTTTGTACAAAGAAAGCTCCTTCAGTGAACTTGTCCCGTCTCATAGTCCTCCTTTGCTCTTGGTCTTGAAGAGTACTCATTAGTTCACCTAATGAAAGATTGCCCAGGTCCTTGGATTCTTTAAGAGAGGAAATCTTAGATTCAAACCTCTCAGGATGAGTCATAAGAATTTTCTCCACAATTTGTTTGTCTGTAAATTCTTCACCAAGAGGTCTAATGTTATTAACAATTAAGGATATTCGATCAACATACTTACTGATTGCTTCATCTTCATGCATATTCAAGGAGTCAAACTCTCTTTTCAGGTTCAACACTTGCATTTGACGTGCTCTATTGCTGGATTGATATTCTTCTTTCAACTATCCCAAGCCTCTTTTGCTGTTTTACAAGCCATAATTCTTTAAAATACAGAATATGTCATAACATTATGCATAAGCGACATGGCTTTGGATTTCTTTGTCTTCTCTTCCTTGTTGGATTTGATCGGAGCCAAGGTAGGAGTTTCTTCTAGATCAACAAGTGGTTTATCTTTCGTCATTGTTTCCCAATGATCATAGGCTTCCATAAATGCATGCATCTTCATAGACCAGATTTGGTAATATTCACTAGTAAAAGTGAATGGTGGATTTAAAGGTAGGTTGTTGGATGCCGTTTGTATTGTAGGTGAAAATTTTTTGGTCTTGTAAGATCATTTAGAGGCTTTGATGCCACTGTAAAAATAGAAAAACTCAATAATCTTATTTGAAGAATAAAAATAGAGTGAACTTATGAAATTACAACTGTGTATTAATTTGCAGAAGAGTTGAATTTATACAAGGAAAAACCTAAGCATTTCCTATCTAGTAGCAACTTAAAATGTGGATGTTCAAAGTAAATAAGAAGGGGGTCACTAACAACCATAAAAGGGGCCACTAACTTCAGAAAGTTGAGCAACTAAAGTTGACTAAGCCTAGCTAGAAAATAGGAAGCACTAAACTGAAATAAGTAAAAAACTGTAAAAATAATAAGTTGGAAAAATGGTCAATTGTCTAACAAAAAATGTATCCACAAAATAGATTAATAGAATATATTGTGCTATATGATTTTGACTCTCTATGTAGAAAGAAAGATAAGATATTAAGAGGTGATACATGTGCCAAAATTTATCCGATATTTATTTATATTTATGTGCAAATATCTGCACCAATGCTTACATTAAATAAATATAAGTATGCAATAAGTTTTGGCTAGAGCAAAAATGAGAGTTTCTTTCATGATTTTTTCTGAGAAAATACGATTATTGAATGAAAAAGTTATGTCAATTCATTGATTATTATTGTGTAGAATGAAAAAAAATAATAAGAAAGTTGGTATGGAATAAATAAAAAACTTTGCTCAGTCAAATATTAATATGGTGCTTTTGAATAGATATAAATAAAATTATGTGATCTTTATATTATAAAATAGAAAAAATGATTTTATCAAATAATTATAAATAGTTAAGTGGTCGTTTTATCATATAATTGAGATAATATATTAATTTAGACATTCAAACTAAATTTCATTACTTTCCTCAACGGTAAATCCACTTTCCAAGTGCCCCCCCCCCCCCCCAAAACCCCAAAACCCTATATATATTTCCCTCCCATTTCAAAACCCTCCTAAATTTCAAAAGCCTTTGCAAAGACTCTCAAGAGAAAAAAAATCCACTCAAGATCTCCAAATTCCTTCGAAGTTCAAATCTTTACAAATTAAAGAAAGATAGAAGACTAAGTGTTTTCTTTATTCTTATGGAAATCTCAGGCATACTACTAATCAATTATTGAGCCTGATTTAAACAACCTAGGAAGGGTTGTCAGCCTACATAACTAACTCATACCAAGAAAGCCAGGTATCAGATCCCTGAGTAGTGGTTAGATAAAGGGGCGGCTTCGGTGACTTGGATTGGTAGGAAGGGCATTGCTCCTCGTCAGGTTAGTATGTCTTCCAATAATTCTTCTTGACCGCATCTTCCCCTGGAGTCACTCCTAAGAAATAACACATTTTTTGTATTTGTTGTTTTCTCATCATTTCAAAGTGTATGCTTTTCTTTAAATTCTTCAAAAATCCAATCTTTCCATTTCTATCTGATTTTTGTTTTCTTATTGAAATTACAATGGAAAAAATGATTGCATAGACTCTGACTTCACCTGATCATCCAACTATGAAATCCAGTGAAATTTAGAAGAAAACATCAAATTTGCATGTGTGAAAATCAAAGTTGAAGAAGAAGAAGAACAAAAACAAAAAGATTTGAGTTTGATTCATGGATCACCAAATCAGGTCGAATCCGTTCCAACAACAATCACTAGTGCTGATTATGATTCTATTTTTATATTGTTTCTTCTTATAGTAGTGTATATTCGTATTATGATGGGGAAAAATAACCCTCTTTAACAATTGAGCCCAGTTCTTCAATTAAGCTCATTTACACACCAATTTTCTCAACTGAGCCGAGAATTTCAAAGAGATGGTCGAGGAAGAAACTAAGCCTATTGAGTATAAGACTTTTAAAATAGTGGTATGATTCCAACTTTTCAACTCTTTCAAGTGATACAGTTGTTAATTTTAGCCTATTTTTACAACAACTTAATCATGTAGTAACATAGTATGGAATAACTATTTTTATATCTTTCAAGTGATACACTTTATAATTTTGCTATATTTTTATGACATTATCTTAATCATTCAACTAAGTAGTAATGTAGATAGGGTAGGTTCTAACCACTTCTTGGATCTGCAATTAAATAAATAGTCACTCTTATGATAAAAGTTTCAATTTAGAAAATATTCGCTTTTCATTGTGAGGCTAACTGATATTAGGTTTTGTTTGAGATGTCATATATTACTAAACAACCTTTGTATTGTCATAAGGTCTGCGTACATACTATCTTGTGGGATTATATTGAGTTTGTTGTTGTAGTACTGAAATGTCATACATAAATATATATGAGATAAGACTCCTAAATCTACTATATGTTTCTCGTGTGTATTGTAACTATTAAAACTTTGTTGATTTTTATGGAATTGGGTTATGTAAGTTAGGAAACACATGTTTTCTAAATGTGGTTGTGCAATCTTGTATGCATAATGTGGTGTTGCTTCAACTTCTTACATCGATCGATCATGCATTTCCATGTCAAAGTAAGGATCCAGTTACATTTTTTCTTTTATTATGTTCCATTTTTAGTGTATTTTACCTTAGCTTACCATCATTTCTTCTTTCAGCTTATGATAACGGATTACGTGTAGTGTGCATCATCCAAGATATTTTTGACTTAACTATGTTTTATGGGAGGTTTCTTGTCATATTGGAGAAAATTGTCAGCCAATTAAGAAGTATATCCAGATCTAGTAATTTATTTATTTCCTTTTGATAGTTATTTAGTTTTCTCTACATAGAACATTTAATTATCACTCTGCTCCTTATATTTCCTTGTGAAAAAAAATTGATATTTCGTCTTACTTCGATGAGAACAAACAGGAAGATGCACAAGAATTCCTACCATGCTTTCTCAACCAACTTTAAAGTTGTTGTAAAAAATTAGAGACAAAGTAAAACATGGAGAATGAGGTCTTCAGTGGTTGCCTTGTGAGCAAGGTAAGCATTTGTATGTTTGTTCTCTGTATTTTATCTTACTTTCTTTACTCCTGTTGTTTTTTTCTTTTTTTTGAACTTGTGAGTGGAGGGTCTATCAGGAACATCCTCTCTACCTCCCAAGGTAGGTGTAAGGTCTAGGTTAATTTGTTTTTCTCTATTTGTAGGTTCGGTGTTGTAATTATGGTCATTTCTATGTCACACACGAGCTTCTAATTGACATACGCATGGAGATTGAGGATGTTGGCAGTGTACTAGTAGCACTGGAGTCTTTAACTAGGATGGTGAAAATTGAGTTTTCCTGTGAGATTTTGAAGAGATTCAAAAATAACGGGTTAGTTGTTCAAAAGGTGGAAAAGCATATTTCATTTCCGCTGGAATTGGACATGCTTCTTTATGGTAATAAAATCAATTATGCGAGTATGATCATTTGGACCTTTACATACATTTTATCTTTTGTTATCAGTTACATGATGTTGTTTCAAAATTTTCCTTTTCTCAGTAGGAAGAATGAAATACGATCTCTACACAGTTATAGTGCATTCTAGACCTTCAATCTCTTCAGGTCACTATTGCACCTTCATTCATTGTGCTCCAAATGAATGGTACAAGTTTGATGATGGACATGTATGGAAAATAGTAGAATTTCCTTATTTTGTTAGAAACATTTTTGAGTTTACGACAACTAACTTTATATTTTGTTTGATTTTGTTGTAAGCTAATTTTGTTCAAGAAGATGTTGTTTTGACAGAGCAGACATACATTATGTTTTATGCAAAGAGAGGCACTCCATGGTTTTCATATTATATTCAAATCCGCCTGCCCTTCGAATATAGGCAATACCCACAACTTTCGTTGTTGGTGATTCGAATGATGTTGTAGATGAGACATATATGAAACATGAACTTAACAAGATTGAGGATAACGATTCTCTTGGTAAACTCATCTTCTACTTCTATTTATTTGATAATCCATGTCATTGCCTTACAAAATATAGAAAGCTTATCGCTCCTCTTTTGACCTTACATAATATTCTACAATTTGCAAATATTTAAGCTAAGGGTCTATTAGCAACACAACTTCTATCTTTACGAGGTAAGGGGTAAAGTATGTACAATGAGTTTGTTGTTCACTCGTACAAATTTGAAAAGTAATTTGAGTGATATAGTGTTTCATTCACACAAATTCAAATTTATTTTTTTACAAAGTAAAATATATGTTCAAAACAGCATCTTAAATCTATCTCCAACTCCAAAATCCAAATACATATCTTCTTTCAACACCTACTAACTGTATTTTTTTTAACATCAGCAAATCAGGGTTATTGCGAAGATCAATTGTAGGACATGGAAATAAACCCGGCGTGTTTAAGAGATGAATAATTCATGGATGCGGCATTGCAACTGACATGAATGTTTTGTGAACAAGAAAAAGAGGATGCTCGAAGATTAATTCTCCGAGTAGAGATGATAGAAGTTCAACTAGTAGTCGTCGATCCAGCTTTGGTTAATTTGATCCAAAACTTTACCTCTTGTAATGGCTAGTAACAACACAACAAATGAATAATTTGAACCCATTTGTTTTACTTCTTTAGGTCTACTAGAAGAATTTAAAATTTTGATTTCATTGATTGAAAGATAGAACCAATATCATATAAGATTTTGGATGAATTATTTATACATTTTAAATTGACTTTTTTTTTTTTTTTTTTTGGATTATTTCCCTTTTCCATGTGAAATAAAATAGAAGTTACTATCTTTCCATATAGAGTTTTGTCTAGTTATTCATGTGTTAAATCGAATATGTAATAAGAACGTTACTCAGGGCCAACCTAGAATCAAGGTGCAAATATTCATTTTGAAATGGGATAAAAGTAAACTATGATAAATAAATTAAACGGAAATAGATAAAGTAATACTTTAATGACAAATGATTTTCTACCATAGAGGATTGTTATCGGGTTTATCATACCTTATATATATTTGCAACACCACAATAATTTCTAAGTTAAGACCCAAACCATTCTTCATTTACCTGTAGGGGCATATCGGGTGATTCATGAATTGCCCATATCTGTAAAGGTAACTTCTTTAGTGTGGGAATGATTTTTAATATCAATTAAGGTCACAAGAAACATCTAGCACAGAGTAGAGTTGAATGTTTCCTTATCGATTAAGTTTTGATGTAAGATTCTACTTGTGTCAACATAAAATGACCATATCTCTTAGATTAATAAGAGTTACATGGACCATAACCTATCAAATTGAAGATATCTCAATCTTCTTTCCCATGCCACAAATTTCGCGTCAATCCAAATTTTGAGTAAAAAGTTATGAACATTTTAGTAACCTGATACAGTGCAGTGACGAATTAGCCATTGGGAAGACATTAAAATGGTTCGTTTTGCCTTTTTACCTCTAAGAAAACCCTAAAATAATTTCTAAACTAATTAAAGACCCAAAACAATCAGATTTCCATCTCTTAATACATCATTCTCTTTTCTCTAAACCCTAAGACAAAACCATAAGGAAAAATCAAAGTAGAAGACTCCATTCAAGATTCTTTCAATCTTTTTCAATATTCTTCTTCAAGTTAAGTCTTTCTCCGAAAATTCAATTCTTTCCAACTCACATTCTTCCATGCAATTATAAATCACTAATGAAAAATATAATTCTTGGCCAAGAGATTTCAAGAAACTAATTCAAGAATCTCATAAAAGGTTTTCTTGATTGTTCTCCTTCAAGCTAGGGTTTCAAGGCTTCTAATAAAGTTCTTCTTTAAGATTCTACAAGAACTTTGTTTTTCCAGGTATGTAAGGCTATGATAGTGTTGGACTAGTTCATGCTCATTCCCTATATCAACTTTGAAATAAGTAAAAGAGAAATTTAGGATTCTACTCGTAGATTTGAATTTTCTTGATATGAGTTGATTTTGGGCTCTCGAGTTCCTATTTCTTTTGAAATTCTATTCCTAATTATTGAATTGCTATATGTTATGCATTAAGATTCTTGAGTGGATTCATTCATGTCTATGTTCCTGCATGATCCCTATGAATTGAGTATCATTGAGATGAGTAGTTTCATTAAGTTCTGCATTCTTGAGTACTGAGTTTCCATAATTTTATTGAGATCCCTGAGTTGAGTTGTTCATGTCCAAAATTTTGCATGATCCGTATGAATTGAGTTATAAATCTTAAGAAGTTATTTTAAAGCCAACCCCCGAGTTTTAAAATGAGTTTTTGAAGAATTAAATATGAGTTTCGAGAATGAGTTTCTAAAACATGATTAGTATGACAATCGAGTATGCCATCAATGTTTTAGCAGTATGGTATCTAGTTATGCCATCAGTATTTATGCAATATGACTTCCCGAGTCATTAATAATTATATCACAATATGATTTTGATATATGTTTGAGAAAGAGTTTTTAAGTATGAATTGAGTAAGAGTATAAGGGAACTCGGTATTTCTAAATATATGAGTTTTTGCATTGTTAAAAAAGAAACTTTGATTTCTAAATGAGTTATTAGTTCAAAAGATATTTAAGATAAGTTACCTCCTTTAATAGGGTAGTTTGAGCAATTTTCTTAAACCAGAGAAAGTGTTATATTTTTAAACATATGATCATGAGTTATATATATTATTAGGAGTAGTATTGAGCACCGATATATGGATGAGTTCAGACTACTAAAAATCCTCATAAACCATACATGGCAACTTGGTAAAGGATCATATTTTTTAGATTATTACTTATTGCTTTTAAGCATAGCTTAGTGGATCCACTTAGTTGGGGTGTTCTATACCCCGACAAGGTATAGGATAGTTTTGATAGCGTGGGCAAGATGATGTGTCATCATGTAGCTCATAGTGATAGTTTTCGGTTAGAGAATCTCCCAATAAAGTTTAAGTGTATTTTTCATATATCACTTATTATGTTGAGTTCAGATATGAGAAGGCATTTTGTAAAGTTTTAAATGATTAAACTCCTTTATTTCTTTAGATTCAACTTGAGTACATTGTTATTTGTCGTAGTCCTTTCTTTCAGTTATTTGTTATTCAACTATATTACATACTCGTACATTCAATCTACTGATGTCATTCGACCAACATCTTTTAATGATTCAGATACAATATCTTAGGATCCTCAACAAGTGTTCGTTGAGATCAGTTCGTCATCTTTAGAGTAAGACCTCCTTGCTTCTAGAGGACTCCAATTTTATGAGTTGTTAGTAGTAGTTCTTTTGAGGTGTTGTGGGTCTTGTCCCAATACTCATATTTGTATAGTTGAGGCTTCATAAATAGACAATTTCAGAGAGTCTTTCAGTTTCAAATATTTTCTTTAAAACTTATGTTTAATACTCAGTATATTCAACAAAGTTTTGTGATTTAGTGAATTATTTTTAAACGTTTCTTTCAATTTGATGTTTATGTATGCTCAAGTTAGTCTTTCACTTGTAGTTGGCCAGGATGAGGATTCACTTGGGGACCAACAATGGTTCTTGAGTACCGATCACATCCAGGGTGTAGGCTTAGGTCGTGACAAACTTAGTATCAGTGCACAGAGTTCAAGTATCCTACAATGTCTACCAAGCCATGTCAAGTAGGATCTTGTTTATGGCTGTGAGGGCCCCACTTCTATAAATAAGGGACTACAAACATTTATGAAAAGTTTCCCTTCTTTCATACTCTATATCATACAGTAAAGTTGTGTCATAAGGAACTCATTCAAACTCGTGTGTTTCTCAGATGCATTACACTACCCCTCGTACTGAAGGTAGTTGAAAAGAAAGCCAGTTCCAAATCGATGAGTTAATTTTAGCAAAAGTCTTGAGGAAGTCATGAGAATGTAGAGGGACTTAAGAGAATCTCATGAGTGAGCTTAAGTGTTCAGATTCAAAAGAATGTACTATTTTTCACATGAATCGTGCGTTTGAGCCAAAAGTGAGATGTATTCTCATACTCTTTTCTCTAAACCTTATTTCAGTTGAGATACTTATGTGAAAGTGTGTTTTGTAGCTTGGGTAGTATTCTCACCCAAAAAGAGAGTGTGAGTTATGAGATTATAATCGGTAGTAGTAAGAGTTCCCAAAGTTAGAAAAATGCATACAGAGGTTCAGTTATCTAATAAAGGGAGATAGTGATGAGGCAAGCTATGTTATTATAGTCATGCACCCAGTAGGTTATTAATGAGTAGTTTTCCCTTATGGGTAGACTAAGACGTGATGAGTTTGTGTAGATTGCATCATAAAAGATAGGGTAAAGGTTACTAGTTAGAATGAGTAAGAGTATACTTTAACTAGAAAGGAGGTTATGATGATGTGTGATTGTGTTGGTAACAACGAAGTGTAGGTGCTGGATTGTAACATCTTAGAAACTAGTAGACTTAACTAGAACTTGTCGTAAGGTTTAGAGTAGTGAAATTAGCTTTCTGTACTTGAAAAGAGGGATTTATGTTTATAACGTCAAGGTACGACCCCCCTAAGGACCAACCACCCTAAAGTCTACCCTAAATCTACCAAAACACTGGACCCAAAGAGGGACCTACGCCACATAGGGTGGTCCACACTCCATAGGTGAAGGGCTTGTAGATGCCTCATAAAGTCTCTAACCAAGACCAACGCCCAACAGGAGATGCCGTGGTCCCACCCATGGTCTGTAGGTCGGGCAGTCTTGGGTCAGACCTAAAAATAGTTCTTTTGTGAAGTTTTAGGGATTAAGTCTAGGGGAAGTTTAGGTAATTCCTTTTAATTAGTACCAAGTTAAGTCATTTTGTATATCTCTAATACACCTATATATGCCTTTTTAAGTCATTAACTAACCTATTCAGCTCATAAAATCCCAAAACCCAAATCAATAACAAACATTCCCTCCAAGAAATTCTCTCTCTAAGAAGAGGGTCAAGCTAGGTGAAGACTCCATTGTCTAAAGCTTGCTAGGATTTGTAATGAAGGTATGATGGCTTATTCATTCAAGGACTCCTTTCATCCATGAAGCCCCCATGTTTCCCCCAATTTGTGAAAGATGAATCCCCAATTCTAGTTAGGGTTCCTTCTTATATTGTGGCTATTGTTGTATGTTGATCCAATTGAGTGGATAATGGTTGTTTATAATTGTTTATGATGCAATTACATGATTTTAGTATGATTATACTTGTATTCTTGATTAATATAAGATTTTAGGGTGAAATTGATATAGTTTGGTTTATTCCATGAGAGAGGAAATTGAGGGCTTATATGTGACCTTCTAAGATTGATGAGTTACTTTATGAATTACTTGAGATTAGATTACTTGAGTATAAATTTCTTAAAGGTAAATCTTGTAAACATGAATTGATTAGATTAGGGCTTATATGATGGATCAAGTAGTGTTGAGATTGAGTTTACATGGTTATATATGACTATAATTGGTTAAAGAATGAAGCATGTGGTTAGATTGTCTTGAGAATTAGGCATATATGATGACCATGTGAAGTATGGCTTGAGAGTAAGGTTTGTAGTATTAATGTGATTCCTAGGGCTTTGAGGGTAAAAGCTAATATGAATGAACTAAGGATGTTTAAACTTTAAGAGTGAAGCCATTGTGTATGTTGACTTGCATAAGGTATTATTGTGGAAGGAATTCACCTACGTGACCTATATTATGAGTACATGATATTATGCATGAAGTAAATTTATTTCTTGAAATATGATTATTTCCATGTCTAATGTAGTGAGTTCTAGATATGTTGATTGATATGATCCTTGACCCGTGAAAAGGGAAATATAGGATATTATGCATGTTTTATGAGACTTATGTATATGCTTTTAGAAAAATTTGAGAGTAAAGTGAATATGACTATGATGTAATTATGGTGTTCTTGAAAGGTTATTCTCACACACACTTATGCATGACTATGAATGAAGTATCCACGATTATGATAACATTGTGGTGATTAATTGGAAGTCTATTCTCATGAACGCATAATGAACATGATGTGAAAGGTTTTCACACATAATGATGATTCTAATGTTGAAAGGCTATTCTCACCTAATTGAATATAAAGTTAAATGTAGACATGGACGGTGAAAGGTTATTCTCACGCATGATCTAATGAGCTATTCTAATGAAATAAATTATGACTTAATAAGTACCCCGTGGGAATTATTCGTAGAACTGAGTGGGTATTGATGTCAGATGGAAAAGTTTTCATGAGAAAGGTTGGGTTTCTAGGAGGAATCCTTTCGTGAGAAAGGCTGGATTCCTTGAAGAAATCTCTTGAGATGGAAACCTTTTCATGAGAAAAGCCGGGTTTCTATTAACAATCTCCTTCTCCCATAAATTACGCACTCCCGTAGGTTATTTAACTATTGGATCCACCTGAAGCTTATAAATGATAGTCTTACCTTAGGCAAGTAGGACAACTATTTTTGGTGTGGGTAACGCCGGATTTCATGTTAAGCTCACAAGGTCTATGTCAGTTAAGGCTAATTCCCCACTATCACAACAAGACTATGGATGATGAATTATGGTTACTCAACAAGCTTTACTTAGCATGAGTGAGATTTATGGGGTCTTACTCATGCATTGCACAAGTATGCTTTGAAGGTAGTCATGATATGTTCCTTTTATGTTATGATAATTTATGTAATGAAAATGCTTATGACTTATGCTTATGATGTGTGCTTAGTTTGGTTTGTAGCTTGAAAGTCCCTTCCTAATGCATGTGTGACTAAAGGTTAATGTTTTCTTGTCTATGAGAAATAAGCTAAGGATGAGGTCAAGATGGTAAGTATGATTATGGTGGCAAAAAAGGATACTTAGCATGGATGGGATTATGGTGTCCTATCCATGCATTGAACAAGTACACTTAGATGTTACTTATGAAGGGGTTCTCTTATGATATGAAGGTCTAAATATTAACTATGTACATGGACTATGCCTTATGATGACTAATGTTTACATTGTGTCTATGTTGGGGATTATGCTTATGATTATGTTGTTATCTGTTATGCTTTTAGTCTATATCTTATGATGATGTCTCTTATGCTTTTGGCTCATGTTACTGTTCATTATGATTATGGTATATGTCTTATGTTTACTAATGCCTCTTATATGCTTATGTTGATGATTATGCTTGCCATCATATTTAGTACATTATCGTATAAACGAATACCCTTTCCCTTATTCTTATTAAATGTAGGGTTTGGTGATATTTAGTTCCATTCTCGCTGCTAGGTTTCTAGTAAAGCAAGGATTTGAAGACTTGGTGAGTCCTTATAGCATCGAGGATTGATCACCTTTCCTTTATGCCTTTTAGTTTATGTTTTAGACTTTTGTATGGGTTGTGTCCCAAAGGTCTTTCAAGTTGAGTTTAGATTGTTTGAGAAAGTTTTGTAGACTTATGCTTGCTTTTATAAGAAACTTCAATTGTATGGGAAAAGTTTTAAAATTTTCGCATCATTTCTATTTAGTTTATGTGATGATATGCTAAGTGTCTTGTGTTAGGCCTTTTGGGGTGTAGTACGCCATGTTACATCTAGGGTGCACCCCTGGGTCGTGACATGGATAGAAAATAAGTAGTATTTATAGGGTGATAGATCTAAGCTAGGCTTATGATTTTTGAGGGATAGCCCATAATATTCAAAGTTTTATAGAACTAATTAAGCAATGATGTATAGTGAGTGAGTAAATAGTACTTATGTTGTGAAGTGAAATGTGGTAGTAATCTGTAAGGATGTAGGCTGAGAGATAAATATTGACTACTTGTCATGAGGTTTTAGTAGGCGAGTGTTTCTTATTTTTTTCTAGTAGTTGTAAGTTGTTCTAGTAAGAGAGAAATCATATTAATATCTAGTTTTAGTAATCAAAATTAAGCGTTAATTTGAGATGAGCATTGTGATCAAAAGAATGACAACATGAGGGTGTGATATTAGTCTTGAGATCTGATCTCAAAGACTTGACATAAAGTAGGTGAAAAATTGTGATGCTAGCTACAATGAGATGAGTTGTTCAAGTTAGATCTCCTAAATTTTAGATAAAGGTAGTGATGTGTGGCTAAGTCGTAAGAGTAACAAGAGCATTAAGAGGTGTAACAAGATTGTATGTAATCAGATAAGGTTCCAATTAAGTTAATAATTTTTCATGTGTTCTTAGATAGTATATTTGTGCTACCAAAGTGGAATAGGCTCGGGTAAGAATTATTTTTTCTCCTTAAGAGTTAAATGAAACGTCCTTATAATCGAAGGAGAAGAGGTTAATAGAAGCATCTTAGAAAGAGGTCCTAGAGGGAGTCTTAGTACCTGCTTATGGAGAGTTCTGTAACCATGAGATAAGCCTTTCCTAGTATTAACAGGAATGTAAAACAGTGTGTAGATGATGGAATATATCCATAGCATTCAAGTGTTAGCTTTTATTCCTAACAGGAAGATGGTAAGATGAGAAACCAAGTCAAGTGTTGAGGATGAGATAATGAAGTCTTCCGAAAGAGTTTTAGAGGTACATCAATCTAATCATACTCTAGCGTTTTCCTCAAAGTTCAATTATTAAAACATCTTGCTGATATTCCTAATATTAGAATTGTGTCTATGACCTATGCTCATACACTTCAGAGAGATTCACATCTATGCTTAGTTTTCAGAATGAGGGGCAAAGATTTTCGCCCATTGATCTCAATCTTACTCCATAAGGTTATGGATATAACTGCTGATATGAACATATTAATATAATCTCTCATGTCTCATAGTATGTCCAGTTTCACAAGTTCATGATTGACTCTCAATTCCTAGAAACATAATGTTATGCCATGTATATTCTTATCTCAAATATCTCAAATGAATCGTGCTTATGGTATTTCGCCCAAAGGTTCTCTCAATGATCCTTTTTAGTTTTGGAGAGTCGTGTTGTTTATAATAGTTGTTTGACTATAGAAGAGAGGATTTCTATTTCTTATTCAAGGCTATGAATGTGGAGGATGAAGAAGATAAGTTTTTACAATGAATACTGACTCAGCTTTCTAGTGGTAATGCATGAAGGTTCAGTTTGTAGAGATAATTAGAGGATTAGAAGTTCTTACAAACTGGGTTAGTAGGAGTATATGGAGTGGTTAAGGTTCTAAGCTTGAACGTGTTGTTGATAACATGTTGACAATGCGTGATACATTAGGTGTTTCCTCATATAAGCTCAAGGTTAGCTGAATGTAGCAGTAAGGAATAGTGTTCTTGGGATGAGATTTCCTAAAAAGGTATAAAAATAGAATCTTGTGATTTAGATCAGAATAATCACCCTATGTTTAGTACTTTGTGATTATGAGTTAGACTTGAATATAGTAAGTATAACCCCTTTTCATTCTCCGGCCAGCCGTCATTTGAGGACGAATGATCTTAAGGGGGAGATATTGTAACACCCTAAAAATTTCTAAGTTAATACTCGAAGCATTCTTCATTTACTTGTAGGGTAATATCGGATGATTCTTAAAATGCTTATATGTGTAAAGGTAAATTATTTAGTGTGGAAATGATTTTGGATATCAATTAAGGTCACTAGAAACTTCTAGGACAAAGGCGAGTTGAAAGATTCTACTTGGGTCACCTTCAAACGACAATATCTCTTAGTATATAAAGAGTTACGTGTCCCATAACCTATCAAATTAAAGGTAAATGAATCTTATTTCAAGCCACCAGTTCACGTAAATCAAAATTATGAGTAAAAAGTTATGATCATTTTAGTAACCTGATACAGTGCAGTGATGAATTAGCCGATGGGAAAACATTAAAAAGGGTCGTTTATGTCTTTTTACCTCTATGAAAACCCTAAACGATTTTCTAAACAAATTAAAGACCCAAAACAATTAGATTTTCATCTCTTAATACATCATTCTCTTCTCTATCAAACCCTAAGAAAAAACCCTAAGGAAAAATAAAAGTAGCAGACTCCATTCAAGATTCTGTCAATCTTTTTCAAGATTCTTCTTCAAGGTAAGTATTTCTCCAAAAATTAAATTCTTTTAAACTCAAATTCTTCCACACAATTATGAATCACTAATGAAAATCATAAATCCTGGTCATAGAGATTTCAGGAAACTAATTCAAGCATCTCAAAAAAGGTTTTCTTGATTGTTCTCCTTGAAACTAGGGTTTCAAGGCTTCTAATCAAGTTCTTCTTCAAGATTCTTCATGAAGTTTGTTTTTCTAGGTATGTAAGGCTATGATAGTGTTGGACTAGTTTGTCCTCACGCCCTACATCTACTTTCAAGTCAGTAAAAGAGATATTTAGGATTTTACCCCTAGATTTGAGTATTCTTTAGATAAGTTGATTTTGAGTTCTCGAGTTCCTGTTTCTTTTAGAAATTATATTCCTTATTATTAAATTGCTATATGTTATGCGTTAAGATTCTTGAGTTGATTCATTCATGTCTATATTCAGCATGAAGTCTATGAATTGTGTAATTTTGATATTGTAACATCTCGGATCTCAAAATGAAGAAAATCCTAGTTTTTAGAAAACCAGTGTCAATACCAACGGAACCACCCACGGACTGTAGGTGGAGCCACAAACATTAGGTGGGGTTATGTCGTTATCGCCCAAATGTTGATTGTCTCTAATCCCACCAACAGTGAACCAGTACTGTCTGTGGTTTGACCTACGGACCACAGGTCTGACCGTAGGTGACAATCAAGATCCAATTGGTGGAAAATGGTTGTTGGGTCAACTTCAAAGGGTCATATCTTTTAGCACAAAATGAATTAGGTGGCCCATGACCTATCAAATTTAAAAGAATTGAATCATCTTTCCAACGACCCCTAGTCTGCAAAAATGTAAACTCAGAGTAGAAAGTTATGCTCATTTTATTAAAGCCTTGTTAGGTACAGCATGAATGATGACTCCAAACAATGGTTGGAAGTTCAAACGACGGTCCATCAATCCTGTAGTAGCTGGCACTTGTCAGTTTTAAGTCAGGGTCATTTTGGTCATTTTCCATATGCATTAGGCACTTAAACTACATCATTTGATGCCTAAACTACATGAATTTACTCAGTGTAAGCAAAATAAATTAGTCAAACTTACCCAGAACCGTCATTCTCCAAAAAATTCATCCAAATTAGGATGAAAAAAAGAGAAAGAGGTGATAGTTTCTTTCAAGAACAAGCAATACTGTTCTTCAATTTTTAGCCCTGAAATTCGAAGGATTTCTCCATAGATTTCGTCACCAAGCATATGGGATTTCACTAGTGGGTTCATTTCATCAACTAGGTCCCTAGAATTCAGTCAGTTCCTTGATTCACCATATCTTGTTTAGACCTAGGGTTTCTAAAACCTTGGATATTTACTATGATTTAGTTGTTGTAGTATCCTTAATCTAGATAGCTTGTTTCTTGGAAAGTTTGCTTGATTCTTTGCATGAAGTCCAATACCCTAATTGTATAAATTCTCTTAGTTCACAAATTATACTTGCTAGGTCAGTTAAACATATAATCATGCTCCATATTTCAAATGTCACATTATCATTATATAAATGTTGCATTCGCAGATTGAATGTCAGTATTTTGAGCTATTCAGTATTTAAGTTACATTTAAGTCAAACATATATTCAGTTGGGAGTTGACTTAGAACTAAGTTGGACTAGGGTTTAGCATACCCTCATAGTCCTTGAACTACATGCCCTGTAGGATTATAGGTCCCCTCTGTTGGGCTTCAGATTTAGTGATCACACAAGTCATGCCTTTATAGCCTTGACAAGGTATATTGGGTCCTCATAATGGCGTGTATACATAGGACTCCACATTTATCTCACGTGCTTTATGTCAGTTAATATTAGCTCCCATAGTCTAACTCTTAATGCATTTGACCATGTTTTCATTATATACTTCAACATTCAGCTCAACATGTTATTTTCGTGATTACTACCTGGTCATTGCATTCAGCTTAGCATTTCAGTTATGTTTCAGTATTTATATTCTTGCTATGATTATGTCATTGCTCACTTATGCATTTTTCATCTCATATGTATTTGTTCAACTTAGTATTTTTATCCTGAATGCTCAGTACATCTAAAGTACTAACGCATAATCTATGCTACATCATTTCATGATATAGGTTCAGGTACTCAACATCCAGGTCATGCTTAGATCGATTCTTGGTCCGACTTCAAAATCTTCAGTGGTGAGTCCTCATACTTCAAGGACAATATACATGATTTTCATTTTATTCTTTATATTTAGTTTTTAGTTTTTGTTAGTGTTAGCTTGTGAGCATGTCCCAAAAACTCAACTCAGTTTGAGGCTTTTCAAACATAGTAATAGATTCAACTTAAGTTGTTAAGTGGTGGTTCGATATCACTAAACTCTTAGTATGTTTTATATGTTTAGACTAATTGAGTTTTGTTCCCACACCAGATATTTATCGATTTAGCTTTCGCATAGTTTATTCTAACTTAGTTATTTTCATTATGCTTATAATATGCCAGATTCAGGGTTACATTGGGATCACTTGTGATCCTAGGTCCCGTGTTACGTCAAGGTTACACCTCGGGCATGAATAACTTGGTATCAGAACATTAGGTTCAAGAGTCCTAAGATGTCTGAAGGCAGTACTAAGTAAGTCCCTTTTATGAGTGTGAAGCATGCAACACTTATGATGGGGAGGCTACTATTTGTTTTAAGATAAACATCACTTTCTTTGCTATTCTTATTGTGCATAGGTATGATCTAATTTCTCCTTTCTAATCCGTTGTTATGCATTTCAAATCATGCCTCCTCGTAAAGCTAATGCATGCAATGCTAATTCACGCAATGCTAATGCACAGAATGCTAATACACATAATGTCAATGCAGTTTCTCTAGTCCCGAACCATGAGGTTACGAATGTATAATTTCAAAATGCGATCCAGCTCTTGGCTCAAAGTGTGACCAATCAGAATAATCAGCAGGACATAGTCCCTTCAAACATGAATGGTGCATTAGCTGCAGCTAGGGTTTAAGACTCTTTTTGTATGAATCTGCTTGAATTTCTAGGGTCGAAGGTTAGTGAGGACCCACAAAACGTCATTGATAAGGTTAAGAAGATTTTTGGAGTAATGCAAGTGACTAGAACTGAGAGTGTTGAGCTAGCATCCTATCAAATTAAAGATATGGCTCATATGTGGTTCACTTAGTGGAAAGACAACAGGGGTGGAGATGCAAGTCATGTGACTTGGGATTGTTTTACTGGAGCGTTTCTAGACAGGTTCTTCCCCAGAGAATTGAGAGAAGCTAAGGCACTAGAGTTTCTGAATATGAAGCAGGGTTCAGTGTCGGTCCAGGAATACGAACTAAAGTTCACTCATCTCTCCAGGAATGCTCCATCTATAGTTGTTGATTCTAGGGCACAAATGAGTAATTTATTTTGTGGAGTATCCAATTTAGTAAAGATCGTGTGTAGGAATGCGATACTTTTAAGGGATACTGATATCTCCAGACTCATGAATCATCCTCAGCAGGTTGAGGGAAGCTTAGGAAAATGACTAAGGATAATTAAAAAGCCAGCACAAGAAATTATGAATACTCATAGCAAAAGTCAGGTGGTGGGAATCGCTCATAATTTCAGCAAAGGACTACAACCCCAACACCCTCATCTGTTGTTACTCCACCCCTAGGTTTTGATGAGATTAGAAAGGTAGGGCATCAGGCTCTAAGTCTCTAGGGAGTACTTCAGGTAACAGGACTTTCCCAACTTGTCTAAAGTATGGTAAGAACCATCCAGGTGAGTGTATTGCCGGCAGGGAAGGGTGCTTCGGGTGTGTTCAGTATTTTCCATAGGTTGAAGGATTTCCCTTCTTCCAGGCAGGGGCAAGGAGGTAACAACAATAGGGATCAGTCGAAAGCTTTAACAGCACCAGTAGGTCACCCAACTCAGCATGGTGTTTTGTATGGTACAGGTGGCGATCAACGCCTGAATAGGTTGTATGCTCTCCAGGCCCACCAGGACCAAGAAGATTCTCTTTATATGGTCACTGGTATGCTACGAGTCTTTCATTTAGATGTTTATGAATGAGTAGATTCACGGGCTACATTGTCTTTTGTAACACTCTATATAGTAGTAAACTTCGGTGTCAGTCCAGAAACTCTCTCAGAACCCATCTCAGTCTCTACTCCAGTTGGTGACCCAGTTATAGCTAAACGGGTATACATAAATTGCCATGTAATAGTCTCTTAGAAAATCACTTCACAAGATCTTGTAGAGTTATAAATGGTCGATTTTGATATCATTCTAGGCATGGATTAGTTACATTCCTATTATGCCTTAGTTGATTGTAGAACTAGGATCGTTCGGTTTCATTTTCCAAATGAGTCAATCTTAGAATATAAGGGTAGTAGATCAGCGCCCATGGGTCTATTTATCTCTTACCTTAAGGCCAAAAAAATAATCTCTAAGGGTATTTCTATCATTTTATTCGGGTTAATGATTCAAACTCTGAAACACCAACTCTTAAGTTAGTCCCCGTAGTAAATGAGTTTCCAAAAGTGTTCCCAGAAGAACTTCCTGGAGTTCCTCTTGAAAGGGAAATCGACTTTGACATAGATCTCCTTCCAGATACCCAACCCATTTTGATTCCTTCTTACAGAATGGCTCTAGTCAAGCTTAAGGTATTGAAATAGTAGTTCAAAGACCTTCTAGGTAAGGGCTTCATCAGGCCTAGTATCTCTCATGGGGTACTCCACTATTGTTCGAGAAAAAGAAAGATGGTTCCCTTAGAATGCCTATTGACTATCGACAGTTGAACATAGTCACAATCAAGAATAAATATCCCATCCCCAGGATTAATGACTGGTTTGACCAAATTTTGGGTGCTAGATGTTTATGTAACATAGACTTCAGATCCGGCTATTATCAGTTCAGAGTCAAAGATAGTGACATTTCGAAGATAGCCTTCAAGACTCGATATGATCATTATTAATTTGTAGTTATGTCTTTTGGACTGACAAAGGCTCTTGTGGCTTTCATGGACTTAATGAACGGGGTGTTCAAATAGTATTTGGACTTGTTCGTTATCAGTTTTATTGATGATATCCTCATTTATTTTTAGGGTGAGGAGGAGCATGCGACTCATCTAAGAGTGGTTCTGCAAACTCTTAAAGATTACAAGTTATTCGCTAATTTCAACAAATGTGAATTATGGTTATAGTCAGTCGCTTTCCTTGGTCATGTGGTATCTAGAGAAGGGATTCGAGTGGATTCTTAAAAAATTGAGGCAGTACATCACTGGCACAGACTGACCTCCCCAACATATATAAGAAGTTTCTTGGGTTTGGTCAGTCATTACAGGAGATTTGTTGAAGGATTTTTATCCATAGTTAACCCATTGACCAAGTTGAGTTAGAAAAAGGTCAAATTTCAGTGGTCAGACGAGTGTGAGAAAAGTTTCTCAGAACGAAAGACTAGGTTGACTACAGTTCTTGTCTTGACTCTACTAGATAGTTCAGACGGGTATACAATCTATTGTGATGCATCCAGGGTCGGCCTAAGTTTTGTGTTGATGCAGCGAGGTAAGGTTGTAGCTTATGCTTCTAGACAGCTTAAGGTCAATGAGAAGAACTACCCGACTCATGACCTCAAGCTTGCAGCCGTGATATTTGCCCTAAGGATTTGAGGACACTACTTGTATGGTGTTCATGTTGATGTGTTCACAAACCATAAGAGCCTTTAATATGTGTTCACCCAGAAAGAGTCGAATCGTTGCCAAAGGAGATGTCTTGAAAATCTTAAGGACAATGACATAAATGTGTTTTACCATCATGATAAGGCCAATGTAGTGGCTAATGCACTCAGCACACTATCTATGGGTATTGTAGCACATGTTGAGGAAGATGTTTCAGAAAGGTCATGGTACTCAGGTAAATCTCATCACAACATTTCATCCACAGACGGATGGTCTGGCAAGGCATACCATTCAAACCTTGGAGGACATATTGAGAGCTTGTGTTATCGATTTTAAGGGAAGTTGGGATAATCACCTACCTCTCATAGATTTCACCTATAATAATAGTGTCACGACCTGAGCCTACACCCTTGATATGGCCGGAGCTCAAGAACAATTGCTGCTCCCCAAGCAAACCCCCATTCTGGCTGGCTACAAGCTGAAGACTAACTCAAGCATACAAAAGCATAAAAATAAAATAATTCCAATAAACTCAAATACTCAACCTTTTTAAAAGTCTGTACAATACTAAAAATAAAATTAAATACAAAAACTCCTCAACACTATCTATCTATGAAGCCTCTACTATTACAGAAGGATATTAGGACAAGACCCACGACATCTCAAAACTACTAACTGAAAGATAAAGGTGAAGTCCTCCGGAATATAAGAAGATACACCAAAACTGACTGGAATATCACATGCCCTTAACGAAATGCATATTGATGATCCTGAATACCTGTATATGCATCATGAAATGATGCAGGCCAAATCGCTCAGTACATGGAATGTACGAGCATGTAAGGAGAATTCTAAAGCATAAACTTAAGCTTGAACATACTTACCTCTTCTCAACTCACTCAACTCAAGAAACATAGTTCAACTCAACTCAGAGAAAATAGGGATCAACTCAATAATAAGATACTCAACACAGAGAAATAAGGCTCAACTCAATAATAAGATAAACAACTTAGTAAAACATTGTTAAACTTAACTCGGAGAAAATGGAGCTCAACTCAGTAATAAGATACTCAAATCTGTGAAACATAGTTATAATCAACCTAGATAAATAGGGTTCAACTCAATAATAAGATACTCAACTTAGTGAAGCATAGTTCAACTCAACTCGGAGAAATAGGGCTCAACTCAATAATAAGATATTCAACTCAGTGAAACATAGTTCAACTCTGAATACTCAAGGATAAATCAAAAATAAAAGATACAATATTTAGAAATATTTTAAAATAATACATAATAACTTAGTTGTAAACAAAAATACTATAGTAACTCAATTGTATGAAAATACAATATAACTCTATTTGGGAGATTCTCTGACCAACAACCATCACTATGACTAGATGATACGACGTCTAGCCAGTACTGTCCTATACTTTGTCAGGCTATAGAACCTACAAACTAAGTCAATTCACTAGTCTATGCTAAAAAGAAATAAGGAGTCATCTAAAAAGTATAACATTTTCTACGCACGTTGGCTATATGGTTTATGAGGGTTGTGAGTTGGCGAAACTCTCCCACATATCGGTGCTCAATACTACTCCCAAAATATAACTAGCTCATATGCTTAAGAACATAACTCTTTCTGTGGTTTGAGATTATTAGTCAAAAAAAATTTCTCTTAAAAGAGATCGTACTCAAAACTACTCAAAACTCTTTCGTAAATCAGTGTTTTCTCTCACCTTAAATGTAAAAACATTTACTCTTGGGAATACTTAGTTCCCATATATCATTTTGAAATAAAATGAAACTTGATTATACTCTTCCTCAAACTCAAGTGTGCAATTCTTAAAACAAGTTTAATGCAATTGTAAAAGAATTATCAAAATAGGGTTCAAGAAGAATTATGGGCATGAACAACTCAACTCAAGGACTCTATGATACTTATCATCTCTAGACTGCTCAACTCATAGGGGTCATGTGGAATTTTGGGCATGAATTACTCATCTCATGAACCTTCATGGATAGCATGTAGTAGTCCCATGACTAGGAATATAATTTCAAAAGGATTAGAATCTCAATACTCAAGACTTAGAACTTGAAGATACTACTCCTCTCAAAGATACTCAACTTATGGAGTTCATGCGGAGTTATGGGCATGAATGACTTGGCTTAAGGGTTTACATAACAATATGGAACTCATGTATATGACCCTTCTCATTCTCGTACTTACTTCCTTAAATCATAGCTCAAATTAATAGTTGATCTCCAATGATTCACGATTTAACTCATAGACATTCTTAAACTGTACTCTTAACTCTTTCTTCAATTTGCATTATGAATTCAAGAGTTATGATTCATGAATTATCTCAATGATAATGTAGACTCATGAATACATTCCCCTCATTCTCATACTCATGTACTTCAGTCTTGAAACATGTTATTAGAAATTGTAGAAGACTCCTAAAAAAGACTCAAAGGTACTTTTTCAAAATGTTCTAAAGAACTCTCAAGACTTAACTCTTAACTTTACCTTGAATTTGAATAATAAATTTAAGATTATGATTAATGTTATGAATGATCTCTAGGTGTTTATAAGTACTTTAGAGTGTTTAGAATCAATAGGGGTTGAAGGACCTTATTAAAGAACTTAGATGGGTAAAACGACGAAGAAGTGGTGGGGGCAGGCGACCCTGGCATACTGAGTCGCGTAGGGTGCAAGCCCTATTCCTATAGAGACTATCTTCTGGCATAATGGTGTGGTGACACACCAGCCTATTCCTAGATAACATCGACGAATTTCTTTGCTCATTTTCTCACCCTAGTTCGCCTAGATTCGAGTGGTTTCTTCTCCCCTCAATTAGATTCGATTACCAAACCTAAGTATACAATAATCCACTCAAAACAACCCTTGAGTCACTAACTTTCATCTCAAGAATTCTTCAAAATCCCAACAAAACATGATTTAGAAAGAAACTTCAAGAACACTTATCAAGAACTCATCAAGAACTTAAATTGCTCAATATTTATGGATAGATTTGAGAAAGAAACTCATGATTGGCGTGTGGATGAACAAATCCAACACTATGGAAGCTGACATATCTGAAAGAACCATCTTCTTGAAGAAACTTGAAGGAAATTTTTTGAATATTAACCCTACCTTAGCGTTTCTTGAATTTCTTGAGCGTGGAATTTTAGGAGTGAATGAGAGGGCTTGATTTACGAAAACTGATTTTCCACACATGTCGGGTAATTTAGATGACCTCCTAAGGGTTTTTAGTACTAAAATACCCTTAAAAATTAAATAAAACTAGATGAGAGTCGGAATAACTTTTCAGCAGGCTATAAGGTCCGTATTGGCTTCGTAATGCAGAGCTATTGCGGAGCTGCTACTAGATTTGTGCGTCTTTAGTAAATCATTCATCACTTTTTACTCAGAGCTAGAAATTTAGCAAACTTGGTGGCGTTGGAAAGAGGAATCGAAGATCTTTCATTTGATATATTTTGGGTCTCCTAACACATCCTATGCTAAAAGTTATGATCATTTGAAATTGACCAAAAACTTAGAAGAACTTAGGAATGACTTGAATGAACTCTCTTTAGCTCTTTTTGAACTCAAGGTGCTATATCTTGTGACCTCAACACTTAAGAAAATTTAAATTCCTTGGTAAAATCTTACTTACAACGAAAAATGGTTCGAGTCTGAGCTCAAATTTTTCTAGGGTGTTACATTATTTCTCCATTGGTATCATTCGTCCTCAAATGACAGCTGGACTGGGTATTGAACGGGGTTACTCTAACTATCTGTTCTTACTTATGAACTCTCCTACTAACATAGACTAAACTGATTCATACTAATAGTTGGGACTGTATATAGCACCCAAGTCAAGAATGATGTTGTTGTGATCATAGTCACACTCTCTCTGAGGTTACCTTATTTAAAACAAAGAAACTCTGGGTATGAAGTATGAATAGGAATACCATGCCCCATTAGCTGCAACTCATATCTCCCATAAAGGTACATGATTGATTCCTCTTACCAAGGCTTGAGTCTAACGACACATTCTTACTTCTATTTAAGCTTAACCCAAATCCTAAGGTTCGAGTTATATACCTCTCTATAGGGAATCTCATCCCAAGAATATTAATCCTTACCACCACATTCAACCAACATTGAGCTCATATCAAAAACCTCTTAATATTTAACTAAACCACATTCACGCTTAGTACTCTAACCATTCCATGGACTCCTACTAACCAGTTCCTTAAGAAGATCTCTATCTCTCATCATCCCTGACATACCAACTAAAATTTCCTGCATTACTACTCAGAACCAACTAAGGGCTCTCCTTTAACTATTTCTCATAGTAAAACCTCTTCCTCCTCTTCCTCCTCATTTATAACCTTAGATGGAATTATCACACCCTCATCATCACAATAAGATCTTTACCCTTCTCCTTCTAACATCACTCTACTATTAAAAAGACCTCTGAAAAGATTTCTCCCATATTATTTTGAACTCAATACTATCTTACTCTCAGCACTTGACTTGATTTTTCTTCTTATCATTTCCCCCTTAGGTCTGATGTTAACACTTGAAAGTTATGGACCTAGTCCATCATCTCAACATTGATCTACATCCCCCTTTACTCTTACAATTGGGAAAAGTATATCTCATGACTACCGAACTCTCCATAAGTAGGTACGGTACTAAGACCTCTTTCTAAGATGCTTCTCTTAACATTAATTAGGACCTCTTCTGGCCACATATCATTTTGGGTGTCCCTCTTACTGCTCTACCTTCACTTCTTTCCTCTATGGTTTATAATACCACACTTTCATTGCAAGGTACCACTTTGATATCCTCACTTGTTTCAGGTCAAACCTATTAGTTTAGATCTCAAAACTAAAACCATCACCCCTATATTTCCTTCTTTTTATCACATCACTCATCTCAAATTCAAGTTACATGTCTAATACTAAACATGGATATCAATATGATTGCTCACACCTTATACTTGCGACTACAAAAAAAAGTCAATAAACCCTCACCCACTAAGATCTCATGACCCGTAGGAAATCTTTAGCTCTCTATCTACCTACTAACTAATTACTTTAACCTTCCATTTCACAACTTAAGTACTATTTACTCACCTATTGCGCATTACCTCTCAAATAGCTTTATCATCCTTTAAATACCATGGGGTTCTTATTTCAAAAATCATGAGGCTATCTTGGGTGTATCGCTTCATGAATACTCTGCTCTCTTATTCAACACATGTATTTAGTCACCTCTAATACAATGGCACATCGACATCAACTCTAATTTAGTTAAAATATACTCTATTTCATCACGACTAGTAACTATTCCTCTTCCTTCTATCAAGAACTCTCTACAACATTATTATTCCTTTTTTGACTCATAATGAACTCATCACTTATAACTGACTGGGTGCATAATTGTATTAACATAATCTGCCCCATCGCTATCTCCTTTCCTTAGATTACTGAACCTCTGCATACTTTTCTCTCGACTTAAAGGCACTTTTTACTACTACTGCTCATAATCTCATAATTCATACTATATTTTAGGATGAAAATACTACCCAAGCTCTAAACATACTTCCTCATAAGGATCTTAATTGGAACAAGATTTTAGAGAAGAGAGTACATCTCGCTTTTACCTTGATCGCACTATTCATATGAACAAGAGTGCACCACTTAACTCACTCATGGGATTCTCTCAAGCCCCTCTGAACTCTCATCACATTCTCAAGATTTTTCTAAGAGAAAACCATCGATAAAGAACTGACTTTTCTTTGAAACCACCTCTAGTATGAGGGGTAGTAGAATAGATATGAGAACGCGCGAGTTAGAATAAGTCTCTATGACATAGTTCCATTGAAAAATTAAGAGTACGAAGGAAGGGAAACTTTTCTTAAATGCCTGTACGCCCTCGTTTATTAAAGTGGGGCCCTCACAACCATAAACAAGACCCTACTGACACGGCTTCATAGACACCCTAGGACACTTGAACTCTGTGCTCTCATACTAAGTTTTTTACGACCCAAGCCTACACATTGGACGTGGCCGGCACTCGAGAATCATTGTTGGTCCCCAAGAAAACCCTTATTCTGGCTGGATACAAACGGAAGACTAACTCAAGAATACACATTCTTAAAAGTAAAATAATTACAACAAACTCAAATACTAAACATTTTTAAAAGTCTATAGAATACTCAGAATAAAAATAAATACAAAAACTCCTCAACTCTATTCATCTATAAAGCCTCTACTATTACAGAAGGATATCAGGAAAAAAACCCACGATATGTAAAAACTACTAACTGTAAGATAAAGGGGAAGTCTTCCAAAATATAAGAAGGCTCACCAAAGTCGACTGGAATATCATATGCCCTCAACAAAATGCTTGTTGATGATCTTCAATACCCATACCTACATCATGAAATGATGAAGGCAAAATGGCTCAGTACATGGAATGTACGAGCATGTAAGGGGAATTCTAAAGCATAATCATAAGCCTGAACGGATGGAATAGAAACATACTTACCTCTTATCAACTAACTTAGCTCAACTCAACTCAAAATAGGGCTCAACTCAATAATAAGATACTAAACATAGTGAACCACAGTTCAACTCAACTCTGAGAAATAGGCTCAACACAATAATATGATACTCAACTCACTAAAACATAGTTCAACTCAACTCAGAGAAATTAGGGATCAACTCAATAATAAGATACTCAACTCTGTGAAACATAGTTCAACTCAACTCAGAGAAATAAGGCTTAACTTAATAATAAGATACTCAACTCAGTGAAACATAGTTCAAGTCAACTTGGAGAAATAGGGCTCAACTCAATAATAATATACTCAACTAAGTGAAACATAGTTCAAATCTAGATACTCAAGGATAAAGCATTTATAAAAGACATAATGTCTTGAAAGCTTTTAAAACAATAGATAATAACTCAGTTGTATGCAAAAATACTATAGTAGCTCAATTGTATGAAAATACAATATAACTCTATTTGGGAGATTCTCTAAGCGATAACCATCACTAAAAGCTATGCG